>CP092864.1:131217735-131230281 GCA_030710605.1 Cordylochernes scorpioides | reverse complement strand
AAATTTAAGAGGGAGGAGTGAAGGGGATATTCAGTAAGGAGGGTAAGGAGGTATTTATTACGGAGGGGTGGAGTGGTTAAAACCATTTTGAGGGGTTGTGGGGTATTTTTTCATATAAATTCATTGGGCTGAGTTGGAATGGGGAGGGGGTTTCGTGATAATTTTTTTTTATAGGCCATAAGTAGCAATATGTTTAAATATTTGTATGATTTACCATACTTAACTAACAGTTAGTAATGCACAAATATAAATATAGGATGTTCACAAAAATTCAAAAACATAATTGTTGATAAATTTAAAATTGGAGCAATGTAAATAATTTTGAAATTGTGATACATCCTAAAATATTTTTGTGTAGATAAGAATTGAAACCAAGTTTAGAACTAAGTTTACTAATATAAAGTTGAGTTTTATCAGTTTTGTATTTAACATTCTTCTGTGTTTTTTCATCTCGAATTTTCAATAATTATATCTCATATCTAATAATTTTCAAAATTAGACAGTATTTCATAATTTGTAGATATCTGTTTATTTATATCTCATGGAATATATCTGAATATTAGAGAAACACTCTGAAATCTTCAGCACTAGATCATTCAACAGCTAACCTCTCAGTCATTATGCTCTTGTTTTACTATATCTGTATGTATTATATCTCCAATTCAGACTAAATATTCACTTTTCTTGTTCATTCACTAGTTTAATTAATGCAATACATTTTGAAAATATAATGTTTTTAAATATTTGTTACATTGTATATTTATAAACCATGAAAAATATCTCAAAATTATACCTTATATCAAACTTAGCGGCCTTTGTTCTTTTATATCTTTTTCAATAAATCTTAAAATCAAACAAAATTAAACACAATATTTCAAATTTGTTGGATATTTCATATATATAAGAATTAATATAGCTTAAAATTAGAAAATACTTGCATTCGCTCGTTTAAATTCCACGATGTTATTCAAAATATGTTAGTAATTTGATTCACCCATCCTTTTATTTTTAAAATTTTATTCTCCCAAATATATATTATTTAATTTTATATTCCTAATAGATATAATGTTGGCATGTTAGAGTATTAGGTGATGTAAAAAATAGTTAATAAAAAACTATTACAGAGGACATTGTCTTGCCCGGTGTGTTGTGTTTAGAAGCGGTCCAAGATGTGCTGGGATATCTCATTGAGGCCGGAAGTAATTCATCCAGCCGTTCTTTCACGTCCTGATGAAACACAGCAGCAATGTGGAGTCGACTAGAGCAGATTATCTGTTACTTGATTATAGAATATATCCACAATAATTTACTAGGAACAAATATTTGGAATAAAATATTGATATAAACCCTGCCTTCTACTTCATCTACCCACTTAGACCTCATATAGCAGGTGAATATACGGTAGACCTTCTCCACAATCTCCGTCTTCCAGAAATATCCAAAATTCACCAAATATTTCGCTGAATCTACAACTGTGTGATGTCCTCGACTGCCAGAAGTAAGAAAATATATGAAATAGAGAAATATAAATAATATTTAAGTTTTTATTTAAATGAATTAAAAAGGAAATAATAAAATGTTTCATATTCTATCATTGAGAAATCAGATGTATCTGAATGAAAGCGGCGGACGACGTTCATAAAGAACATAATGTCATGTAGCAACTGCCATTTTATAAATGTATTTTTACCTCTTCTCTAATTTTGATCGTCCCTGCCGCTTTTTCATATAATAAGATTCATATAGTTTCTCAAAGAAAGAAGATAAAATATTTCTTTTTTTTTCAATGCATCTAATCAAAATATTTAAAAATAGGATTATAGTATTTTTATTCGCATTGTCATCAGTTTGTAATGAGTGTACAAAATTTTAGATTTTTTTGTGCTCTAGAAGTTCACTTAAAATCGCCTACAATATTTGTGGAAATACAGACATAGATGCAGGTTAAATAAAAGCTGTAAAAACCTTGTAGTGTTGATAGAAATGAACCACAAAACCCCCAGTTTTAGAAAACCAAGAAAATTCCAAAGATGGTGTCGGGCTATGTCTCTCACCAGTACATTTCGGCTTCCTAACTTCCGACGAGAAATTTTAAAAATCTGCCGAATCACATAAAATGTATTTATATATAAACTGGGGAAGTGGCAGGTTGAAATTTTTACCCAGAATACATCATGTTGTTGATGAAACCATCCTTGTACTAATGAGAGCCCGAAATCATGGCATACAGGTTGGCCTCTGTCTGAATCTGCTGAATATAGTGTTTGGTTCATTTATATCCCTACTACGTGGAGCTGGGTTAATACACAAAATGTATTTTTATTGCAAATTCAAATGAAATTTAAATTTTTAATGAATAAATAGAAACTATAATTTTACAATATCAATTATATATATTTAAAATTTATAAATACAATTTATATATTTCAATAATATTTGTAATATAATTATTTTCGGCTTAATGTGTTTCTTTTTACCTAAATGATCGAATATTAAATCTACAGACCTTACTGCATTGATGAAGGTTATTGAATTAGAGGGCTTGGCTCATCAGTGGTTAACCCTCTCACCTCAGGAAATCAGCTATGGGGTGTATAGGGAACCTATTAGCATAAACCTATAGAGCACATATATAACCACACATTTCATGACAATTTAACTCTATTAAGATAACAATGATTATAATTAACTTTATAATTATCATTATAAATATATATATGTATTATAATCCCTCAACAATAAACCATTCTATGTCTGTAAATTCAAATATGATTCAATAAATTAGGTTCTACACACCAGAAGTAAAGATGCACATTGAAGTTGTAATGATATTTGCCTAATACACTTCCTTCCTCGTACAATGAATTGCAAATCCATTGCGAGAACACTTGTGGATATTTAAGACCTATGTCCCCAGTAAAACGGCCTTTTTAAAAGGCTTTTATCAAATTTCCCTCCATGTCTGTCTGTCCACAAATCTTGTAATCAATTTTAATATACTTCCAGAGCACATGAAACCTGAATATCTATAATAGAGTCCCAGTGTGATTGCTGACTACTGCTGGACAGTCAGAAAGGATGTACTACAAGAAAAGAATAGAAGAAAATACAGCCCTTGAGTCTGTGTAATAAAGAGCCCTTCTTTATAAACGTTATCTTAAGTAATACTTAGCCCTAACCTGCAACCCATCGCAAAACTATTTTTCCTGTTCATAAATAATTAATGTGACTCTACATTATAAAATATTCTTGTTAATAATCTTACCCAACGAATCAAATAAATAATCAAAACGAATTATTTCGAAAAAATGAATGATAACAAAAGTTATAATATAATTCAGCGCTCTATAAAGACTGGAAGTAAGTCGCCTAAATTACCTGGGTGGAATCTAAAATTAGATCATTCTTTCCCATCCAAACAGGTCAGCCATTTTGTGATGACGTGTCACCATTTGATCAGTTCCCCAGATCAAGCGACCCTCAGGTCCAGGCCAGAAGGTACTGGGGCAGCAGTCAGAGATTTGACGATCAGCAGAAAGCGGACATAGATGAGCAGGACTCACAGTCCATTCCCGACTACAAGCTGTGAGTCTTCTATATACTTCAGGACATTTCGCCAACTTCCCGTCGAAGTTTGTGAACACCTCAAATCACCCATGTTTTAATAACCACATTATTTTTATCGTTTTTGTTGGCAAATCCATCGTGTGCCTTGTCTTCTTTAACAAAGAATAGGCCGCTTGTCTTTAAAACCCGAGTGGTAGATCCAAATTGCTGTCTTGCTAGGAGGGATACATTTCTGTCTTATTAGTGGACTTCGAGATAATGACAGAGTGCCCTAATAGGTCGACAGAATACCTTGAGCCTGTAGCATATATTTTTGTGCTCGAATAACAATAACAATTCGGATTTTAAAAGAACAGAACAACCCAGGCAAACGGATAAATTCGGAAAAGAAACGACCAGAGGACCCCACAAGAAGGATAAAATATAAATCTCTCCCAGAGCTGAGGCGGAAGGGCCGGCGATTAGAACGACGGTCTTCACCACGCCCTGCTAGAGCTGACCGCCATCTTAAAAAGACTGCGTAGTTCCCTGAAGACTTTGGAAAACCCAGAAATTATCTGCGAATCATATACAGTCAAATACTCCCCCGCCTATTTTTCAAAAAATACGATAGGCTCTGTGTGACCAATTCCTTTTGACAAATTCTGAAAGACTAGCCAACCTGCCTCGCTTCCTAGATAACGAAGCTTTGGCTTTGTTTGTGAATCTAGAGCTCGACGAGCAACTCTACACTGGATGTTAGGCTAACCTTCATAGACTTATTCCAAGACACTAAAGATAATGTCCCTCACCAAATTCTTTTTCATCAATTTACAAGTCCGTAGTAGCCTCGAATAATACTAGTGAAAGAAGTGTACGATGGGCCTTCAACTGGGACTTTTGTAAGAAGTAATCCTGGAAATATATTGACCGAAATTATCTAAATGTCAACCAGTGCCTAATCCAGTGCCCTCACCGAAAATCAGTGGAACGCCGTAGTGTAGCGAGTGCGTGGAACGAGTGTCTACATCCCAAAACAGCAAGACGACGTCCGCCGAACTTGTAAGGAGTCTACACCAGCACGCCTCATCAACGCGGGTCAACTTCAGTCCGGCCTAGTCCCTGTCTTCAATGCAATGGCCCCTTCTGGAATTCCGAATTCCGTTACAAGAGGGTGCATCACCCTGGCACACCCATCCCAGGCCATAAGCCTGGCAGAGAACAACTAAGGCCGAAGACTTCTATCCAAAAAAAGCAAGCCTCGAGCACTCAACCAAGCCCGGACAGATCGAAGTAGAACCAGGTAGACATTCTGATGCCTTTCGACATGCAACAGACTTTTTTTTTCGTTCAGTAGTTAATTGTTGAACTTCCTTCTCTTCATGTATGTCCCTAACATTTATTGTTGACACAGATGCGAGTCTAAACATACTGCCTAACAATTTATACCAATATCTCAATATAAAAATTTAAATTTTCAATAATAACCCATTTTACTCCTCTAAATTCCATAGCAGGTTCCACCTCGGCTTCAGGTCGATTTTACGCCCCATAACCTCAGAATAAGTCACCAAGACGGAACGTAAATATCTTTATTTACGGGGCTTCTAACCAAAATGGATGATATTTGAACCACAATGGACGCATAAAGCAGAATATATACAAATAACTTTATACATTGCACTTTGGAGGGGCCAAAGTGCATGATTTTTGAGCCCAAAAATAATGTAGCAAGCAGACAAGCCGCAATGCATATCAAAGTACCATGGTGCTGCACGCAACCAAAGATGTTCAAAAAGGTTAGATTTCTCAGGCCAGGGAAGATAAAAGAGAGATGGGTGTTGTTTAGATAGGAAAATTAGATAAAGCGGGAATGATTCAGCAACTGATGGGAAAAGATAGATTTTCTTGTTGTAAAAATAAAAACATATAAAAATTTTAGGATAAAAAAGTTTTTAATTAAAAAAAACGAAACTTTGGTAATCTATATATAAATTTTGAAATTCAGGTCATATATCGAGTATTACTAGTGAGGGTACTAGTGCGAAGACAACCAACCAGAAAAGTACACCATAGATTGCATAGCGAGTTCAAATGGGTCGCTGCGTAAGTCGATTTCTCGATCAGCCCGTGCCGTCGAATCGCCAAACCATTTTCCCTCTGTCCTGGGGTTACAGAGACAGCGTCAGGGGCGTTCACATACGCAGAGCAGGTTGCGAAACCGATCTTAAACAGCGGCACATGCCAGAGTTACGTCTACGAGCGGCCGCTAATGACCGGTGTTAACCATGAGGTGAGGAGTCCAAGTCACTCAGGTGATCGGAATCCTCCGCGCATACGCGTGGCTTAAGTCTATCAGAGGCCTTTAGGAACTCCAGGCAGGCTCGCCAAGTGCTCCTGTTGAAAATAAAGTCTTTGAGTGACCGCGGAGTGTACCCCAATTCTTCTGCACAGGTGGAAAGAAGGAGGAATCTAAGGGCATCAAGGCTGCTGCACTTTAGCACGATGTGTGACAGAGTTTCTTCCCCGATTTTACAAACGACAAAGGAGCTAGTTTGTAACAGATTGGGTTAGCAGACTCAGCACCCCGCTTTGCAAGTGTGTCCGCAATGTCATTACCCACGATCCCACTGTGGCCCTTGATCCATTGTATGGTGCATCTATTCCCATTGCGATTCAATCGCGAAATCAGTAGCAGAACTCAGTTGACAAGGTAATTACCAGTCTTAGAGCTCAGAACTGACTTTAGGACTGAGAGGTTTTCCAGGAAGAATCGTAAGGCTAGATGATTTGGTAAAGTGGTTGCGTTTTCAAGTGCCTTAACCAATCAAAGGGCTTCCGCCTTAAAGACAGAACAATGAGCGGACAGGACATGATATTCACGTATTTCAGGTGCACAACCGAGACCAGAGAACCTGTACACGCCGGCGCCAACTCCATCTCTAGTTTTGGAACTATCTGTATAATATGCCACGTGGAAGAAAAGAGCAGGAATATTACTGGGAGCGGACTAATAGGGGGGAGGGGGGGTAAGGGAGAGGATTAGGAAAGGGAGGAGGCTCGAGTGGAATTTCAGCGTCAACCTCTCCATATTTTTCAGGTATAGCTCAGTTTTAGCCGCGATTTCCAGATAGAGAGGAAGGACTCTAGAGAGGGAGATAAGAGCAGCGTTTCTGGTTGATCTGAAAGCTCTACAAGCTCTCACTAGGAAAGGCCTTGAGTACTCAGTAGAACATTTAAGGAGCGTTGAGAAAGATTAGGAAACCATACCGCCGAGGCAATGGCTGGAACAACCACTTGCAGATACAGAGTTCTCAAGGCGCGGTAACCAAAACCAAAGTTGAGATTAGCGGCTGCATTAAAACGCGGCAACATGCCGCGGACCTTGGCACAGACTTTAACTAAGTGCTGGTGGAAAGATAGACGTCGGTCAAATCTCACCTCCAACCCTTAATTGAGTCGCATTGGATTGGCCGTCCGTGGATAACTAGATCCCGATGCGGTTCAGGCAGTCTCCCGTGTGGTCTGAGGAGAAGCATAGCCTGGCACTTCCCCACGCTGAGTTCCAGTTTATGCAAACTGCACCACCTAGCGATCATGTCTATAGTGTGTTGGGCCGCAGGAAGTTAACTAGGTCGACATCCCGAGACCACCACGACCATATCATCCGCGTAGGCTTGCGGGAAAACACTATTCCTGTAATCCAGCGTGAGGAGTTCGTCAAAGACAATATTCCAAAGGAAAGGGCCGATAAATGAACCCTGGGGACATCCTTTGGAAACTCGTCTCGACACAGTACAACCATTCATAGACAGTCTCACAACACGGTTACATAGAAACGAGGTTATCAGATGATAAATGTTTCTGGGATAAACGCTTTTGTGCAACGCTCACAAGACACTGGAATGGAGCACGTTGTCAAAAGCGCCTTCAACATCAAAAGATAAAAGAAGGCAAGATGTCATATTTTCAATCGTCCGGGTTATAGTAGATTTTAGATTAAAGAGTGCGGCTGTAGTAGATCTACAAGGCTTAAATCCAAACTGGTTTGGAGGCGCTCTACACATCCTATCGGCCATCCACGACAGCCTAGCAAGAACTAGACGCTCAAGGATCTTGCCCAAACCAGGCAGCATCGTGATTGGACGGTGTGATGCGAGAAAGTCCTCCCCACTTCGCTTGGGAACGAGAACGACGCCCCCCAGCTTCCATGTAGATGGAAAGTGGCCAGTGGTTAAACACTTGTTGAAAATATTAAGAAAAAAAACGGCCGAAAATGTTTAACTAGTTTTACGATAAGAAGAGGTGGCATGCCATCACTACCAGGAGAAGAAGATAAGTTCACCTCATCCGCTGTCAACAACAACCCGTTATCTGTAAACAAAGAGTCGTTATCAGATGACGATGTGATGACTTTGCTTAAATCTTTGTGTTCTAACATGGTATCGGGCGGGACGCGGCCGAAATAGTAATCTAATACGTGATTTAATGTGTCCCGCGGACCTTCAGTGAGGCCGCTACCAACTGGGAGAGCTGAGAAGGGTTTGCGCTTAAAGTTTTCAAATAGATCTCTCTTAATTATTAAAATTACAAAAATATTCTCACAATGAGTATCTTTTTTATTTAATAGAGATCATGAATAGAGATCTTTCTTTATTCTGTGATTCCTGAGGAACAGAGGTTTATCCGACCACCGAAAATATTCAACATTTAAATTTGCGAAAAAAATTACCTCGTCATAGTTTGAAGAATTAAGGCTATAATTATCTCATCTAGAAGAGGGGAGGGGTCACAGGATGGCGGAAGGTAAACATTGCAAAGAAGAATACATTTACCACTTAATTCACACATGGCAAACACAACAATAACACTAAATAAATGAGACAAATGGACAAATTTAAAGGCTAGGATTTACTACAATGACCACAGCTTCCAAACTAGAGTTTGTAATAGGGCCATAGAACACTCTGTTAGATGGAATTGGCAGCGATGGGATTTTGCCGCGCGCGGCTGGAAGTTCTGTGGAATTAGTATATCTATGTTCTCCTTACGACAATCATTCAATACTGAATATAAACAAGGCTCAGAGCGTCTTATATTGATTCGTAGGTACTTGAAAACATTCATTTGCCATCAACTTATTGAACTGATCCTGGGCATCTCGCATGTGCTTGCACATCATGGAGTTGGCATTGTGCTTGTCACCGCACCTGTGACACTTAAGCACGCTTTTATTTTCACAGGCAGTGGTAAAATGTGCACCTGCACAATTGGCGCACTTGGGCGCTTAGGTGCACTTTTTACCATCAGTGTGCGTCCTGTGAGAGAGGCTACCGCAGATACCACATGGGAAGACGCGTTTCGCCCGGGCGAGCCTGAGGGACAGGAAGTCAACAGTGACGCCACCGCGTGAAAGGAGAGCTTCCTCGATACCCTTAGTGACCTCTATGATAGCGGTGGAAGGCGAACCTTCCTTCCTAATAAATTTAACCAGCTTCAAGCCGCCGCTGTTATTGATCAACTGCGGGGCTATTACAGGATTTTCCATCAGATTCAGATATTTTGACAGGGATGCCGAAAATGGCCAACCTGAGCCTGAATGTCGGATTTGGTAGGACTTTAAGACCGTCAATATTGGCGGTCTTAATTCCGTCCACAAACCGCTTTGATTCTGCAGAATTGGGGAAGTGAAGGACAAGTTTTTGTCCTTCCCAGTTACTGCGGTCACATCACAACTCTTCAACTGTGGATTCTTGGCAATTTTGGCTCTGATGGCCTAGAAAGATAAGTTGTCAGAGGCAATTTTAGCATGGTTCACACTGTTCTTAGACTCTGCACGTAGGTTGAACGCACTGGTACTCTAGGGTGTACAGTTGTGGTTCGGTTGGACCTAGGTTGGATGGTAGAGGTAGCTGGTTGGGAGATTATTCTAACGGGGTTAGGAGGAGAGGGAGCCTTGTCCAACCTGTTCCAAAGTTGGGTGACCTCATGTTCCACGAGTTTTACATTTCTCATAAATATTCTGAGGACTTCAGTCTGTAAAGCGTTGGAAATACGTTTTACATAATCTTCCACCGAATCAAATAACCCAGTGCGGGTGGTAGCAGGAAGGTAAGAGGCAGCAATATCCGCTACCTCGTGAATATTCTTGGTGAAAAGAGAATCTATCTCTTCCCAGCAGTCAGAGGATCCAGAATGGATGTAGGAAGGAGTGGAAACAGGGGCCTTGAGAGGTACTATTAATAGGAGTGAGACCTCTTCGGCCACGGTCCCAGGACATGTGGAGGTCTCCAAAGGTGGGAATGGGTCCTTCCCGTCAGCTGACATGGCCCGCAACTGCAGGCGAGTATGAAACATAGTATTCTTGTCTCCACGTGGTAGTATTCAATCGTTGAAAAAAATATTATCTCTAAAAATATAAATGAATAGGCAGATTTTTGACCATTTATTTTTTAAATTTAAGCTAGGCCAGGCAACGGGAAATATCTTTATTTACGGGGCTGCTAACCAGAAATACCAAGACAGGGAAGTTTCATATATTGGATGCCGTTTGGAATATTCTCCTCAAACACTCTAAATGATTTTAAAATTCATATTGATTTCGAAAAAGGCACTATATTTCAGCTCCACGCCCCCATTGCCATGCTTCATCTATCCTTCACAAGTGTATCTGGCGAGTGCACATATTGGCAATGCCTAGAGGTCTATTCTAAAGCTCGCACAATATCTAGGCCTACTGCATAGGGCAGCGAATGTTGACATACGTCAGATCAGCATGCCGTTTCACCTATCCTACCAACCTTTGTCACGCACCCACCTTTAAAATTATTCCAACCCCGAGGTGTATGACCTCCACGTGGCATAAGGCACCCAATGACTTTTGAACTATGCCTATGGTACACACTTAAATCATGTACCACGTATGACCACTCACAAGGCCACATGTATATCCCTATAAAACGTATACCATGTACCATCATTCATCAAGTCCCATATACAACTTAGAGCCTTGTTTCGTACATATGGCTACCAAATCTCCTGTTTTGTACTTGCAATCGCGATGATTTTCATTGTTATTTTTCTTCATTCGTTCTTGCACTTTTCGTGTTCTGGATGCCTATTTCTCTGCAATTCTGAACTTTCCTCAGTAGGTCATTCACCTATTCATCGTAATCACCGGCGTTAGTCTCGATTTCGACATGGATTTTGTCTAGGAGAGACACCGGCTCTCTACCATATAGAAGGAAGAATGGCGAGAATCCAGTTGTTTCTTGCAATGTTGAACTGTACGCTTACTGTACTGAATGGTAGTATTTCATCCCAGCTTTTATTGTTCATATTCACATACATGCTCGACATGCTGATTAATGTTCTGTTCACACCTTCTGTTAATCCATTTGTTTGTGGGTGATAGCTGGTAGTGAGGAAGTTTTTATTTTTCAAATCTCATGATTTCTTTCAGGAGGTTGCTTGTAAACTGTGAACCCCTATCGCCAATTAGATAACGAGGAGCTCCGTGCCTAAGAAAAACACCCTCTACGAGAAATTTAGCGACTTCTATTACTGTGGCATCTGTAAGAGCTTTTGTCTCTGTATATCTTGTATGGTAGTCTTTCAAAACCACTATCCATCTTTTCCTAGTTTTAGTGGTTGGGAGAGGACCCACGAAATCTATACCAACTTTTTAAAATGGGTAACTTTCTGGAGGTATAGCCTAAAGACATCCTGAAGAAATTTGGTTTGTTCCTTTACGACACTGGCAAAGGCGACATGTCTACACGTAGTTCTAGACATACTTTGAAATAGAGGGCCAATAATACTTATTTTTTAATTCAATATGCAGTTCTTGCAACTCCTAAGTGGCCACAGAGCATATGATCATGGTATTCCTTAATAATCTCCTCTTTTCTGCTTTGTGGCACAAGTAGCCAAGGATTGTCGTTTAGGTGTGGTTTCTTTTTGCAAAGGAATCCATCTTCTTTGAAATTTTGTGCGATGGAGCGCTTGCCATCACACGTTTCATCGACAACGTTATAAAATCCTTAGGTAAAAATAAGGCTTTTAAGCGTTGTCCTTCTGATTTATTATTTGTCTGAAAAACATTTTGTCACAATTATCTTCAGAATTAGTGTTTCTTCCCAGAATTTTGTATCACCTCAAAGTCACACTCTTGGATTTTCAGAGTCCATATAGCCAGTCTACCAGTAACGGTCTCTCAAGTGTTTAAGCCAGCAAAGAGCATGATGGTGTGTTATCACTCGAAGTCTTGGCTCTACCCACAAAGTTCATTGCACCATATCTGGCGATGATTTAATCTGCCTATTGTAGAGAATCCCATTTCTTCTAGGGTTTCAATCCATTCGGGAGAATCTTCGTTCCCAACGTTCCATATCAATATTATAAGTGAGATCAGAACGAGTAATCATAAAACAAATTTATTTTGATAAGGAAAGTATTTACAATTATTTTAAATCTTAAAAAACTAAGAGATAGATCTCTCTCTAACCAAAATATTTACAAATAAAATGCTGACTTAGTCATGTGACTAGTGATGATAAACCGAGTATAGCACCACATATTATTCTATGACAATAGATTCATTAATATATTGCTTTCTTAAATTTCCGGCCACCAGCCAGGTATCAGAATTGTATTCCAGGGTTTTCAACACCTGTCTTCTGTCACGTCGGCTAAATATTGTTGAACTAACACACATGAACGTTTTTCTGAACTTATGCAGATTCCAAAACTAAAATAAAACAAAATATTATGATCATTGTGAATAGGTTTTGTAGTTTTAGCAAATCTGCAAATATGCAAGAGCATTAGACTTTGATTTTAGCATAGAGATCTTGCATTCACTAGCGACGTTAGATCATGTAAAGATTGGAGAAATTAATTGGAGAAAAATTACTTTTACCTCAGTACTGACAACGTGTATAGTTGGCAGAAAATGTAAATGTACGCCACAGTTCTGAATATGAAAATATCAAACACTGT
>CP092864.1:131143838-131217635 GCA_030710605.1 Cordylochernes scorpioides | reverse complement strand
GATGTGTATTGTGATTTAAATTGTTCTACATATGTTTTGTGGGTGAGAGTGTTACATGTGTGTATTGTGATTTAAATTGTTCTACATATGTTTTGTGGGTGAGAGTGTTACAGATGACAATTGACAATTAAAACATACTTTATTGACACTCGTCAATAGTTACATTCAATCAAGAATTAATGGGATTTACAGATTGGGGGGGGAGCATTTCGCTGAGTATGCGCAGGCCCTCACGCACAAAGGGATCCGAGCTCCGAGCGCGCTCAGATGCAGCGCTGACGATCCCGGCAAGAGTGGTTCTCTTCTGAGTGGAGAGGCGCCTGAGGAGAGGTTCCCTATCGTCGGGGAAAATAATTGCCTCTACGATGTCACCCTCTGTGACTCCTATATCGGATAAAGGCTCCGAGTAGCGCTCATCGCTTAATTCATATATTATGTCATTTGCCTGGTCGTAGCAGGCATCAATGAATTCGGTAGACAGTGGAGGTGGAGGTGTCGCGATGTCCGGCGACGTCTTTTCCCCGTGGAGAGCGGGTGGTGTTGGCTTAGAAGGTCAAGGCGCAGGCAGTGTGGGTGTTGGAGGCACTGCTGGTGTTGTCCTGAGCTCGGCCTTGACTTGTCCGAGGACTTTGTACAGGTTGCTGGCTGTTCCGGGTCTCAGGTCCAGGATTTGCCCGATCAGGCCGACGAGGGCGTCGCACTGCGGAGGCGACAGGAGGGGTCCCTTCCTCTGCGCCTTGGTCCTCGAGGAGAGGAGGTCCAGGACCTCCTCCCGCCCAAGACCAAGGGCGTCCGTCTTAGCGAAGGACACGCTGGGGTGCCCCTCGATGAACGCATCGAGGTCGACTCTCGTTGCGTTTTTTGCCGATGACGTGAAGGACGCAAGGGTCTCCTCCACGATGGACATCTCCACGTCCGGTGTTGGGGCCGCAGGCTCGCGACTCCCAGGTGTTTGCAGGGACGGAGCAGGGGTCACTGGTGGAGGGGCAGGAGGCGTCTCCTCCATAGGAAAGGCTGGGGCCGCAGTTGGAGATGGCCGAGGTGCGGATGAGTGGAGCGCAGCTCGGGCCACGGGAGGAGCGCCGCAAACCTCCATGGCTGGATTGGAGGGTGTCGGCGCAGGAGGCTGGGCTGCTGACCGCTGAGGCGGTGCAGGGGTGGTCGGTGGTGGGACGCCAGCAGGAGTGGTCGGTGGGGCCATTCTGGTGTTGTTGGCCAGCCCTGCAAGCAGGGGGCAGATGGCCCTCCGATGCCCTTGTCCGTGGCACCTGGAACACCTGATGCCCGAGGACAGGTACGCAGGCCAGGCCTCGCCTTTGATGTTGATGTCGAGGCGGGTTGGAAGCCTCTCGATGGTGATCCCCTCATGTAGGGTGATGAAGACGTCTCGCCGGCCATCGACGTAGACGTAGGGGCCCGCCTTCATCTGCTTAGGGGCGATGGACGTGACCCGCCCATATGGAGAGAGGGCGTTGATGACAGCGGAGTCTCCTATAAAGAAGGGGAGGTTACCCACTGTAATCCTTTCCGCTCTTTTGCGGAAAGGAAATGCCCTGAGGAGTGTTCCCTCAACCTCGAGGCCCTCACTTATGAGGCGCTCGGCTAGGCCTCTGTTGGTCAGTCCCAGGAGCTGGTGGCCGTTCACCTTGGTGATCTGGATGACTCCGGCAGTTCCTCCGAGCATCCTATCCAGTGCCCTAAGGTAGTGGAAGGGCTCCAGTTCGGGGCTGTGTTCGATGTACACACAGTGTTCCTCGGAGGAGGACGCCTGCCGCGCCCTGGCTTCCGCGATGTGTGCTCTGGTGACCCTGATTTCCTGGGCCCGCGGCACCGAACCCGCCGATGGTTGAGGTCGGCGAATGGTCCTGGAACCTCCAGCATTGGAGGATGGTGCAGCTGCCGTAGGCGAATTTGCCGAGCCACGGCGCCTCTTCCTACCCTGGACGAGGGTAAATCCTTCCTCAGCTCCAGGATTCACCTCTTCTGTGATGTCAGCCCAGTTTCTCCGGACTTGAGCAGCGGCGTTAGCAGTTGGAATAGCCGCAAGGTCGACCGGCGCGGCAGAATTTGCATCCTGGCTGCCGGCGGGCGGATTTACATAGTTTTCATTTTCTTTAGAATTCATCGAGGAATTGATCTGCAAAACGTCTTTTGCTGTTATTATCGCACTGGGCTGTGCTTTAGAGCCGAGCCTTACAGGCTTGTCTTCGGCTTTTGACGGGCTTTCAGCCCATACCATATTTGTCGCCATCCGCGACACTTTCCGCCCGCCAGAGGCGAAAAACTCAGGAGCTCGCGCGACGCGTGGCCGCACGGCCGAGTGTAGACATGTGGTGTTACAGATGTGTATTGTGATTTAAATTGTTCTACATATGTTTTGTGGGTAAGAGTGTTACAGATGTGTATTGTAATTTAAATTGTTCTACATATGTTTTGTGGGTGAGAGTGTTACAGATGTGTATTGTGATTTAAATTGTTCTACATATGTTTTGTGGGTAAGAGTGTTACAGATGTGTATTGTGATTTAAATTGTTCTACATATGTTTTGTGGGTAAGAGTGTTACAGATGTGTATTGTAATTTAAATTGTTCTACATATGTTTTGTGGGTAAGAGTGTTACAGATGTGTATTGTGATTTAAATTGTTCTACATATGTTTTGTGGGTAAGAGTGTTACAGATGTGTATTGTGATTTAAATTGTTCTACATATGTTTTGTGGGTAAGAGTGTTACAGATGTGTATTGTGATTAAAAGTGTGTCACACGTGTGTATTTTAGTCAAAGTGTTTTTATGAGCCCTAAACATTTTCTCATCGTATTTTCACACTACCATACAAGATGTTCATTTAACGCCCTATATGACGCCACTTGCTAACACCTTTAGTGGTATATAACCAACCTTGCACCTCTCTCTACTCTCAATAGTTTATGGAAATTGATTTCAAACATCATAACCAAATTATCACTATTTATCTCTGAATATTAGAAATAAATTTTAAACGGTGTGCTTCTTCAATATATATTGTTACAACGAGAGAGATTCGGCAACGCCGTGGTGGCAAGCAGGGCGACCACATCTGTTCACCCCGGCTGAGGGGGTGGACAGTCATGTAGGGAGACGCTCAGCTGACGGCTAGGAGTGAAGTCATCGTGGTGACAGCGGTTGTTGAATATGCTCCCTGTATGTTATTTGCTTTGTTCCCACTGAATACACGGAAGTAAATAAAGAGGAGTCGAGCCGAGATCCTTTCAGCTTCCGCGTGCATATTTGACTATCCTCGACACTAGGGAAACGGCGCAACAAATGATGTCCAAAGTGGGATCTCTTTTCGTGAAGATGATTCTGGTAAAATAAGAAAATGGTAGGATAGCAAACGGATCTCATTCAAACTCTCTGAAAATACTAAGGGAAGAAATCTGTGCGAAGATGAAGCAGCGATATTCAGTGTTAAATGAGAATATATTCAAATGCCAGGATGCTCAATCGGCCGAGCTTGACAAGATAGAGAACCCCTATGGAATATAGATGGTATGATAGATATCACTTAAATGGTGGAATGGAGAAGAAAATGATCTTGTTGTGTAGCTGAGGAGAGCAAACGGATCGCCCCCAGCAGTAGATGTGGCACGAGTACTTTGAACCGATTCAAGCGGACGGAGGGAGAAGAATGTTCTCCAGATATTCCAGGCGGAAATCTTACCCCCGTGATCCAATATTAAAACCTCTTAGAGATCATCAGCCATCATGGTGAGCTCCAATACGACGTCGTTACGGGCTGATGCGGCTTGGCCAGACTGTCTGGAGTTACAGAAGAGATAAAACTGGACGTGATAGAGCTGAGCGCTACGTGAAAGTGCGATTAGACTGAATCTTGGAAACACACCCCCTTTGGCACTCAAGGAAAGTCCGACGACAATGTATGCGACCAGGACGTCTAATGTGCCAGCGCTTGCCGTCTGCATTCTACTCCGGAATTTTGCCTTCCAATTTCGCTCTGACAAGTGGCAAGGTAAACAGCCATCGCCTGAAATAGATTTACTGTAATTGAGATTATCATGCAGCCGCCAACATTTTTGAAAGGTCCATAGTCCAGTTTAATTTTGGCTCGAAAAGGTCCAAGTCTAGAACACTTAGAAGGAGAAACCTTCTAAAGAAAGAAAATGGGAAGCCGACAGAGGACTTAATCCAGCAAATAATCTGCTTTGACAATCTTAAGGAGCCTGACATAGACGAAAATATGACAGGCATGATGTGGGGAGGGTGGGTCGGGAGGACACTACCACAGCAAAGAAAGATGATCTACAGGACCACCGCGAGCAGAAGCGACGAGGGCGCACTATAAAATTTCCGTAAAGATAGAGGCTGCCTGGCCGGCATTCATATTTATATGAAAAATAGACACTTCGGCCAGTTGGAGTTTTTTATTTTCTCAACGTTTCGACAAATATCTTTTGTCTTCGTCAGGAGAAGTAAATAAAAATAAACATTTGGCAAGGTGTTAAAAATTGTTCTTATTTACTTCTCCTGACGAAGACAAAAGATATTTGTCGAAACGTTGAGAAAATAAAAAACTCCAACTGGCCGAAGTGTCTATTTTTCATATAAATATAAAATTTCCGTTGGTACGGAAACGGTGTCCGAGATTTCGGGGTGTGCGCAAGGAGAAAACCAAGCCACACACGAAATCATGGAAAGGAGTGAAACATGGTCGCCATCATCTTATGAGATGCGGGGCGCGCAACAACCACAAGAGCCAATGGGGTCAAAGCTGTCCGAGAATGGAAAAAGTGCAAGAGTTGAAATGTGGTGCAACAAATAAGATTTAGGGCAATAGATAAACCTCTTGTAATCTGAGAGATTCGGGAGCTTAAAGGACCTCCTGAAGACCGGATTTCTCAGTTTAAGACAAACAGATTATTTAGGAAGGGAGAAGTGCCAAGACGATATATTTCGTCAACGCTGTGGTATCAAGCAGGGCCAGTTTGACCACCTCTACCTCAAGAATAGCTGAGAGGAGTGGACGGCCCAGTCAAGTAGGAAGAAGCATATATGTCCAGAAGGGAAATCGTTCCTCGTATTGACGGCCATCCTTGACCCAGAAGCAACGTCTTAAAAAATATATGTATGTATAAATGGAAATTTTCCTGGAAGAAATCGGTCTATAAAAGCATATAGGGCGCCTCTCCCGTCAAAATGAACGCCAAAACTAAACGCCATCAATTGACCGTCGCAGCAAACTAGCGGCCTCAGGTCGGTGTCAGAACCACAACACCAGCTTCGGCAAACTGAGAAGCGTACACCTGGAGACCATGGCATCTAGTTTTGAGGTTTATTTTGACAGGAGAGGCGCACTATGCTTATACAAGGTATGTCCCATAAGTTCCCGGACTGGGTCCATAAAAAAATAAATAAATGAAAAATGTAAATAAATTTGACTTTTTATTATAGAAAAAATATTTGGCAACACAGTGGTACCAATATCGAGGCGGTACGTGCGCGCGCGCCAAGGTCATTCTAGCGCTGCGGCGATTTTACGATGGAACAAAAATTGAAGCAGAGGATTTGCATAGAATTTTGTGTGAAACTTCAAATATCAGCAACCGAAACTTTTGAAATGCTTAATAAAGCATTTCCCAATGACGCCCCAAAGAGAACAACTGTTTTTGAATGGCATTCTAGATTTAAAGCTGGCAGAATTTCCATTGAAAATGATCTTCGTCAAGGACGCCCAAAATTTCAAAGGAGTGATGAAAATGTGCAAAAATCACCGATTTGATAAAATAAAATCCTCGAACCACTTTGCTGGAGCTAGAGCAAGGCACAGACATCTCTAAAACAACGATTGGAAGGATCGTAACCTAAGATTTGAAGCTCAAAAAGACTCCTGCAAAATTCATTCCAAGATTCCTCACTAATGAGCAAAAACTGTGTCGGCTTGCAACCTGTAAGGAATGTTGGAAATGATAAGAACGGATCCGGAATGGAAAGACAAGATAATCATAGGCGACGAGACATGGGTCTATGGCTATGACCCTGAAATCAAGCGTCAATCTGCCGAGTGGAGAGGTCAGGGTGAGCCTAGACCTAAAAAATCCAGAAACAAGGTGTTGCTGGTCGCTTTTTTGGATAACAAGAGCATTGTTCATCACGAGCATCTTCCTGCAGGCCAAAAGGTTATTAAGGAAATGTATTTGGGCATTCTTCGCTGTCTAAGGAAAGCGATTCCAAAAAAAAAAGGCCAGAAAAATGGACTAATGGTGACTGGATCCTACACCATGACAATGCCCGCCCTCACACAGCGCACTTGATGACGAGCTTTTTGGCGAAAAACGGGACACAAATCCTACCTCAACCATCCTATTCCCCAGACATCGCATCAAATGACTTTTTCCTGTTCCCCAAACTTGAAGCAGTTCTAAAAGGAAGACATTTTGACACCAGGGATGACATAATAGAAAAATCGCCGTTAGCATTGAAGAGCATTCCAAAAGAGGCCTATAAAAACTGTTTCGACAATTGGGAGAAACGATGGCGCTGGTGCGTTGAAGCAAGGGGAGATTACTTCGAAAAGTTTTAATAATTTTTTAAAAAAATATCTTACCTTTTTTTTATGGACCCAGTCCGGGAACTTATGGGACATACCTTGTATATATTTTTACATAATGTTTGATGCACCCCTCCATTTATTTAAAATAATATATGAAAATTAAAATTTATTTTAAACAGATTATGTACCATAGTATCATTGCTTTTGTAACATTATTATTGTATATATCTTGGTTAGATAATTTGGAGAGAGTTCCACGGACGCGCCAAGACTATAAAGATCACCTATTACGAGGAAGTCAACAAATGAACGTAGTAACTTGAAAAGGTCATTTCTTTATCATTTACAATTCTTATTTATATTTATATATAAACCCGCTCGGTAAACGTGTATGGCCTAGAGAAGGAGTGAATCAAGGTGGATGAATCTACAAAGTTGCAAAACCATGTAACAATTGGCGGATATGCAAATGCCGACCCAGTTGATTTGAACCATAACATCGAAATCCCCAAGTACGATGGGACAGAATATCCTCGCTCTTGGATTGAATCTCTAAAAGAAATTAGTTTCCACTATCACTGGGCAGACTACATAATCTCGCGTTATGCGGCCATGAACATGAAACTGGCAGCGCACAAACCTGACTGAACTTACATAAGATTAGCTTTGCTAGCTGGGAAAATTTAAAGAGCCGGCTTATTCAGGTTTTGCCTCAGATACCAACAAAGAAGAATTTAAAATGAGACTCAACAGGATGCAGCAATGGAATGAACCTGTAATCAGGTTTGCAGAGGATATCCTTGTTATGCGCAATAAGGTTGGCCCTCTATTGGAAGAAAAAATAATAAATTGGGTTATTGAGGGATTAAAATTAGAAATTATTTTGCCCTTTATTTAAATCCCTATAAACTACAAATAAACTACTTGACATGTGCAAAAAAGAAGATGGACTCATTTGAAAAAGTTTATCGTGAACATGTGCAAAAATCCAAATTCTAGATATTAAGCCCCAGGTTCCCGTTCCGAGGTACTCCCAGAACAAGCTTCTGTCCCAAGTCTCTGGACCTAAATGTTCTTAACCCCCCAATTCTTGAACAAAACCGATCTATCAGAGGAAAACCTACAATAAGAGTTCAGAATCAAATGAAATGACCAATATGTTACAAGTGTAACAAGCCCGGACATGTAGCGCGGTATTGCAGAGTCATATTTGTAAGAATTGTGTAAGAGGACCCCATAGTTACACAAGACAAGGTCGAAGAAGAAATACAAATGGTAACCGATAAGTCGAGACCTGACATAAAGTAATCGCACAAATTCGATTAATCTTACACGGAATAGATATTCCGTGTTGGAAGATGTAAACTGAGATACTCGCCTGAGTCCGTGGATCAAAGCGAGTCGACCATAAATGAAATAAAAAATTGGACCCAGATACAAAATGAACATTAACGTGGATATAAAATAAAGCTGCAACAAAGCTCTAATTGATAAGTAATTTAAGTATTTAAACTGGCGAAACCGCTGAGAGGGTTCACCACTGATGAGCCAGGCCCTCTCATTAATTTTTCCATTGCAGTAAGGGCAGTAGAAATTATTTCTTCTCAAAATGGCACCTGATTCCCAACCCTTCCAAGACAGTCTCATCAGTATTCCATCTGAATAACCATAAAGCCAATAGACCCTTGAAACTCACATTCTGCAACAAACCACTCAGCCATGATCCATGCCCCAAATATCTGGGAGTAACCCTTGATAGATCTCTCACTTTTCGCCAACACCTTGAAAAAACGAGAGATAAATTAAAAACAAGGAATAATATCATGACTAGGTTGGCAGGCACCACGTGGGGCTGTAGTGCTGACACTCTACGCACGACTGCCCTCGCCTTAGTATACTCAGTTGCGGAGTACTGCGCCCCTGTGTGGGAAAGAAGCTCCCATACAGACAGCATAGATGCTCAACTTAACCAAACTATGAGATTAATAACGGGAAACATGAGACCTACCCCTATAGACTGGCTCCCATATCTCTCTAACATAGCACCTCCTGACCTCAGAAGAAAGAAATCTACCTCCAACCTTCTCAGTAAAATTAAAGCTAACACTAAGCTTCCAATCAACACTGTTCTCGAAATTCCTCCCCCAACTCGACCAATATCAAGGAATCCTGTATGGGTGGCCGATGAAAATGTAGATCTTAAAGAAGAGTGGAGAAACCGATGGAGCAATCTTGCCATCGCCAACAAAGACCTGGTGGAGGACCCTAACACCAAACCTCCCGGCTACAACCTACCTAGGAGGACCTGGTCAACCCTCAATAGAATCAGGACCTCTACTGGTAGATGCAACTACCTACTAAATAAGTGGAACATGAGTCCAGACCAGAACTGCGACTGTGGACAAATACAAACAATGCACCATATCCTAAGGGACTGTCCTCGAAGATTCTTCCAGGGAACACTTGGGGATATCCACCGGTGCACAGAGGAGGCCCTGGAGTGGATTCGTCACCTCGACATTCCACTCTAGAGAAACTTGCCAACATTGTTGTATTGTGCTGTAAAAAACAATATCATACGCAATATATATAGTAGAAATTGTTTAATATCAAAAAGAATCTTACGCCTTTAGAATAGTTTTGAATTAAAATTTATGATAAAAGTAATTCAATTTTTTTCGTAGTCGAAAAGAAAGAAAATGAAACAAATGACGAATCTCTCGCATAAAAAAAGCAACATAATTGCTGATAATTTGCAAATTTACGAAAATATTAACATCCTTAAATGTTATCGATTGTCTAAAAGGCCGAGCGCACCCCTACTGGTGGAAATACCCAAATATGAAGATAGAACAAAATTATTTAGGAATGCATTCAGGTTAAAGGAATCAAGTATTTACAGAAATAAGGATTACACCTTGATATTTAGAGAACAGATTGTTGATTAATAAGAGAAATCTTGGCTAAAGGAATCTCATCTAAACTTCGATATAGCAAATTGATTGTTGGGAGTATTGTTTACCGAGTGATAAATGATAAGATCATGAGTTCAGAAGGAACTGAGATATAGCAAACACACAGAAATTAGCTGGAAGGATCACATGATATCTCTTTTTACAGGCAAGAAATATCACCATCAACCACATATAGCTAATAGAAATGGAAAACTGCTCGATTGAACAACTATTAAAACTTGGCCACAATTATGTAAAAAATATGTATTGGAATATCAACGGTTTCTTTAGAATAAATTCCGTTTCCCTTTCATTGATAATTTAAAGCAGCTTGCAATTCTATATACAGTTACGAGCGTCATTCCTCATCAGTCGTCTCTGTCACCGTTTGCTTTTTTTTTGGAATGGCGCCCTCCTATTGGTTGGCTACGATCACGCCACCTTTGCCCCCCATCATGCCTCCCCCACTCGCTCTTTCGTTTTTGTAACTATTGTTTTGGAGCGGGTCGCTCTTTAAATAAATGCATATATTAGTTAATAACTAAATGGAATCCTCTCTTTCCTTTTCCCAGTATGAGACGCCTACGGAAGCCAACAGTACATAGACAGATAAAGCACATAGGCTATAGTTATTAACTAATATATGCATTTATTTAAGGCGCCAATTTATAATTGTAACAAATAGTATTTGAATAAAAACATTCAATCGGGAAAAACACGGGCGTTGCCCGGGCCATTCGGCTAGTATTTAATATAACGGAAACTTGGTGCCAATGTATTATAAAACTCAGATCAAAGATTTACAGGTTTACCAATCACTTTCCAGAAACCATCAGGTCTGTAAAGAAGCTCTGGAGACATCATTGTAGGAATTTATAACAAATATAAACACAAGTTGGACTGGAAACTCATTGGATTTTGGTTATTCTTAAAATGAACTCGAACTTGATTCATTGCTGACTTTTTAATCTTCACGTATCTACCTCCTAACGAACTCCAACTAGAGAATATGGATAAACTATTTTCTTATATTACGAACAAGATACACGATGGACTTGAGATAATTTTATATAGTGACCTAAACATTGACACCAACCACCTTGGATACTGCTGGATATCCCAACTTTATTGTCGCGTGACCCATGATAATCTCTAGTGGCCCTTTTTGAAGAAAATATTTTGTAATTTTAATTTTTTTTCACAATTTCATCATGAATAGAGGGATGTATGCAAGGTGGCCAAAGATTTGTCTCCCTCTAACTGCCATCCAAAAAAGGGCTCTTCTAAATGAGTGCAGAAAACATCAGACATGGACCCAAAATAAGTGGGCTTCTGTTCCTGTATTGATCTGGAGATAAACCGGGACTCGGAACCATCCCTCAAACATCAGAGAAAGAGACCGTTACGGTGGCCAAGGTGTAATGGTCTGGGGTGGTATCATGTTAGACGCATGCACGCCACTACATGTATATGATGGCGGCACCCTGACTTCTCGGCTGTTCAGACGCGATATACTGGAGCCCTATGTAAGTTTTTTTAGGGGTGGGGTCGGTCCCTCGTTCATCTTTATGGATTATAATGCTCGTCCACATAAGAACCTTCATGATGAACGAATATCTTGAAAGTGAGGGTATTCAAAGGACAGAGTGGCCTGCCAGATCACCAGACCTTAATACAATGGGGAAACGAATTGTATCTCGTTCACCCTTACCCAGGACCACCCAAGAACTGAAAATTGCTTTGGTTGAAGAGTGAGATTTGTTGCCTCAAGATCTCTTTAATTGCCCGATAAACATTCTGGAATAATTAAAAATCAACAAGAATAGTTGATATTTATTCCGATAGATGGCGCAAGCCATCAGCAACTTTCAGTTGCACGATAAGGAGATTCCCTTTTCATAATTTATTCACCTTATCCCAGTACAATATCATATTTGTACTATTTTTTCACTTCATGAAATATTGTCGTGACAGCTGTCTAGCTGTTTAGAGACGACCCCCTTTTAAGTAATCAAATATTAGTAAACATCTACCTTAACTTTGGAATAATTAAAATAAATCCCCATAACTATGTAAAATATTTAAAATACAATATAACGCGGCTGATGATTGTAAAACGAAAATTGAAATTATACCGCGAATGTTTCTTTTATAAATTTTATATACCTTTCCATACCTCATCCTCAAAGTTAGAAATGTCGCTATTTCTCTTTGAAAATAAATTTCGATTTTTATAAAAGAAACATTCGCGGTATAATTTCAATTTTCGTTTTATGTAAAATATATTCAAACAGCAAATTTATTTTGTTAACTATATATATATTTGTTATAGTTTTGCCTATCCACCAACAAATTTGGTTTAAAACAATTATATATTTTTTGAGAAAACTAACTTTATGTGAAAAAAATAGTACAATGTGACATTGTACTGGGATGAGGTTCATAAATTAAGAAAAAGACATCTCCTTATCGTGCAACTGAAATTTGCTGGTGGCTGGCGGAATTGGCTTGATCGGAATATATATCAACTATGCGTTGAATACCAATTATTCCAGAATTGGCCAAATACCCATTCTTGATTAATCAAGAAAAGCTACCAAAGTACGCGTTTCGGGCTTTTTTCCCATTATTTTCCGGTCTAACGAAATTCTGACCTTAACTACCCGTTTCATGTTTTTCAGGATGCCTGAATGACCAGGCATTAGGAATTACAAACATCAGAATGGCACGGTAATTTAATTAAGGCGAGTAAAACAAATTTATAAAAACAAGAGAGGTAATTTCAGACAGAGTGTAGCAGAATATAATGATTAAGATATTCAATGGATACGTAAAACGTTAGCTTTTCTTGATTGATCAAGAATGGGTATTTGGCCACATACAATTCTGGAATGATTAAAAAATCAATGAATAGTTGATATTTATTCCGATAACTTGCGCAAGCCATCAGCAACTTTCAGTTCCACGATAAGGAGATGCCTTTTTCTTAACATTAATTGTTTGTTACCTTAAATTTGGACACCAGTATACATATAATATATATGATGCACTAGCGCGCCATCTGTTATCAAAATTCGAAACTATTTTAAAAGCGTAAGATTCTTTTTGAAATTAAGTAGAAATTGTTTAATTTCAAAAATAATCTTACGCTTTTAAAATAGTTTCGAATTACATATAATATATATTTATATGTATTTATACTGTTATAGACGCTTATATCCATAGCTTTCTTGAATACCATTTCTGAGATTCCACCCTTCAGTGTAGCATATATAAGCAGAATCGTCCAACACACTCTTAGAGCTCTAAGAAGCGCTCTGTTAGAATAAATTGGCGACCGCTGGAAAGGTTCACCACTGATGACCCAATATCTTTTCATCGCAGTAACAAGAGTAAAAGTTATGTGTAACAGAAACATTCGTGTTTTAATTTCTTATGTATGTTACATAAGTGAAGAAGTAAAGCGCTTACTGTAGGAGAAAATAACTGCCGAATTATAATTATCACAATATCTTGGGAGAGAGAGAGAGATTTTGATCGAACCATTTATTCTATAAATAATACAAGGCCTAACTTAATTTATGGTGCTGGAATAATTTGATATTTCTACTCGAATAATTTGTACTCCCGATAGAGCTTCTTCTGAATGTCCCTCCTGTCATATTTTACAGCGTAACATCCCTGGCCGCTGCGGTGAACTTATTGCAGAAATCTGAGATAGTTGCGGCGCTTGATATGTTTTACGTAGAGTTACTTTGGCATCTCCTCAGCAATGCTAGATTGGACGACACTGTGTTCAGTGGATTCAACTCCTTCATCTAGGAACTTCAATGTACGTAGTGGGCTGGTGCCGGGCCAGAGTAACGTGGGGGAACATTTGAGGCCAAGAGAACTATACTTAATCTTTGACATGTCTACACAGTTTATTAAAGTTGGTTTCCAATATGCCCCCAAATCAGTGACATTTATCTCTGGAAATTAGAAATATTTTGAACGCAACGAATAAACGCGAATAACGTCACGTATAAAATAAAGAAAGACAACTTCAGAATGACATGGAAATTTATATGATGCAAAAAATAAAAATTAATATCTATAAAATAACCAAAAGCTAAAAAGATAAGTTTACAAATTATGAATAATGATTAAAATTGTTATTCTGTAGGTAAACTATTATTTATATTTTGCTATATAGCTCCTTCCCTATGGCAGCTATGACTCACAGTTTACAATTCTTGTTTCTACTGACAAGATTGCGTACTTCTATCAAATATATTCCCGAGTCTTGGAAATATGTTCCTAGTAGCTTTGCGACCTTTTTATTTGCAGCGTTAAATAGCGGCTTTGTCTTCGTAACGTCTAAAGGGATAGCGTCTTCTTGTAGAGAAGTTTTGACGTGGCGGTAGAACCCTAGAGTCAGTCTCTGAAAATGTAGATCACCAAAGTCTGCTCGGCAATCTTCAGTTTATATTTCCTAATCTACCCACCATCTCCACCAAAATGTCACATAGAAATTAGGAATTACAAACATCAGAATGGCATGGTAATTTAATTGAGGCGAGTAAAACAAATTTATAAAAACAAGAGAGGTGAAGTGGAACTTCAGATACAGTGTAGCAGAATATAATGATTAAGATATTCAATGGATACGTGAAACTATGAATATTTTACTGCAATATAATTAAAAGTTTTTTTATAGAAAAATTATACTGCCATGAGATAATATTAAAAGAGCCATGCCCTCTGTCTCACTTTACATTTTTATACGTTGTAGTTTCAGAATATTTTTAATAACTGTATTATATATAGTTTTATATTTATTTTTAGTAATGTTTTAAAATCATTTCTAATTAATGAAAGTTTGTTTCTTTAACTTAATCTCACAGAATCTTTTCACTGCTGCTCTAACAATAATTTTGAAAACTTGACCTATTCCTTAATACTACTCCAATAGAGTCCTCGGTAGTTAGCGTTCTGCGCTCGAAAAACCTGGGTATACGAGTATATATCCAGCCTTCTGGAAAGAATATGAATATATGGGTGTTAATCTTGGTACCGCAATATGACCTATAAATATATATCTTCTACCTATATAGATAATAGGCTAACAGAGTTTCCAGTTGTAAAGTTTGAAGCTATCTCCTCCAAAGATACTTAACTATGAATAGCCATCTACAGGGTCCATTATAAAAGTAATGAGCATAATGTTATTGTGACGCTACGATAGATAGCAGCACGGTAAAACCGTGGGAAATGTGGTGGAGGGATATGCCCTTTCAATCCATCCGGTCGTCAGTTGAGTTCGAGCAGTGTGAGGGGAGATACATGCCTCCGCTTAAAGTGTGTTTTCAACTTTAGTAACATAGCGCGATGGAGCGTTCGCTTGAACAACGATACGCCATAAAGTTTTGCGTGAGGCTTGGAAAAAATGCAACCGAAACATTCCAGATGCTGCAAAAAGCCTTCAAGGACGATTGCATTTCAAGATCACAGTCTTGAAGTGGCACAAGGCGTTCAAGGAGGGCCGGGAGGAGGTCGCCGACGAACCCCGTTCAGGACGCCCAACAACGGCCAGAACTGACGAGAACGTGGATCGTGTGCTCGAAGTTTTGCGTACCGACCGTCGATTAAGCATCCAGCAAATTGCTGACACATTACACATGTCCACATTTGTGGTAAATAGGATAGTGACCGAGGATCTGTAAATGCGTAAGGTCTGTGCGAAGCTTGTGCCGAAAGTTTTGACGCAAGACCAGAAATAACTTAGAGTTTTGCGCTGTCAAGAATTGTTGGATTTGATTCGAAATGAACCAGGCTTTCTGAACTCTGTAGTAACCGGAGAAGAATCCTGGATGTTTGAATACGACCCAGAGTCGAAAAGGCAGAACTATGCATGGCACACAAAATCATCCCACGCCCCAAGAAAGCGCAAATGAGCAAGTCGCGCATCAAAACGATGATCATTGTCTTCTTTGACATCCAAGGAATAGTCCATTGTGAGTTTGTACCGCAGGGACAAACTGTAAACTCAGCCTTTTACCTGGAGGAGCTCAGGAGATTGAAACGCCGGATCGCACGCGTGAGGACTGACATTAAAGACACGGTCAAGCTCCACCATGACAATGCCACCAGTCACACAGCCTTCATCATTACCATCTTCCTGGCCCGGAGCAACACCCCGGTGATCCCTCATCCCCCTTACAGTCCCGACTTAGCTCCATGTGACTTCTTTTTGTTTCCGCGACTCAAGAGAGATATGAAAGGAAAACATTGGGAAACCGTGGAAAACATCCAACACCATGCTACAACGTTCTTGAGAAGCATTCCTGTCGAGGAGTTTCAGGGTGCCTTTCAGGCGTGGCAAACGCGTCTCCGCAAGTGTATTGATGCAGGAGGAATGTATTTTGAAGAAAATTGAACATTCGCACAAATTACGATCAATAAATGTATTTTGCCAGTAAATGCTCATTACTTTCATAATGGACCCTGTATATACCAAAATTTTCGTTATTTTTTGCTCCACATGAACGTTTTATTTTTCAAATATTAATAGATTTATTTATTTTAATTTATTATATTTTACAATCGTAGATTTTTTTTGCCTTCAAATGTTGTTTATCTTATTTGTTATTTATCATCATCAAATTGATTATTTTAAAACACGTTATTTTGCATTATTGTTTTTAATTAATTTCTAATAAATATTTCGTATTTCTGATTAAATTGTTTTATTTTATTTTATTTTATTTATATATAATTACTTTATTATAATTCTAATTGTAAATTTAAATTTGGCCCTATTTTTGTGTCTGGTTTTCTTTTTGGCAGTATCTATCCTAATGTCTTTGGAATCTTTTTTCTCAATCAATTGTTGATTACCTAATTAGGATTGTAAGCATTAAAAAAATGTGCTACAATTAACAGAATGAAAGAAAGCGGAAATATCAATGATATTTACAGATATGTTTTTAATTATATATTTTTTTAAAAGTGGGGTTTTCCAATTTTTTTTAAAGAAAAGTATCTTCATCTTATCTGCTATCACATGTTTACAAACTTGATAACAGAAACCATTTAAAACATGCTGTGATATTTTTCTCAATCTGAGGTTCAAAATTAATCTATTTTAGTTAGCAGCCCCGGAAATTAGGATATTTCCGTTTTTCTCATTCAGAACTTTTGTCTGAAGATGGTAACAACGCTGTTACTGAAACGTCACACACCATTTATTTATTTGTATGTGGTCTTATCACCTTGTGTCCTTTTATATGTCCTCTTATCTGCAATATAGTTGTGTTGTTTGCATTTTTTCTGATTTGTTGTATTTTTCCTTTTTTTTCACTTTGAATATTTATTTTAACATTTCAACCAATACCTATAGTTTCTCCCCGAAATTGCTTACCAAACATCAGTCAGTGTTTCCTCAGTGTTGACAGTGTAGAGTGTAAGATTGTGAAGGAGCAAAATAACTCTCTGCTGAATTTCTCAATAGTCTTACTCCCAGAGGAAAAAAAAATGCCTCTACACCAGTTAAACTTTAAGGTTGGTGTTTTTGTTATGCTTCTGAGATATTTGAATCTTAAACAGGGTCCTTGGGGGGCTCTCATGTCTTTGGAGCACAAATACTGACAGGGACAAATGTTGGACACACTGTATTGGTGTCAAAATATCTTTGGCTTCTTCAGATACGAACCTTTAGTTCATTCTGAAGAGGCGTCAGTTTCCACTAAGGTTGGCTTTTGCCATGACTATAAATAAGGCTCAAGGCCAAACCTTTGCTAGAGTGGGTCTCTTGCTACAAGAAGAGCCTGTGTTTACGCATGGACAGCTCTATGTGGCTTTTCCATGTGTGCGAACTTTGGATAGCATAGATGTAAAGTTGAAGCCACGTATATATAAAACTAGAAATGCAGTTTTAAATGAGGTCCTTTCAAATGAATTCCTTTAATAAGTCGTCTTCTCCGCAATATATTTTACAACTCTCGATTTAATGAAAACATCTCCGTGGATCTCATGTAATTAAAGCCAACCCTGAACTGAGGAGGACCAGATCCTTAAAACCATAGTTTATCAGGTGAGCATTCTGAATTTAATAAAGCTTGTTTTGTCATTTATGACAATTCTAAATCTGATACTTTTCAGAATTAATCAATATGTTTCGCAAAGTGTACCGTTTCCCTTTCCCTCTTATATAATTCAGATGATCCCAAAAAGGTTCCAGAGTCTGTTTTCCAATTGGGTTTCATACAAAATAGCAGTTTATTGTTTGAAAAGATGTGGGTTTTCTTTTTTGGACAGATTACCTTTTTTACGTCTATATTTTCACCCAACTATAATGTCTTCCCATCATTCAATCATATCTAGACCCCAAAACTAAGGTAAAAGAAGGCCACAAGAATAAATTTTGAAAGCATTTTGCCTCTCACTTATTTGTCAACGAATATCATCCTCCAATATCCCTTAAGTCCGAGATAAAGGGAATGGATAAGGAGCAGTCTCTTTATATTTCAATACTCCCACAATACATATTACAACATGTGATCAGGTAGCAATGATTTTATAGATATTAACAGTCGTTTCATTTAAAAGGCAGTCTTCTGTCATCTTGAAATTCTCAGCCCCCTCTCCTGCACCACGTGAACTACCATTGGCACCCTATTGGAGCTGCGCAGGGAGGTTTAGAATTTCTGTAGATATGAAGACCTCTTCTTACAAGTGAAATAAAGTTCTTTCTTCATCTTACGGCTCTTCATTCATTTTTCAGATCAACCCTTTAAGGCTTCTCTATAGCGCCAAGCAAATGACAGGTCCTGTGAGAGTATTATATCCGGGTGGAAGAGGAAGGGAAAACAAACAAAAAAGGCAATAATAATAATCATATTAGAGTAGAAGAGAGTAATAACATTTTCGGTCTCATATATGCAAAATTAGCGAAATTATTCCAATAGTGTTGAGGATTTTAACTTCTATATAGATTATATATTCCTATGATGTTGATTCAGTGATGTTCTCCCTTTATTATAAATGCACATTCCTATTACCTTGATTAAAATGCATTTTATGCATTTTCTTTGTGAAAATGAAAAGCTGAAATTTTGACAAAAATATGAAACAATAAAACGAACAACTCATTTCATTTTTAAGGTGTGATCTGAAGATATATGAATTCCCGAGTCAAATTACTTGTATGCTGAGCCTCTTTTAACAAACAACTTCCAGAATGGATTAAAGAAGTGTTTCAGGGATTCAGAGAAGGTTGCCAGGCAAAACTTGATCATATATCACGGGAGATGGGCTTAGCCTGATCCATCTTTCAGATAAAAACGAGGTTTGAGTATATCGAAAAAGCGCAGATCGTAAAAGCGTTGTGTGTGAACTTTAGCACATCAATGATTAAACTTGATAAAATATCAAAGGTTTGAATCATTAATAATGTTTTAGAAAGTTGTTTTGAGTTGAAAATGTATTTCTATAATTTTCTTTTGTTTAAGAAACATAAAATTTCTATTATATTTTTCAAAAGGTTTTTCAAAATTTTTCTTCACGCTCTCTTTAAATATATCATCTGAATAAAACAAAGAAAACGAGAAGAAAAAATTCATTCAAATTTAATACATTTATAAAATAAATATTTATAAAGGGGCAAGAATTCCTAGTAACGACCGAGGCAGCCCATTGTTGCCATTGCCGGCCTAGCGCCCGCTGGGGAAGCCACCACGAGCCTTATGTCTGGTCACTTACTGGTGGAAACTGTCCTGCCTCGCCATCTGGCCACAAGGTATGCCACCATAGACTGCTCAGTGATGAAGCTTGGCCAATGGGTCATAGTTGAGCTGGCGGTCTCAGGCTTAACCTCCCATTGGTCGTCTTGGCAGGTCTCATGACATCGGGGGTGGTCAGACCATAGGCACAACGGCGACCCCAAATTATAAATTAAAAATATAACTCTATGATATATGTTACATATGTGGGTTGTGAAGTGAGAGTGTTACATATGTGTATTGTGGGTGAGAGTGTTACATATTTGGGTTGTGAAGTGAGAGTTTTACACATGTGTATTGTGAGTGAGAGTGTTACACATGTGTATTGTGAGTGAGAGTGTTACACATGTGTATTGTGGGTGAGAGTGTTACATATTTGGGTTGTGAAGTGAGAGTTTTACACATGTGTATTGTGAGTGAGAGTGTTACACATGTGTATTGTGAGTGAGAGTGTTACACATGTGTATTGTGGGTGAGAGTGTTACATATTTGGGTTGTGAAGTGAGAGTTTTACACATGTGTATTGTGAGTGAGAGTGTTACATATGTGTATTGTGAGTGAGAGCGTTACACATGTGTATTGTGAGTGAGAGTGTTACATATGTGTATTGTGAGTGAGAGTGTTACATATGTGGGTTGTGAAGTGAGAGTTTTACACATGTGTATTGTGAGTGAGAGTGTTACACGTGTGTATTGTGAGTGAGAGTGTTACACGTGTGTATTGTGAGTGAGAGTGATTTAAATGAGAATTGTGATTGAGAGTATTACACATGTGTATTGTGATTTAAAATGTTTAAATGAGAATTGTGATTGAGAGTGGTTTGACAATTAAAACATCTTCATTGACTTCATAGTCAATATTTACAAAATAAAAATTACAGTCAGCCAGGTAGTCACCGCGATAGTGTCCAGGCGACACCCAGCCCTACCTGGACGAAGTACCTGTAGATTCTTGACTTCGCCGATGCAAGGATTGCCAGTTCGTTATGGGGAGCGGTTTAGTGATAATAATAAAATATAATTCATGTCTTAGCAGAAGGGACTAGTCTACTATCAACGACGGGATGTAGACATAATTTGAATTGAGATTATAGCACAGGTCGAAAATGAGAAAGAGATTCATTCATTATGGGATGATAGGAAAGCTTTGTGCTGCAATTCAAAATTAATATTGTCGCGGTAAGAATTACAAACAACAGGCGAAGATAAATTGAACGATGAACGTTTATTGCTTCCAACGAGCAGATTTTTAAATCAAAAAGAAAACACGGATATCTTGTTAGTAGTGAGGAGCGCGGCTCGAGGCGGATGCTCACGGGTCACTGTTAAAAACCTATTTATGTAAACAATACAACAAATAACGCTACAATGCCCTCCTCTCCAAAAGGACAGCGTCCTCGCTGTCAGACGGCAGGCTCATCCTCGGGTAGGTCCAGTTGTTCGTCCAGGTCACGGTAGTTCTTCATTCTCACTACGTGCACAATTTCCTTTGGCTTACGACGGCGGTTAGTAGTGTCTAGACTTTCGACTTCGTACGTCACATCCGAAATGCGTCTCGTCACCCTAGAAGGGCCGAAATATCGTTTTATTAATTTTTCGGATATCCCTATTTTCCGAACGGGTATAAATATCCATACTTTATCGCCTGGCTGATAGCTCACTTCTCGATGTTGGGCGTCGTAGAGTCGTTTATTGCCCTCTTGCGCTCTCAGTGTATGTAGCCGAGCCAATTGTCGCGTCTCCTCTGCTCGGGTCACTATCTCTCGATTATAGTCCTCTTGATCTTCATCTTTTAAAAGAGGAAACAATGTATCCAACGTAGTTTCAGCTTCTCGTCCATGGATGAGGCTGAATGGGGTGAATCCGGTGGTGTCCTGCTTCGCCGTATTGTAAGCAAACGTGATGAACGGAAGAATAACGTCCCATTCCTTTTGTTCGACGTCCACATACATTGACATCATGTCGGCCAGGGTTTTATTAAGTCTCTCAGTGAGACCATTCGTCTGAGGATGGTACGCCGTGGTAAATCTCTGAGCCGAAGAGCAAAGTCCCGTCAGCTCGGATATTAGTTTAGACTGAAAAACCCTACCCCGGTCAGTAATTATTTCTCGTGGTGCTCCATTTTTAAGTACTACGTCCTCCAGGACGAACTTGGCCACTTGCTGAGCGTCTGCTGATGGTAAGGCTCGGGTGATAGCGTATCGCGTCAGATAGTCTGTGCAAACTATTATCCATTTATTTCCTAAATGGGATATTGGGAATCTTCCGAGGAGATCAATTCCGACTCTTTGGAACGGAACAGAGGTGGGTGGTATCGGTTGCAGCAACCCGGGCGGTCGCAAGGGAGCATGTTTACGACGCTGGCACTCCCTACAGTGACCGACATATTTTCTTATGCTCCTCAGAAGACCTGGCCAAAAATACTTCCTCCTAATTCTATCGTGAGTTTTAGCCAACCCTAAATGACCGGCAGTTGGATTATCGTGGAGACTTCTGAGGACGTCAGGGCGCAAATGCCTGGGGATCACCAATAGCCACGGTTGCCCCACTGGGTCGAAATTCCGCTTGTAAAGAGCTCCATTGATTATTTTGAAGCGGTTTTGATCGTTCTTCAAACATTCCTCCGATATTCTCACAATTACCGGATCTTTCCGCTGTTCCGCGACGATATCAGTTAAAGCAGCTAATGTTGGTATGTCATCTCCGGATTCCCCTGGGTTATTCGGTTCGATTGGATTGCGTGAGAGACAATCGACATCTTGATGTTTTCTGCCGTTTTTATATACCACGTTCACATTGTATTCCTGAAGTCTTAAGGCCCACCTGGCCAGTCTTCCCGACGGGTCCTTCAGGCCCGAAAGCCAACAGAGTGAGTGATGATCCGTCACAATTGTAAACGAGCGCCCAAATAGGTATGGACGGAACTTGCCGATCGCCCAAATCGCGGCAAGACACTCCCGCTCCGTTGTTGAATAATTTTTTTCAGCTGTTGACAGCGTTCTTGATGCATATCCAATCGGTTTTTTACTTCCTCCCTGGACCTGGACCAAAACCGCACCAATTCCAAACCCACTGGCGTCGGTGTGCAGTTCGGTCGCATACTTTTCGTCAAAGTGGGCCAAGACGGGTTCCGACGCGAGTGCCAACTTCAAGGATTCATAGGCCTGCCGTTGATCTGGTCCCCATTCGAATCTGGTGTCCTTTCTCAACAACCTGTGTAGTGGTTCAGCTTTTTGAGCAAAATTCTTAATGAAACGACGATAATATGAGCACATTCCAATGAAACTTCTTACATCAGTGAGGGATTTGGGAGTAGGGAATTTGGACATAGCATCAACTTTACCCGGGTCGGGGTGCACGCCCTCTCCATCCACCAGATGCCCAAAAATGCTTAGTCGTTTTGTTCCGAACAAGCACTTGTCTGGATTTAACACAAGTCCAGCCTTTGAGAGACAACTGAGAACTAATTCAAGGCGTCGAACATGTTCGTCAAAGGTGGGTGAAAACACAATAATATCGTCCAGATAGCAAAGGCACATTGACCACTTCAACCCCCTCAGCAAGGTATCCATCATTCTTTCAAATGTCGCTGGGGCGTTACACAACCCGAAAGGCATAACTTTGAATTCGTACAATCCGTCGGGTGTAATGAAGGCGGTCTTCTCGCGATCTGCCTCATCCACCTCAATCTGCCAGTAACCAGAACGGAGGTCCATGGAAGAATAATAACTCGCCCCTCTTAAGCAATCGAGTGTATCGTCAATCCTTGGTAGTGGATATACATCCTTTTTTGTGATTTTATTCAGGTGTCTGTAATCGACACAGAAACGCCAACTACCATTTTTCTTTTTCACTAATACCACAGGAGAGGACCAAGGACTTTCGAAAACTGAACTATACCTCCTTTCAACATTTTGTCGACCTCATTCTGAATGGTTTGACGTTCGACCTGCGACACTCGATATGGACGGCGTTTAATCGGGGGATGGTCCTCTGTATTTATCTTGTGCTTGGCTGTGCTCGTCAGATTAGACGGAAACTTATTAAATTCAAATAAGCCGCTGAAACTCCCAAGTATCGAACATATCCTGGTCCTTTCAAGCATGGATAGATCAGGGCTTATCATCGAGGCAATGTTTGGAGAGTTTTCTTGTCCAAGAATCTCCTGCCGATTGGTGTCCGAAGCATCACCGATGACCGCCAGCTGACCCTCTTCCAGTACCTGTATCTCTCCAATACACATTCCTTTGGGGACAGTTCGATCACATGTGCCGATGTTGGTTATCCAAATTCTCCCTTTTCCATGCTAGACAGCGAAGATCGAGGCGGGAACCATCAGATCATGTTCTAGAAAGAGGATCCTCGAAGGCTCCATTACGACATCACTCACACCGAGTATAGTTTCGCTAATTACGTTTATCTGCTTGGTCGATCCAGCGGGGATTATAAAGCTATCGTCGGCGGCTACAGTTTGGAATATGCTCGAAGAATCCTCTGGTAGTTCTGCTTTTTCTAACAGAATCTCGGCGCTACCACAATCGATTATAGCCCTTGACGCCTCCAGAAAGTCCCAACCGAGAATGATGCCGTGGCTACAACTTGGTAAAACGATGAATTCAAACGGCTGTACTAATCCGTTTATTTCTAAACGTAAAGTACATCGGCCCCTGGAAACGATATATTTTCCGTCGGCAACTCTAAGTGTCATGCCAGCGTCACTGAACATAGTCTTTTTGTGTTGTTGTCTAAAGTGGTCCGAAATAACCGAAAACGAAGCGCCGCTGTCGACAAGGGCAGGAAAAGTTTTATCGTCAATAGTAACGTCAACTATATTCTGTGATAGCTTAGCGGCTATGAGCGGCGGAGGATTTATAATCTCCTCAGCGACCTTACCTCCAGCGAAGGGCGCTTGCTCTAGTTTTCCTCACGATAAGGTGATCGGCCAGATCGTCGGCTTGGCGATATCGAGGGGCGACGTTCAGCTGGGGATCGGCCACGACCTGGATAGGGCGACGGGCTTCGGTAACTTGCGCGGCCTGGGGTTTCATCGCTATTATAGATCGTTCGCGGGCCGTTCTGGACAGGGTGGTATCTCCCCGGTGGCTGTCGATCCACCATCCCTCGCCGCTCTCGGCAGTACCTGGCGACGTGACCCGGGCGTCCGCATTGGAAACAAACGGGAATATTATCCACCGTCCTCCATTCGTCAGTCTTTCTTCGGGCAGTAGTCAGCCTTGTAGGACTTTGCTGCTGGTAATACGGGGTTGGTTTCGCCGGTCCTTCAAAGTGGCGGCGTTGTTCTCGGTAGTATGGACCCTGCTCCGCAATTGGGGTCAGATTTCTCTCAACCTCTTCATGAATAATTTTCTTCAGGGAGTTCACCTCCGGCACTATAGACTCGAAATGTAGGGCACTTTTAATTTCTTCTCTCACGATTCGTCGAATCAGATCTTCCAGAGACGAGGAGTTTGGTTGCTCTATACTTGCGACGTTAGGGAGTCGCTCAAACCTTGGTTTCCCGATGCGTCGCTGCTTGCAAGCCTCCACTTTTCGGCACCAATCGACAAAGGCTTCAACAGTATCAATTTCCTTTATCAAGATGACCTGATAGACATCTTCTACCACACCTTTCATTAGATGTGCCACTTTCTCTCCTTGACTCATATCGGGATTCACCTGCCTACACAAGCTCAGAACGTCTTGGATATAGGATTCACAGGATTCTGTACTCTTCTGAGCTCGACTCTGAAGGTTGTCCTTAGCGCGTCTGAGGAGGACGCCGCTATTGTCGAATGTCCGGCTAAACATCTCCTTAAACATATCCCACGAATCCATTCCTTCTTCGTTGTTATCATACCATTGGCCAGCGGTCCCTTCCAAAAAGAATGGTGCGTTCGCCATTTTCATCGTGGCATCCCAGCAGTTAGATCTCGCAATACGTTCGTAATCCTTCATCCATTTGCCACAATCCTCCGTTCCATTGCCGCTAAACACAGTTGGGTTTCTTGTCAAATGTTTGCAAGTATTTTAACACCCGTGTTAACTCCAGCCGATATTGACATTTTTCTGATTGGCTTATTCTTTTCGTCGAAATCAAAACGTGGTTCTAGGCCTTCTAGGCGACGGCTTCTTCTGACAGAGGTATCCGTGATGGTATCGGTACCCAGCGTCTCCACCACTTGTCGCGGTAAGAATTACAAACAACAGGCGAAGATAAATTGAACGATGAACGTTTATTGCTTCCAACGAGCAGATTTTTAAATCAAAAAGAAAACACGGATATCTTGTTAGTAGTGAGGAGCGCGGCTCGAGGCGGATGCTCACGGGTCACTGTTAAAAACCTATTTATGTAAACAATACAACAAATAACGCTACAATATTATTTATTAATTCATATTCGTTAACTTGATACGAATATTCAACATCCAGGCTAGAATTTTGTCCATTATAATTGTGGTATCAGAAATTTACTTCATAAATTAAAAGAAACTATTTTTGGTAATAAGTGGTAATAGACTTAAATATTTGTATGATTTATCTACTCACACAATTTACAATTCATAGACATAAATATAAATATAAACTAGTATTTCTAGGGGCAACACGCCTCTCTTTATCAGGGCTTTTCTTTGATTTAAACTGATTCACGTGGGTATGCGATCCACTCGCGCTGTGCAAGACCAAAGCGAGAAACCATTTAAAGAAAATATTTATAACTGTAAATACATGACTACTTAAAATTATATCCATTATTCCTGTAGAAGGGCAGCTTACGCCCGAAAGCTCGAATTTATTTTTCAAATAAAGAAACTTATCCTTTTTGAATATTTTCGTTATTATAAATATAAAATGTTGGAAATAGTTCAGAAACATATAAATGTTTACAATTTTATATCTCATATCTAATAATTTTATAATTTAGGCAGTACTTTATAATTTGTGGATTTTTGTTTATTTATGTCTCGTGGGATATATCTCAAAATTAGATAAACACTTTGGATTCCATGTCACTAGATCATTCATAGTTCATATCTTATTCAGACAGCCCTTTTAAATTCTGATGCTCTTGTTCTTTTATATTTAATGCATTATATCTAAAATTTGGACGATACTACCAAATGTTTACGGTACTTGTTCATGTATAATTCATGCAATATATTTTGAAAACACAACGTATGATCAATAATTTCCAGGAATGAGACTGAATCACGTGAAATATTCAAAATAATGAAATATTTTGATACGGACCTTATAGATAAAACATTTATCAACGCGTAGAAAAATAATTGATCACACAGACGCACGCGCTCACGTATTTTAGAATTTATAAGCTCGAGTATATCAGAACATTTTCTAACTTCAGTATCGGCTATATTGAAAACAGAGAGTCTGCCTAGAGTTTTGCTTTAAAAAAGGTAAAACAGCTTCCGAATCATTTCAAATGTTGAAGCAGGCTTTTAAAGAAGATGTCCTATCACAATCGAGGACATTTGAATGGTTTGCACGATTTAAAGCTGGTCGAACAAGCGTCAAGGATGATCTACACACTGGCAGACCTTTATCGATAAGAAACCCGAAAATAAACTCAAAATCAAGTAATCGATCAAAGAAAACTCAAGAATTACTATCAGAGAGCTGACAGAAGACTTGGATATCTCTTTTGGAACATGCCAAACCATCATAAAGAATGATCTGCATCTTAAACGATCCCCGGATAAATTTGTCCCACATCTCTTAACGAATGAGCAGAAAGAGCATCGCAAAGAAACGTGCAAAAGCATGGTCGAAATGTTTAATTTTTAATTCATTTGGCTCAAAATTCTTATCACGGGAGATGAAACATGGGTGTACGGATATGATCCCGAGACTAAGAGGCAATCAAGCCAGTGACTAGAGACTGGAGAACCAAGATTCAAGAAAGCAAGGATGATCAAAACGAAGCTTAAGTATCTTCTTTTCACTTTCTTTGACGTAAAGGGATTGGTACATTATGAATTCTTGCTCGAGGGTCAGACCATCAATAAACATTACTATCTTGATGTATTGCGACGTTTAAGGGAGGCTGTGTGTCAGAAACGACCCGAAAAATGGCATCAAAAAAATTGGCTCTTGCATCTTAACAACGCACGGCCACATACGGCCGTCACTGTATAATTCTATTTGGCTATACACGGAATTGCTTTACTACCCCAGCCAACCTACTCTCCTGAACTTGCTCCCAACGACTTTTTTCTCTACCCCAAAATTTAAAAAGTCGTGAAAGGACGCCGATTTGACTCAATACCTGAAATAAAGGAGAATACGAATAATATTTTGAAAAGCCTGAAAGATGAGGATTTTCAGGGGTGTTTTGATATCTGGAAAAAAAAATGGAACAAGTGTATAGATAGTGACGGTGATTATTTTGAGAAATTTTAAATAAAACTTTATTATAATTTTGTATTTCTTTAAATATTTAGCATTCCTTGAAATTATTGATCATACTATTTATAATTTTTAATTGAAAAGGCATATATTGGATGAAAATATCATTTATTTTATTTTTCAAAACGATTTCAACCAGTTTTGGTTTTGACGCTCTACGCCTTGCAAGAACAATAGAAAGGTTGTCTTGACAAGTCCAAAGGAAAAGTAATGCTTGTAGTGCTTTTCGATTATCAAGGACTTGTCTATTATGATTTTATTAAAGATGGGGCTACTATCAATAAACAGGCATACAAAGATATACTTGTGCGCCTTCGTGATGCGATACGAAGAAAAGGAAACCAACTCTTTAAATCAAAACGGTGGAATTTGCTCCATGATAATGCTCATAGAGTCGTGAAAATGTGACGGTGGAGCGAAAAAAGCTTAGAAAAATTGACTTTGAGGTAGCATTTCAACAGCTTTTTTTCACGCTGGAAAAATGTGTAGATAACCAAGGCTCCTATTTTGAAAATTTTAATTTTAAAAAACTATACTATGAATAAATAATTAATTTAAAAAAGGTTCGGAAACTTCTTGATTCTACCTTGTATTTTAATGCATAACTATGGGTTTGTCTCTGATAACTACGTGACTCATTCCGCAATGGTGATTTCAAAGTTTAACTGTCCTTTCTTTCCCCTGAAAAAATGGATTATTTAATTTATTTTTAAGAAACTAAGATTATAGAAAAAAAAACACCCTGTGGTAGTGATAAAAATGAACCACAAAACCAGTTTTAGAAAACCAAGAAAATACTCAAGATAGTGTCGGGCTATGTCTCTCGCCAGTACAGTGGCGGCTTCATTACATTCGACGAGAAAATTTATAAATGTATCGAATTACATAAAATGTGTTTTTATATAAACTAATGAAGTGGCGGGGTAAAATTTTCTACTCAGAACACATCATGGTGTTGATGGGGCCATCCTTGTAGTGATGAGGGCCAGAGCCTGAAATAATGGCATACAGTTGGAGATGGGTTAATACACAAAATGCATTTTTAATGCTATTTCAAAGAGTGAGGTTTATTTGTACAATATTAAATATGTATATTAATGTAAATTTATAATAGCAATTTATCGATAAAATTTGTGATACTTATTTTTGGCACAATGTTTTCCTGTCAACTAGATCATCAAATATTGAATCCTTTTACTGCAATTATAAAGTTATTGAATGAGAGAGTTCGGCACCACAGTGGTGAACCCTCTCAGCGGCTTCGCTAAATTAATCTCCAGACCTGTCTACTATAGTATTGTTATTGGTTTATTGTTTACCGGGAAATTACTTATGAAAGAAGCAAAGGGGTGTTTAGGGAACCTATTAGTATAAGCAAATAAATCTGTAGAGGTGCATAGATATAATTTGAGAATTTGCATCGAGCAAGGCTCTTCCTCAATTATGGTTTCATATCAAAGCTATTTCAGCATATTACATTTATTAATTTAATTGTTCCATTTATCTATATAAAAGCCGTTATATAAGGACACCAATCCACTATAATGGTATAGAGAAATTTGAAGAAACCACTTAGAGGGTTACCCATTGATGATCAAAGATAATATTTTATGATTAAAGTGTGAAAAAAGAGACACACACATTGAAAAATAATTATTATAATTTTGAATGTATATTATTTGAGTTAAAATGGAGCAAAGAATGGAGCAAAGAGTAAACGACCATTGGAAGAACAGCTGTTCCCACGGACAAGCCAAGTACACGAAACTATTTCGAAGTTTGAACTGTTTCAACATGCCTGTGATAAATACACCATGTGCTACAAATATATATTTGACCGTCATTTGTGTTCTCGAGGAACTTATAACTCCTATATTTCCGCCGCCACTCCGGTTGAATTAAAATCCCGGATAATTTTGTTTTCAAAATCCATCTGGCAAGGGATAGGCAATTAATTCTCAGTTGAAAAAAAGAAACGTTTTCACATATATTTTCGTTTATTAATTTTAAATTTCAAATCTATAAATCAATAACCAAGATAGAGTACAAAGAGTATAATAATATATTTTGAACACAGAGTATAGAAAATAAGTAAATACTAATTACCTTATAAAGTAATTCTGGAATACGGTGTAGCAGAGTCGGTCCCAATCCTATTAGAAACCAACGAGTCAGTTACAGAAGATTTAAACTAACGAAGGTACCATATAAACACTCATAAGAATATTTTAATGTCAATTTTACCAACAGCTATTATAAAAACGACTCACTTTGTGCTACTTAAATAAATCGCTGTAACAATAATTTGCGAGTTAGGAGTTTGTTTCATAAAGTCTGGAGTTCCTCTGAGGAAGTGAATCGCCAAAACGTCTTGAATTAAATAACTCATACAAGAGATTTAGAATCTGTATTCTTTCTAAAGTCGGTTAATTACGTTATTTAAATATTAGAGAATACATTTAGCTAAAATATGGTAATCATAAAGAAATGTGCACATCTTTTGAAGTATTATATATTACTCCATATATGTCATGAGACCTCCATTTAGTTATTTTGGAAAAAGAAGTCGTCCCAGAAAGCTATGGTTATAGGCCTCATTTGGGATTTAGAAAATTGAATGTATTTGTTTCAAATAGAGAAGCGTCATATATACATTTTTATTGTATATTGCATAGGAGCGGGAGTTAGTGGGTATAGGAATAAATATTGGCGCTTTGTCTAATTTTTAACGATAAACATGCTCATTTCAAATAATAAAAATGCGCATTAGAAGTCATATCCCTATTGTCAAATTTTACTCTGCCACTTGGAGAAATGTTGGAAAAAAGTCATTCCACGATCTCAACGTACCTCCTGGTAAAGGAACAATCAACAACGGCCAAGTTGAAATAGGAAATACAAACCTCTCAGATGTAGAAGGGAGACCAGAAAATATGGACCACCAGACAGTTTGTCAGTCAGAGAAGAGGATTGTCCGTGGAAATGTTTTCCTTCAATGTGGACGACCACCGTACGTCTTCCCCACAGTAAGATATTCTCCGGGATAATAATTTTAAAACATTTTAGAGATTTATAACTTATTTTATCTTGAATGTTTCTGTTTGAAAATGTATAGATTTATACTGATGCTTACTGCGGTATAAAAACAGGAGAGCCTGTCTCGTCAATGGTGAACCCGTCCGTAATAATGACAGTAGCAGGCCGTTCTATTCATATATTTCCGCGTTAAAAGAAGTTTCCTTATCATCCATACAATTAGATCACAAAGGTTTAATATAATTTCATTAGTGAATTTTATTTTGAAATTATTATTTTTAAATCTGCTTACTTTTTTATATACAGAATTCAACTAGACAGATGATGGGTAAATATTCATAAGTTTGAATCCAAACTATAGTAAATCCTTTCAAGATTATGAGAAGATAATTGATGATCCCTCACGTGTTTTTATTTGGATGAACACTGTGGTGTTAGTTGAGGAAGACAAAATGCCAATTGGCTGATGGGCCGAATGCTAGAGAATCATCCTGGAAAGGACGGTTTTGTGGTCTCCGTCCAGACTGCCGCCGGTGGAGGCAGACAGATCGGAGACCCATCGTCAAGTTCCTCCCGGTGGCCCCATTGATGGAGTTCATCAACTCGGGGAGGATGTTTAGACTTGGAAATAATCATAATTTTTTTTTGCATATGTATGAACATTTAAATATTGATTATAAGAAAGTATGTTTAAAATTGTTTGAAAATATATCAATTTTGTGTTATATACAAACAACAACAGCTTTGTTAGGACATTTCCGTCCTGTAAGGACTCGCCATACATCATTTTCATTGAGAAAAGGAAAAAAAGAAACATAAACAAAGAAGAAACAAAGAGAAGGGAAAACGAAAAGAGTATCAAAGTATTCAACATAACTATACAAATTAACTATGGTAGGAAATTGTTCTGTAATTTTAGAGATTACCTTGTTCTCTAACGCTTTATGAAAATTAAACAATTCTATCGTTATATATTTTTTCTCGGACATTATTCTGATTAGCTGAACTGGGTTCATATAGACTTGGAAATGATCTTTAAGATCTTATTCCGTTCCTCGTTAACAATAGTGCATTCAGAGATGTAGTGGGTCATTTCTTCTATGCTTTCAGTTTTTCAGAATTTAAAAATTACATCTTCCTTTTTAATTATTTTAATGTGACTTTCTCTTAGTAAAGTCGAAGTGATTCTATTTTAAGTAATGTAACCTTTTATGTCTAATGATAGGTTCCAGGATAAAATTGCTCAGGTATTAAATACTTTTATAATAATTTATAATTAGAATATACACACACACAAAGCCTTTATTAAGACATTAGTCTTATACAGATTCTCCGTACAAGGTGCAATAACAGGAAAAGAGCAGCACAGGAAACCAGTAGTTCCGCAACTATATACAATTATTAGTAATAACACGATAGCCCCTCGATGTTTCGTCATCATTCTGAGGTGTAAGAACAATAGCTTCCAAGTTCTCTTTTCTCCCTCTTTACACCTACTGCCTTGTAAAAATTATATAGGGCCTGAGCAACTAGTCTGCTTGTTTGGGCACTGGTTGACATCATTTGGATTGACCTAAGTTGGCTGGTGTCTACCATTGAAAAAAATGTCCTTCTCTCCTCACTAATATCTTGGCATTCATAGATGTAATGAGATAGTTCAGTTTCCATATTTTCTTTGCAGAGATCACAAATCTTATCACCCTCTTTGAAAATGTTTGTATGGTTTTCCTTGAAAAACGAATATAGTATTTTCTGTTGTGCGATATAGCCTTTTACTGGGAATGGAAAGTTGCTAAGTAAATAGTTTTCAATTCGGAATGAACTGTGTAAATACTTATAGTGAGAGTAGAATTTAGAATTCTCTATTTTTGCCTGGTCACTTTGAATAGATTGTTCTATTGCAAATTTAGTTATTAAAGGTATTTCTTGCCGGATAATCCTTGCATCGTTGCAGTTAATTAACCAAGAAAATCCTGTTGAGTCGAGTATGTTGGCCAAACTTTCCGCAAGTCCAATATATATATTTCTATTTCTTGATATCTCATATAGTTGAGCTAAGCATATATGGGGGAGTCGACTGCTGTTCATTTTTAGAATTCTAAGCCAGAACCCGAGTGTAAGTTTCAGCACCGTAACTCCCAGTGACGTTTTTCCGCACTCCATACGTAGAATAAAACCGGGAGTATATCTGGGTAAATTTAGAAGTCTCCGTAAGAAATTGTCTTGTACCCTGTCAACCAATATTTTTTGGTTGTTTGCTATAATTAGAATATAATCTTGTATGATCCATTTTTGCTAAGTCCTGCTGAATTAATTGTTCAGTTTTTGTACGAAAAATCCCTGGTAATTGGTTTTGAATGGTCTCATAGTCGATAGCATTGTTTGTCCAGGCAAGGCCGCAGTGGTGGTATATTTCTAAAAAGTCCTGTAGAGTCCAATATGTTTTTCTGTATTTATGGATATTTCTCTTAGCCTATTCCAACATATCTTTGGAAACCTATGGTTACTCATTATTTGTAATATTAAAAGGTATTTCATGGTTAATTTAGTGGCGTTTAGTGTAAGTGATATTCTACCCGTTTACAGTCTAACAATGTAGCCAGGGGTATATCTAGGTAAATTGAGAAGACTTTTAATAAAAAATAATTTGTAATTGGTCTATAATATTTGCATTGTCAGCTGCCCAAATCGGCGCAGTATACATTCATATTGATTTAATTATCGCATCAAATAATTTGAATGCGATATTTAGTGAATTGATCCTTTGCTTCTTTATCATTTTAATAATTTCAATCATTGCAGTATTAGCTTTCGATTTATAATATATTGCTGCATATTTAGTGTTGTTTGTGCTGGTAAATGGGAATCCTAAATATATCATTCTTGATGTGACAGTCAATGGAATATTGCCATAGTACCAGATTTTGTTTCTAGAAAGTCTTCCCCCATTTCGGAATACCATTATTTTCGATTTAATCTGATTCAGAAACCGTAGGTTATCATCCAGATAGGACTTTAGTAGATTGATCTTGCTCTGCAATTTAATTTTGATTCTCCTATAATTACTATATCATCCGTATACATGAGACAGTGAAGGTATCCGTAATTTGGTAGATAAAATCCCGGGAGAAAAGACGTTTTGTAGAGATCTACTAAATCGGCGGTGTATAGTATAAATAACAAGGGGAAAGAGGGTCACCCTGCTGTACACCTGCGTTAATTTTAAAATAATTTGAATGTTTACTTTGCCATCTAATTGAAATTTTTGCCTCTTCATAATACCTTTTTAATATTGTTAAAAATTTAGGACCTAATCCCATTTTCAGTATTTTTTTCCATAGTAGAGAGTGAGAGATTGTATCAAATGCTTTGGTCAAGTCAACGAAAAAAGCATATAGTTTGCCCCGTTTTTTATTTTGCGCTAATTGGATCGATGAGTTAAGTGTAAATATATGATCCATGCAGGAGCGGTTTTTTTCGAAATCCGGCTTGATTTTCAGAGATTATTTGTCTTTCTTCCGTCCAATTAGTAAGCCTGTTTTTAAAAATAATATTGAATAATTTAGAAATATTATTGCACAGTACAATTCCTCTATAGGTTGTTGGGTTATTGCGTTCGCCATTTTTGTTTATAGGGTGTATTATGCTTTTCGTCCATATTTCGGGGTATTTCCCTGAGCTTATTATTTTATTGAATATATTTCTTAGTGTCATAAGAATGGGCTCTGGTAGTCTCTTTGTTAATTTATTTGGTATGTTATCCGGGCCGACTGCTTTTCCATTCGCTAGTTGTTTGATTCCACCCTTTACCTCATCTATAGTTATATCTAGTATTGGGTCTGTCCCGCTTAAACACACATTTAAATTATATTTGATCTCCTTATTGCCTGTATTTAATAATTTCTTGTAAAATGTATACCAGGCTTCAATCTTAATACCTCCTGATATCGAAACTCTTTTTCTAAGAGTTGCCATGGTACTCCAGAAGGTCCTAGGATCGGTGGCGTTTTTAATCTTTTCTTGCCTATCCTTATTAAATTTATTCCTCTTTCTTTCCAACAATTCAAAGTATTCTCTCCGTGTTTCGATGTATCCTTTTCTATCCTGATCGTATTTGATTTTTATATCTTTTCAAACATAAGTTGGTCGTATTTTTTAATTGATACCATTCATTGTCGTACCAAGGTTTGGAAGTTTTGTTGCGTATATATACAACTTTGAGTATGTTTGCTGCTTCCATTGCCTGGTAGATTTGGGTGGACTCAGTCATTATTTCTGTGTTATATATAGAGAATTCCTTAAATATCTACATATATTTCATGATAATTTTACTAGCACGCCGTGAAGATTCGGCAGCCCTGAAGAACAAAGAAGTAAGTAAGAGTTAGGCTTAGTTTTTTACCGCTAAAATAAATGTATTTGCTAATGTTTGGCGTACCTTCTAGAATCATAACAGCCGTCATTACTATTTCCTCTCTTGCAATTTAATATAAAAGTTCATTCTTGAACTTTTTTATTTTTATCAGCGGACACACCTCAGTCCCCACACACGCCCTACAACTGGTGAGCCGGACGTAATCAAATTTTGAACCGAACGATCTCGAAAACAGAAGTAATGGCCAAAATTCCATGCCAAATTACCAAATAAAAAAAGGAAGAAGAAAATAAATTAAATAATATAAAAAATAAAGTTTGAGCAAATGTATTTACGCGATAAACAAAGCAGACACACCCGTTCAACATAAATCAAAATCTTTCAAATTAACTTTATTTGGTGAATGACATTGTGAATAATTTCTGAGAATATTAAACTTACTAGCCGAGTGACCCGGGCAACGCCCCGGGTTTACCCGAAGGACCCGCAGGTGAGAAACTATAGAAGAAAAATTTTAACAAATCAGAAAATGAAATTGCAAACAACAGAACTACACTTCTTTAAGGACATGAGAGCACATGCACTGTATTACCATACGTGTACCATTTTCAAAGACCCTGCTTAGGATTAAAACTTCTCAGAAGCATAACAATAGTACCAACCTAGAGGTTAACTGGTGTGGATGCATTCCTCTGGGAGTAAGACTATTGAGAAATTCAGTAGGGAGTTATTTTGCTTCTCCGCATTCTAACACTCCAACTGTTAACACTGTGGAAACACTGACTCATGTTTGGTAAGCAATTTCAGGGAAGAAACTATAGACATTGGATTAAATAAATTATTAATTAAATTGCATTAAATAAAAATTATCAGATTTAAATAAATATTATTAGAGTGAAAAAAAAAGAAAAAATTAACAAATTAGAAAATAAAATTTCGAAAAATACAACTATATTGCAGATAAGATAAGAGGACCTTATTAAAAAATAAATAAACAAACTGTAATTCGACACTATCGATAATTCGACACTTTCGATAATTCGACCATTTTAAAAATCAAATTTACAAGGTTGATTGTTGTTTAAATACAACTTTGATTTTGCATGCATAAACACAGGCTCTTGTAGCAAGAACCCAAATATTATTTATAGTCATAGCAAAAGCCAACTTTAGTGAAAACTGATGCCTCTTCAGAATGAATGGAAGACTGAAATCTGAAGGAGCAGAAGATATGGGTCATCTTTACATGTATGCTATCCAATGTTCGCACACTTGAAAAAGCCACATATAAAGTTGTCCGTGCGTAAACACAGGCTCTTGTAGCCAAGGTTTGGCCTTGAGCCTTATTTATAGTCATAGCAAAAGCCAACCTTAGTGAAAACTAACGCCTCTCTAGAATGAAGCGAAGGTTGGTATCCGAAGGGGCCAAAGATATTTCAGACACTATACAGTGTGTTCAACTTTGGGCACTGTCAGTATATGTGCTTCAAGGACATGAGAGCACATGCGCTGAAACACCATACGTGTTCCATCGCAAAGATCCTAAAGGCATTGGTGAAAGTATAAATAAATATTTTGGAAATGAAAAATACATATATATATAAGAAAATAAATTGGAATAAAAATTTACAAACTATATTTCAGAGTGGATACATATTTGAAAGGAAAAAAAAAAGAAAATTGCAAACAACAAAACTATATTACAAATATGACATAAAAACTAACGCCTCTCTAGAATGAAGCGAAGGTTGGTATTCGAAGGGGCCAAAGATATTTCAGACACTATACAGTGTGTTCAACTTTGGGCACTGTCAGTATATGTGCTTCAAGGACATGAGAGCACATGCGCTGAAACACCATACGCGTTCCATCGCAAAGATCCTAAAGGCATTGGTGAAAGTATAAATGACCCATATCTTCTGCTCCTTCAGATTTCAGTCTTCCATTCATTCTGAAGAGGCATCAGTTTTCACTAAAGTTGGCTTTTGCTATGACTATAAATAATATTTGGGTTCTTGCTACAAGAGCCTGTGTTTATGCATGCAAAAGCAAAGTTGTATTTAAACAACAATCAACCTTGTAAATTTGATTTTTAAAATGGTCGAATTATCGAAAGTGTCGAATTATCGAGTGTCGAATTACAGTTTGTTTATGTATTTTTTAATAAGGTCCTCTTATCTTATCTGCAATATAGTTGTATTTTTCGAAATTTTATTTTCTAATTTGTTAATTTCTTTCTTTTTTTTTCACTCTAATAATATTTATTTAAATCTAATAATTTTTATTTAATGCAATTTAATTAATAATTTATTTAATCCAATGTCTATAGTTTCTTCCCTGAAATTGCTTACCAAACATGATTCAGTGTTTCCACAGTGTTAACAGTTGGAGTGTTAGAATGCGGAGAAGCAAAATAACTCCCTACTGAATTTCTCAATAGTCTCACTCCCAGAGGAATGCATCCACACCAGTTAACCTCTAGGTTGGTACTATTGTTATGCTTCTGAGAAGTTTTAATCCTAAGCAGGGTCTTTGAAAATGGTACACGTATGGTGATACAGTGCATGTGCTCTCATGTCCTTAAAGTAGTGTAGTTCTGTTGTTTGCAATTTCATTTTCTGATTTGTTAAAATTTTTCTTCTATAGTTTCTCACCTGCGGGTCCTTCGGGTAAACCCGGGGCGTTGCCCGGGTCACTCGGCTAGTATGTATATAAAAAAGCAAAGCCCAATTCTAAATCCAAATTTTTTTTTTATGAGAAGAACATCAACATATTGCATGATTACGGCAGTCCATAGCTTCCCTGACAAAAATTCACCAAGAAAGTTAAATATTCCAAAATTTTTCTGTGTGTAAATTGCTAAATATGTAAAAAAACATGTATATAAAAAAGCAAAGCCCAATTCCAAACCCAAATATTTTTTTTATGAGAAGAACATCAACATAATGCATGATTACGGCAGTCCATAGCTTCCCTGACAAAAATTCACCAAAAAAGTTAAATATTCCAAAAATATTTCTGTGTATATATTGCTAAATGTGTAAATAACATGTATATAAAAAAGCAAAGCTTAATTTTAAATTTCATTATCCTTTTCACAGGAAAAGCATCAAAATACTGCATAAGTACGGCACTTTTGCAGCCGCATGATTACGGCAGTCCATAGCTTCCCTGACAAAAATTCACCAAGAAAGTTAAATATTCCAAAATTTTTCTGTGTGTAAATTGCTAAATATGTAAAAAACATGTATACAAAAAAGCAAAGCCCAATTCCAAACCCAAATATTTTTTTTATGAGAAGAACATCAACATAATGCATGATTACGGCAGTCCATAGCTTCCCTGACAAAAATTCACCAAAAAAGTTAAATATTCCAAAAATATTTCTGTGTATATATTGCTAAATGTGTAAATAACATGTATATAAAAAAGCAAAGCTTAATTTTAAATTTCATTATCCTTTCCACAGGAAAAGCATCAAAATACTGCATAAGTACGGCACTTTTGCAGCCGCATGATTACGGCAGTCCATAGCTTCCCTGACAAAAATTCACCAAGAGAGTTAAATATTCCAAAATTTTTCTGTGTGTAAATTGCTAAATATGTAAAAAACATGTATACAAAAAAGCAAAGCCCAATTCCAAACCCAAATATTTTTTTATGAGAAGAACATCAACATAATGCATGATTACGGCAGTCCATAGCTTCCCTGACAAAAATTCACCAAAAAAGTTAAATGTTCCAAAAATATTTCTGTGTATATTATATTGCTAAATGTGTAAATAACATGTATATAAAAAAGCAAAGCTTAATTTTAAATTTCATTATCCTTTCCACAGGAAAAGCATCAAAATACTGCATAAGTACGGCACTTTTGCAGCCGCATGATTACGGCAGTCCATAGCTTCCCTGACAAAAATTCACCAAGAAAGTTAAATATTCCAAAATTTTTCTGTGTGTAAATTGCTAAATATGTAAAAAACATGTATATAAAAAAGCAAAACCCAATTCCAAACCCAAATATTTTTTTTATGAGAAGAACATCAACATAATGCATGATTACGGCAGTCCATAGCTTCCCTGACAAAAATTCACCAAAAAAGTTAAATATTCCAAAAATATTTCTGTGTATATATTGCTAAATGTGTAAATAACATGTATATAAAAAAGCAAAGCTTAATTTTAAATTTCATTATCCTTTTCACAGGAAAAGCATCAAAATACTGCATAAGTACGGCACTTTTGCAGCCGCATGATTACGGCAGTCCATAGCTTCCCTGACAAAAATTCACCAAGAAAGTTAAATATTCCAAAATTTTTCTGTGTGTAAATTGCTAAATATGTAAAAAACATGTATACAAAAAAGCAAAGCCCAATTCCAAACCCAAATATTTTTTTATGAGAAGAACATCAACATAATGCATGATTACGGCAGTCCATAGCTTCCCTGACAAAAATTCACCAAAAAAGTTAAATATTCCAAAAATATTTCTGTGTATATTATATTGCTAAATGTGTAAATAACATGTATATAAAAAAGCAAAGCTTAATTTTAAATTTCATTATCCTTTCCACAGGAAAAGCATCAAAATACTGCATAAGTACGGCACTTTTGCAGCCGCATGATTACGGCAGTCCATAGCTTCCCTGACAAAAATTCACCAAGAAAGTTAAATATTCCAAAATTTTTCTGTGTGTAAATTGCTAAATATGTAAAAAACATGTATATAAAAAAGCAAAACCCAATTCCAAACCCAAATATTTTTTTTATGAGAAGAACATCAACATAATGCATGATTACGGCAGTCCATAGCTTCCCTGACAAAAATTCACCAAAAAAGTTAAATATTCCAAAAATATTTCTGTGTATATATTGCTAAATGTGTAAATAACATGTATATAAAAAAGCAAAGCTTAATTTTAAATTTCATTATCCTTTTCACAGGAAAAGCATCAAAATACTGCATAAGTACGGCACTTTTGCAGCCGCATGATTACGGCAGTCCATAGCTTCCCTGACAAAAATTCACCAAGAAAGTTAAATATTCCAAAATTTTTCTGTGTGTAAATTGCTAAATATGTAAAAAACATGTATACAAAAAAGCAAAGCCCAATTCCAAACCCAAATATTTTTTTTATGAGAAGAACATCAACATAATGCATGATTACGGCAGTCCATAGCTTCCCTGACAAAAATTCACCAAAAAAGTTAAATATTCCAAAAATATTTCTGTGTATATATTGCTAAATGTGTAAATAACATGTATATAAAAAAGCAAAGCTTAATTTTAAATTTCATTATCCTTTCCACAGGAAAAGCATCAAAATACTGCATAAGTACGGCACTTTTGCAGCCGCATGATTACGGCAGTCCATAGCTTCCCTGACAAAAATTCACCAAGAGAGTTAAATATTCCAAAATTTTTCTGTGTGTAAATTGCTAAATATGTAAAAAACATGTATACAAAAAAGTAAAGCCCAATTCCAAACCCAAATATTTTTTTTATGAGAAGAACATCAACATAATGCATGATTACGGCAGTCCATAGCTTCCCTGACAAAAATTCACCAAAAAAGTTAAATATTCCAAAAATATTTCTGTGTATATTATATTGCTAAATGTGTAAATAACATGTATATAAAAAAGCAAAGCTTAATTTTAAATTTCATTATCCTTTCCACAGGAAAAGCATCAAAATACTGCATAAGTACGGCACTTTTGCAGCCGCATGATTACGGCAGTCCATAGCTTCCCTGACAAAAATTCACCAAGAAAGTTAAATATTCCAAAATTTTTCTGTGTGTAAATTGCTAAATATGTAAAAAACATGTATACAAAAAAGCAAAGCCCAATTCCAAACCCAAATATTTTTTTTATGAGAAGAACATCAACATAATGCATGATTACGGCAGTCCATAGCTTCCCTGACAAAAATTCACCAAAAAAGTTAAATATTCCAAAAATATTTCTGTGTATATATTGCTAAATGTGTAAATAACATGTATATAAAAAAGCAAAGCTTAATTTTAAATTTCATTATCCTTTTCACAGGAAAAGCATCAAAATACTGCATAAGTACGGCACTTTTGCAGCCCCCCTGACAAAAATTCACTAAAAGAGGTAAGTATTCAAAAAAATATTTTGGTATATATATTGCTAAATGTGTAACAAACATGTATATAAAAAGCAAAGCTTAATTCTAAGTTCTAATATTTTTTTTATAAGAAAAGCTACAAAAGCAAATAGGGAGAAGTGAAGCCATTTAGCCATTTTCAAAATCTGATTGTGAAAGAGTAAAAAAATGAGAAAATAAGAGCAAATATAAAGAAAAAGTATTGCTAAATGTGTAATAAACATGTATATAAAAAAGCAAAGCTTGATTCTAAGTTTTAATATAAAGAAGAAATAAGACACAAAAATGGAGCTAAATTCAAATGAAAAACTATAACAAATTAATAAAAAAAAATAAGACCTAATCCAAATGCCACCATCATCAGACAAAAGAAAAAATGAGATTTTATTCTTTAGTTCATTTATTCTTCTGTCTGATGCTGTTGCTGAAACGTCACACACTATTAAATTATTTGGATTAGGTCTTATTAATGAGAAAAAAAAAGATGCCAAAGAGAGATGAAAAGATGCCAAAAAAGATAACCAGATACAAAAATTGTGCTAAATTCAAATGAAAAACTAAAACAAACACTTATAAAAGATAATTATTATAGAATAAAAGTAATAATTCAATCTACAATTCGAAAAATTTATATATTTAAATGAAAAACTATAACAAAGTACTTACATAATCAAATGAATCAGAAATATATATTATTTCAAAACACATTTTTACGCATTTCAAAACAAATGAATTGATGATGATAAATGCAAAAAATCTACGATTGTAAAATAGATTAAATTAAAAAATAAAAATAACTGTTAACATTAGGAAAATAAAAACAGGCCTATCATACGAAGAAAAAAATAACGAAAATTTTGGTATATAGATTGTTATGTGTAGTTCAGAATCTTCGGAGGAGATAGCTCAGGACTTTACAATGGAAAACTCTGTTACGGTATTATCTATATAGATTTGTATTTATGAATCTATCAGAAATATCGATCTTTTTTCAAGGTTAGCAAACACATAACAATTTTTGTCGAAAACAAGTCTTAGGCAATAAAAAGTTTAAATTACTCACTTGTTGGCATTCAGTCTCATACTCATAATTGTTAGCGCAATTAACAGAAGAACATTTATATGTAAAACCAAGTTTTATCAGGATATAGAATGAACACAAGTATGAAATGGAAAACAAATGTATTTACCTACTCATAAACACAAATCGGACAGACAATCCCATGATGCCCACAAACGGAGATTTCGTATGCACAGTTCGGAGAGCACAAATATCTGTTCTTAAAAATACAGGCACAAAAAACCAAATATTTCACGACCTAAAAGTCAGCGATTTTGAGAAGTCTAGAATTCGCTGCATGTGTTTACCAGTAAATCGATATTGATGAAAACCGCTGTCGGATGTCAACAGATGAATTTCACTTCTTTCTACACGGAGTAGTTAACACGCCAAAAGGCCGCATTTGGGAAACAGAAAATCCCAGAGTTTCACAGGATCTCTATTTCATTAGCCCAGAGTTACAATTTGGTGTGGGTTCACTTTTCCTCATATTATTTAGACCAATTTTCTTTAAAGAAATCAATGGCACAGCACTTAAAACCGTTTATGTAACTTGTGAACCTTATATTCTTAACTTTAGTTATATACAACAGAAAAGGTTAATATCATACTGCAGGAAAAACAAGAACTAAGTGAAATAACATTCATGCAAGATGGAGGCCCTCTACCGCTGTTTAAAACAATTGCTGAAGATGGAGATCGTGTAAAAAATCGCCTTACCAGTGGCCCCCAAGATCATCAGACTTGTCGCCTTGAAAAATTTGGCTATGAAAACATATTAGGTCGCGCCGGCCTATCACATATTGGAGGGCTTCTATCAAACAAGGACGTTTCACCAGCAGACATGTTGTTTAATGCTGTTTCATCTATCGTCTGCAGGTGGTGAACGAAGGGCGCCACATTGAGCAAGGATGTGATCTACAGCAAGAGAGAAATCTCAGTTAATGCATATGTTATATTAGCTACCACGTATGAATTATATACAAATATTTATCGAAGTTCTTTATGTTAGTTAATAGGGACTCTCTCTTTTATAACAACCGTAATTAAGTGTTTTATATTCACAATAGGCAAACATATTTGATACCTTCATTGCTCCCTGCGCGAATTTCTTCATTTGTTCCCATCTTATATTATGTCGGGAATACCAAGGGTTATAACACTGGTGTTCCCAATTTTATACCCTATGTTTATTTTATCAATTTACGCTCAATAAAAAAAAAATATATATATCTCTCTAAATTGAAAAAAATGGCTCTAAAAGTTTGGAAATAATATTACTACCACGTTAATATACTTAAAAGGTCGATTTAAAAAAAATATATATATATTTCCTTTGAGGGAAACATTTTCAAAATTTAGTGCAACGGTGTAATGGACAATTATAAAATTCGCCGAACACAAAGGAAGGGATATTTGGAAAAGATTCGACATAGATATTGTCACCCCCTCTTATTTCATCTGTTAGATCATGATAATTCCCGGTAAATCGAAAAATGCCGCTCAATTGTCAAGAAACGATACATTTATTACATGAATGAACCATTTTAGGAAGTGCTATCTCCTAAATTTTGATACTATATTCATTTTTTAAAACGTCTACTGAATCAATCTGAGTTTTTCAAAGCATTCAACATATTTCGCAAACTCGCTCTATAATAATATTTCTTTTTGCTACATGTTTCAATTTGTATTTACCTATTTTACCTACCACGGGTTGCATTGAAAATGTAACCCAATTTTTATACTTTTGGCAAAAGTTTTAAAAGCCTATCATAATATATCATTCGGTTTCTTTCCTGGCATTACTAAAATTAAGAACATATTTCGCTCTGTGTGTGTTGGTGTAAATTGATGCTATATGGGTCACTCATTTTCTCTGATCGATGGATATGCAGATTTGTTCAACAACAATTCAGGTTGTTTGAATGGCGTGGAAATCTATTATGAAATGAAGATATATCGCTCCTATTTGGCAAACTAGGAATTAACCATTTCTTTGAAAAAAAAAAAGGTTGAGATGCAGAAGTTAATATTATCCGGAATATGAAAGAGTATAAATGTGAGAGTGCATGAAAATTTAGATTCGCCCATAGTACCAGTCCTTTACAGAAATAGAAGCTTAGATGCACCGCCACAGATATCCTCGGTCTAAGATCAAACAATAATCTAACATCTACCAACAATAGACGACAATTTCTCGAAATTATCGGTAAGTACGTTATTCTCGACCTTTGACCTGTCGGAGTAATGTTATCAGAAGTGGACAAGGCAGTAGTGAATATCAAAACTACAAGCAAATTGTTCACATTTAAAATACTGTCGTAAGGAGTAACTGTGGCTCTCTTCAAATAGGTTTTAAAGGACCATGGATAATATGGTAGCCGATATACCAGAATCGATAACATACTGGTAGCAGAAAAATATCTCAAAGATCATTAAAAGGATTTAAGACATGTTTTCAAAAGTTTACAAGAAAGGGGTCTTAAATTTTAAAAAAGCGTAAATTTATAGTAAATTATGTTGAATATTCATGCCTCAATATTCTCTAAAAATGCTTTGTACATTTGGATTGATTAAATACAAGCCGTGCAGGAAGTTCCAGAGCCTAGAAATGTTATTCAATGTTTATCGGCCTATTGATATACTATCCCCGTTTCGGTTAAAAATATAGCAGACATTTAATCGGAATTTCACCCTTGTTGAAAATGAATTCAAAATGAAAGTGGAAAAAAGTTCATCGGGCATTTATTAATAAGTGCAAATCATTGTTAACATTAGGGGGTCGGTGGTGGTCTAAACCGTTGGTTTTCGACAGTTACAAACCGGATTCGATTCCCACATTGGGAACTTTTTCTGATAAAAAAAAATGCCCCAATGGCCCCCGATTCTTGCAAAAATCCAACCCCACCAGCGAGTGCAAGTAACTAAACGGGGCTCTGGCACATTTGTAAGTGCAAAGTCGAACAGCTTTTCACATATGTAGATATGTGGCGCACTTACAGAAACATCAGTCGCCTACTTCTACTCACCCACCATGATTATCATGGCCTGTACCACGTTTACTAGGGATAAGCAAAAAAAAAAAAATGTTAACATGTCTAGGTACAATATAATGAAACAAATATATTTGTTCGTGTGTATGACGCTTCAAGCTATTAACCAGGAATATTACTAATTATGCCTCTAGTAGCAAATTCGGATAGATATTTGAATGAAGATAATCTCTTTTTCCCCCAAAAAAATGAGTGAGGTTACTTTTTCATTTAAGGACGTGTCATTTGAAACACACAAAGATAGGATACTGTCAGTTGTATGAAGGGATATCCGGAAAAATATTTGGAAGAAACGATATATATCCAAGTAAAATTCTCTACTCCCATAAAATACAAACTTAGTTCAGAGTTCGACTTTAATTACTCGTCAGAAATAATTATTTTTACCCAAAAGCTGAGAACTTTGATATTGCAGAATTTTCATGAAATGCATTTGGTAATAGGCAGGATGAAAAATATCGCAAAGCAATACTTCTTATGGCCCTATTTGGACAAAAGCAAAATGGATTAAGCTCGCGGATGCCAAATATGCCTAGAATCGGCTAGTATACCGCCTTCCATCATTTCGGAATGCACATGGCCATGGTTTGCATTTGGACTTGGCAGGCCATTTTATGGAGAAAATGTTCATGGTATTGGTCGAGGCATTTACAAAATGGCTGAAAAAATATATTTTTTAAAATACATTTCAAGTAGGCGCATCATTCAAAAACACCAAGAAGTGTTTGCCAGATTTGGCTTGCAAGGGCTTTTGGCAACAGAACATGAAAAGCAATACACTTGAAATAATTTGAAAATTTCACCAAAATGAATTGTTAACCTGATGCAAAAAACATCTGTAAAAAATCACAAATGGATTGGCTGAAAGATATGTGGGAAATTTCAAAATTATCTACGAAATAAAAGAGGAAAAGAATACCATGATATTGATCTACGAACATTTTAATTCGCTCATAGAGCGCATTCTCCGAACAATCTATCGCGGAACTTATGAGGAAGAGAAGCCTGAAGTTCAATTTCCGACTTTAATTTCCAAGAATAGGAATGACGGGAGAAGTATTCCATAAGGCCATGAGAAGGCTGGAACAGTGCTCCGCGGGTTGTGATGTCAATTTCAGCAATTATACTGCGGGGCCCAAATGGAAAAGGAATAACACATCGCGAATATTTTAAGTTTCCACCCCATTACCTTATAGGTTGCGAGGGCCTCGCGTTAAACGGCACATTAACCAACTGCGGCCAGCGAGGAAAAAACAAGAAGTTGAGACAAGAGGACCGGAGAGAAAGGTAGAAGTACGTCCCAAAGGTTAATAAAGAATGGCAAGGAACGGATTCCTTTAAACTTAAAACTACTCCAGAATTAGAACTAGGAGGGGAGGGGGATTGTGTATTTACTTTTTTTAAATCTTGATTGGGCAATAGTCTTCATATTTGTTAATTTAAATTCATTTTAATATATTTATAATTATTTTATATTTAATATTTTAATTATTTATACTCTTTGTTATTTACTTATATAAATACAATTTGTGAATTTGTCAATTGGTAGTAATTGCGCGTCACTTCAGTAGCAAAAACATTTAGAGGCTCTTGTCATCGCGGTTGGCTGGCAATAAAGGATTTAAGGCCACAATAAGACCACACAGTGTTTGATATTTTCATATTCAGAACTGTGACGTACATTTACATTTTCTGCCAACTATACACGTTGTCAGTACTGAGGTAAAAGTAATTTTTCTTCAATTAATTTCTCCAATCTTTACATGATCTAACGTCGCTAGTGAATGCAAGATCTCTATGCTAAAATCAAAGTCTAATGCTCTTGCATATTTGCAGATTTGCTAAAACTACAAAACCTATTCACAATGATCATAATACAGTAGAACTTGGATAATTCGAACTTCTTTAATTCGAAAACCTCTTTAATTCGAATATTTATCTTGGTCCCTAGAATTTCCTATAAATAGAATTTCCGTTTTTAATTCGAATTTTTGGATAATTCGAATTTTTTTATGGTCCCTTGGGGTTCGAATTATCCAAGTTCTACTGTATTTTGTTTTATTTTAGTTTTGGAATCTGCATAAGTTCAGAAAAACGTTCATGTGTGTTAGTTCCACAATATTTAGCCGATGTGACAGAAGACAGGTGTTGAAAACCCTGGAATACAAGTCTGATACCTGGCTGATGGCCGGAAATTTAAGAAAGCAATATATTAATGAATCTATTGTCATAGAATAATATGTGGTGCTATACTCGGTTTATCATCACTAGTCACATGACTAAGTCAGCATTTTATTTGTAAATATTTTGGTTAGAGATCTATCTCTTAGTTTTTTAAGATTTAAAATAATTGTAAATACTTTCCTTATCAAAATAAATTTGTTTTATGATTACTCGTTCTGATCTCACTTATAATATTGATATGGAACGTTGGGAACGAAGATTCTCCCGAATGGATTGAAACCCTAGAAGAAATGGGATTCTCTACAAATAGGCAGATTAAATCATCGCCAGATATGGTGCAATGAACTTTGTGGGTAGAGCCAAGACTTCGAGTGATAACACACCATCATGCTCTTTGCTGGCTTAAACACTTGAGAGACCGTTACTGGTAGACTGGCTATATGGACTCTGAAAATCCAAGAGTGTGACTTTGAAGTGATACAAAATTCTGGGAAGAAACACTAATTCTGAAGATAATTGTGACAAAATGTTTTTCAGACAAATAATAAATCAGAAGGACAACGCTTAAAAAGCCTTATTTTTACCTAAGGATTTTATAACGTTGTCGATGAAACGTGTGATGGCAAGCGCTCCATCGCACAAAATTTCAAAGAAGATGGATTCCTTTGCAAAAAGAAACCACACTTAAACGACAATCCTTGGCTACTTGTGCCACAAAGCAGAAAAGAGGAGATTATTAAGGAATACCATGATCATATGCTCTGTGGCCACTTAGGAGTTGCAAGAACTGCATATTGAATAAAAAAATAAGTATTATTGGCCCTCTATTTCAAAGTATGTCTAGAACTACGTGTAGACATGTCGCCTTTGCCAGTGTCGTAAAGGAACAAACCAAATTTCTTCAGGATGTCTTTAGGCTATACCTCCAGAAAGTTACCCATTTTAAAAAGTTGGTATAGATTTCGTGGGTCCTCTCCCAACCACTAAAACTAGGAAAAGATGGATAGTGTTTTGAGAGACTACCATACAAGATATACAGAGACAAAAGCTCTTACAGATGCCACAGTAATAGAAGTCGCTAAATTTCTCGTATAGGGTGTTTTTCTTAGGCACGGAGCCCCTCGTTATCTAATTGGCGATAGGGGTTCACAGTTTACAAGCAACCTCCTGAAAGAAATCATGAGAATTTGAAAAATAAAAACTTCCTCACTACCAGCTATCACCCACAAACAAATGGATTAACAGAAGGTGTGAACAGAACATTAATCAGCATGTCGAGCATGTATGTGAATATGAACAATAAAAGCTGGGATGAAATACTACCATTCAGTACAGTAAGCGTACAGTTCAACATTGCAAGAAACAACTGGATTCTCGCCATTCTTCCTTCTATATGGTAGAGAGCCGGTGTCTCTCCTAGACAAAATCCATGTCGAAATCGAGACTAACGCCGATGATTACGATGAATAGGTGAATGACCTACTGAGGAAAGTTCAGAATTGCAGATAAATAGGCATCCAGAACACGAAAAGTGCAAGAACGAATGAAGAAAAATAACAATGAAAATCATCGCGATTGCAAGTACAAAACAGGAGATTTGGTAGCCATATGTACGAAACAAGGCTCTAAGTTGTATATGGGACTTGATGAATGATGGTACATGGTATACGTTTTATAGGGATATACATGTGGCCTTGTGAGTGGTCATACGTGGTACATGATTTAAGTGTGTACCATAGGCATGGTTCAAAAGTCATTGGGTGCCTTATGCCACATGGAGGTCATACACCTCGAGGTTGGAATAATTTTAAAGGTGGGTGCGTGACAAAGGTTGGTAGGATAGGTGAAACGGCATGCTGATCTGACGTATGTCAACATTCGCTGCCCTATGCGGTAGGCCTAGATATTGTGCGAGCTTTAGAATAGACCTCTAGGCATTGCCAATATGTGCACTCGCCAGATACACTTGTGAAGGATAGATGAAGCATGGCAATGGGGGCGTGGAGCTGAAATATAGTGCCTTTTTCGAAATCAATATGAATTTTAAAATCATTTAGAGTGTTTGAGGAGAATATTCCAAACGGCAGAGAAGCATCCAATATATGAAACTTCCCTGTCTTGGTATTTCTGGATTAGCAGCCCCGTAAATAAAGATATTTCCCGTTGCCTGGCCTAGCTTAAATTTAAAAAAGAAATGGTCAAAAATCTGCCTATTCATTTATATTTTCAGAGATAATATTTTTTTCAACGATTGAATACTACCACGTGGAGACAAGAATACTATGTTTCATACTCGCCTGCAGTCGCGGGCCATGTCAGCTGACGGGAAGGACCCATTCCCCCCTTTGGAGACCTCCACATGTCCTGGGACCGTGGCCGAAGAGGTCTCACTCCTATTAATAGTACCTCTCAAGGCCCCTATTTCCACTCCTTCCTACATCCATTCTGGATCCTCTGACTGCTGGGAAGAGATAGATTCTCTTTTCACCAAGAATATTCACGAGGTAGCGGATATCGCTGCCTCTTACCTTCCTGCTACCACCCGCACTGGGTTATTTGATTCGGTGTAAGATTATGTAAAACGTATTTCCAACGCTTTACAGACTGAAGTCCTCAGAATATTTATGAGAAATGTAAAACTCGTGGAACATAAGGTCACCCAACTTAGGAACAGGTTGGACAAGGCTCCCTCTCCTCCTAACCCCGTTAGAATAATCCCCCAACCAGCTACCTCTACCATCCAACCTAGGTCCAACCGAACCACAACTGTACACCCTAGAGTGCCAGTGCGTTCAACCTACGTGCAGAGTCTAAGAACAGTGTGAACCATGCTAAAATTGCCTCTGACAACTTATCTTTCTAGGCCATCAGAGCCAAAATTGCCAAGGATCCACAGTTGAAGAGTTGTGATGTGACCGCAGTAACTGGGAAGGACAAAAACTTGTCCTTCACTTCCCCAATTCTGCAGAATCAAAGCGGTTTGTGGACGGAATTAAGACCGCCAATATTGACGGTCTTAAAGTCCTACCAAATCCGACATTCAGGCTCAGGTTGGCCATTTTCGGCATCCCTGTCAAAATATCTGAATATGATGGAAAATCCTGTAATAGTCCCGCAGTTGATCAATAACAGCGGCGGCTTGAAGCTGGTTAAATTTATTAGGAAGGAAGGTTCGCCTTCCACCGCTATCATAGAGGTCACTAAGGGTATCGAGGAAGCTCTCCTTTCACGCGGGGGCGTCACTGTTGACTTCCTGTCCCTCAGGCTCGCCCGGGCGAAACGCGTCTTCCCATGTGCTATCTGCGGTAGCCTCTCTCACAGGACGCACACTGATGGTAAAAAGTGCACCAAAGCGCCCAAGTGCGCTAATTGTGCAGGTGCACATTTTACCACTGCCTGTGAAAATAAAAGCGTGCTTAAGTGTCACAGGTGCGGTGACAGGAACAATGCCAACTCCATGATGTGCAAGCACATGCGAGATGCCCAGGATCAGTTCAATAAGTTGATGGCAAATGAATGTTTTCAAGTACCTACGAATCAATATAAGACGCTCTGAGCCTTGTTTATATTCGGTGTTGAATGATTGTCGTAAGGAGAACATAGATATACTAATTCCACAGAACTCCCAGCCGCGCGCGGCAAAATCCCATCGCTGCCAATTCCATCTAACAGAGTGTTCTATGGCCCTATTACAAACTCTAGTTTGGAAGCTGTGGTCATTGTAGTAAATCCTAGCCTTTAAATTTGTTCATTTGTCTCATTTATTTAGTGTTATTGTTGTGTTTGTCATGTGTGAATTAAGTGGTAAATGTATTCTTCTTTGCAATGTTTACCTTCCGCATCATGTGACCCCTCCCCTCTTCTAGATGAGATAATTATAGCCTTAATTCTTCAAACTATGACGAGGTAATTTTTTTCGCAAATTTAAATGTTGAATATTTTCGGTGGTCGGATAAACCTCTGTTCCTATGGAATCACAGAACTAAGAGAGATCTAGTTGAAACCTTTAAGCGCAAACCCTTCTCAGCTCTCCCAGTTGGTAGCGGCCTCACTGAAGGTCCGCGGGACACATTAAATCACGTATTAGAATACTATTTCGGCCGCGTCCCGCCCGATACCATGTTAGAACACAAGATTTAAGCAAAGTCATCACATCGTCATCTGATAACGACTCTTTGTTTACAGATAACGGGTTGTTGTTGAAAGCGGATAAGGTGCACTTATCTTCTTCTCCTGGTAGTGATGGCATGCCACCTGTTCTTATCGTAAAACTAGTTAAACATTTTCGGCTGTTTTTTCTTAATATTTTCAACAAATGTTTAACCACTGGCCACTTTCCATCTACATGGAAGCTGGGGGACGTCGTTCTCGTTCCCAAGCGAAGTGGGGGGAACTTTCTCGCATCACACCGTCCAATCACGATGCTGCCTCGTTTGGGCAAGATCCTTGAGCGTCTAGTTCTTGCTAGGCTGTCGTGAATGGCCGATAAGATGTGTAGAACGCCTCCAAACCAGTTTGGATTTAAGCCTTGTAGATCTACTACAGCCGCACTCTTAAATATAAAATCTACTATAACCCGGACGATTGAAAATATGACATCTTGTCTTCTTCTTTCTTTTGATGTTAAAGGCGCTTTTGACAACGTGCTCCACTCCAGTATCTTGAGAGCGTTGCACAAAAGCGTTTGTCCCAGAAACATTTATCATCTGATAACCTCGTTTCTATGTAACTGTGTTGTGAGACTGTCTATGAATGTTTCTTGAAAAAAGAAATTTTTCAAGAAATATGAATGCCGGCCAGGCAGCCTCTATCTTCACGATGTCTATGAATGGTTGTACTGTGTCGAGACGAATTTCCAAAGGATGTCCCCACGGTTCAGTTTTCGGCCCTTTCCTTTGGAATATTGTCTTTGACAATTCCTCACGCTGTATTACAGGAATAGTGTTTTCCCGCAAGCCTACGCGGATGATATGGTCGTGGTGGTCTCGGGATGTCAACCTAGTCAACTTCCCGCGGCCCAACACACCATAGATATGATCGCTAGGTGGTGCAGTTTGCATAAACTGGAACTCAGTGTGGGGAAGTGCCAGGCTATGGTTCTTCTCAGACCACACGGGAGACTGCCTGAACCGCGCCGGGATCTGGTTATCCACGGACGGCCAATCCAATGCGACTCAATTAAGGCGCTGGGGGTGAGATTTGATCAACGTCTATCTTTCCACCAGCACGTAATTGAAGTCTGTGCCAAGGTCCGCGGCATGTTGCCGCGTTTTAATGCAGCCGCTAATCTCAACTTTGGTTTTGGTTACCGCGCCTTGAGAACTCTGTATCTGCAAGTGGTTGTTCCTTCCATTTCCTACGCCTCGGCGGTATGGTTTCCTAATCTTTATCAACGTTCCTTATATAAAAACTAGCCGAATGACCCGGGCAACGGCCGGGGTTTACCCGATTAAATGCTTTTATTAAAATAATATTCGTTACAATTATAGATTGGCGCCGTGGATGTCATTCTTGTATAATATATAAATGAGTTTTAAAAATTGTAAAAATAATGCATCGGCCGGGAATCGAACCCGGGGCGCCCGCCACTATAATATATAAATGAGTTTTTAAAATTGTAAAAAAAAAAAAGCATCGGCCGGGAATCGAACCCGGGGCGCCCGCGTGGCAGGCGAGCATTCTACCACTGAACCAAAAGCAAACGGTGACAGAAGTGTCTCGCGCATTGGCGGCACCAAATGATGGGGGGGGGGGGGGGGGGGCAAAGGTGGCGTGATCGTAGCCGACCAATAGGAGGGCGCCAGCAAACCGTGACAGAGGCCATGACGCTCGTAACTGTATATAGAATGTTCTACTGAGTACTTAAAGGCCTTTCCTAGTGAGAGCTTGTAGAGCTTTCAGATCAACCAGCAACGCTGCTCTTATCTCCCTCTCTAGAGTTCTTCCTCTCTATCTGGAAATCGCGGCTAAAACTGAGCTATACCTGAAAAATATGGAGAGGTTGACGCTGAAATTCCACTCGAGCCTCCTCCCTTTCCTAATCCTCTCCCTTAACCCCCTCCCCCCTATTAGTCCGCTCCCAGTAATATTCCTGCTCTTTTCTTCCACGTGGCATATTATACAGATAGTTCCAAAACTAGAGATGGAGTTGGCGCCGGCGTGTACAGGTTTTCTGGTCTCGATTGTGCACCTGAAATACGTGAATATCATGTTCTGCCCGCTCATTGTTCTGTCTTTAAGGCGGAAGCCCTTTGATTGGTTAAGGCACTTGAAAACGCAACCACTTTACCAAATCATCTAACCTTAGGATTCTTCCTTGACAACCTCTCAGTCGTGAAGTCAGTTCTGAACTCTAAGACTGGTAATTACCTTGTCAACAGATTTCGCGATTGAATCGCAATGGGAACAGATGCACCATACAATGGATCAAGGGCCACAGTGGGTTCGTGGGTAATGACATTGCGGACACACTTGGAAAGCGGGGTGCTGAGTGTGCTAACCCAATCTGTTACAAACTGGCTCCTTTGTCGTTCGTAAAATCGGGGAAGAAACTCTGTCACACATCGTGCTAAAGTGCAGCAGCCTTGATGCCCTTAGATTCCTCCTTTTTTTCCACCTGTGCAGAAGAATTGGGGTACACTCCGCGGTCACTCAGAGACTTTATTTTCAACAGGAGCACTTGGCGAGCCTGCCTGGAGTTCCTAAAGGCCTCTGATAGACTTAAGCCACGCGTATGCGCGGAGGATTCCGACCACCTGAGTGACATGGACTCCTCACCTCATGGTTAACACCGGTCATTAGCGGCCGCTCGTAGACGTAACTCTGCCATGTGCCGCTGTTTAAGATCGGTTTCGCAACCTGCTCTGCGTATGTGATCTCCCCTGACGCTGTCTCTGTAACCCCAGGACAGAGGAAAAATGGTTTGGCGATTCGACGGCGCGGGCTGATCGAGAAATCGACTTACGCAGCGACCCATTTGAACGCGCTATGCAATCTCTGGTGTACCTTTGTGGTTGGTTGTCTTCGTACTAGTACCCTCACTAGTAATACTCGATATATGACCTGAATTTCAAAATTTATATATAGATTACCAAAGTTTCTTTTTTTTAATTAAAAACCTTTTTACCCTATAATTTTTATGTTTTTATTTTTACAACAAGAAAATCTATCTTTTCCCATCAGTTGCTGAATCATTCCCGCTTTATCTAATTTTCCTATCTAAACAACACCTATCTCTCCTTAATCTTCCCTGGCCTGAGAAATCTAACCTTTTTGAACAACTTTGGTTGCGTGCAGCACCATGGTACTTTGATATGCATTGCGGCTTGTCTGCTTGCTACATTATTTTTGGGCTCAAAAATCATGCACTTTGGCCCCTCCAAAGTGCAATGTATAAAGTTATTTGTATATATTCTGCTTTATGCGTCCATTGTGGTTCAAATAACATCCATTTTGGTTAGAAGCCCCGTAAATAAATATATTTCCGTTCCGTCTTGGCTACTTATTCTGAGGTTATGGGGGCGTAAAATCGACCTGAAGCCGAGGTGGAACCTGCTATGGAATTTAGAGGGGTAAAATGGGTTATAAAAGATGGTAAAAAAGAAGAGAAAAAATTTTCTTTAATAAAAATATATTTTTATTAAAGAAAACTTTTTCTCTTCTTTTTAGCATCTTTTATAAGCCATATCAAGGAGAAATTTCTTGTATTTCGTTTCAAAATGGGTTATAATTGAAAATTTAAATTTTTATATTAAGACTAGCCGAGTGACCCGGGCAACGCCCCGGGTTTACTCGAAGGACCCACAGGTGAGAAACTATAGGCATTGGTTCCTATGCCTAAAAAAATTATTTAAAATGAAAAAGGAAGAAAAATATTAACAAATCAGAAAATAAAATTGCAAACAACACATCTACACTACTTCAAGAACATGAGAGCACATGCACTGTGTCATCATACGTGTACCATTTGCAAAGACCCTGCTTAGGATTAAAATTTCTCAGAAGCATAACAATACAACCAACTCGTGTTTGGTAAGCAATTTCAGGAAAGAAACTATAGGCATTAGTTGAAGAGTTTAAATAAATATATTTAGAGTGAAAAAATGACACAAATCAGCAAATAAAATTGCAAACAATGCTACTATATCGCAGATAAGACAACATATAAAAGGAATGAAATTATTTAAAGGACCTCATTAAAACTACATTTCTAGTTTTATATATACAATATAACCTCGATAATTCGACCATGTTTTGTTGTCCTGACCTACAGCCTATCATATAACAAACTGTAATTCAACACTATCGATAATTCGACTATTTTAAATTTCAACAATTTATTGTTGCTTAAATATAACTTCACTGCTAAAAAGGTATTACAGAGAAAACGGCTGACATTGTAAATGTACAAAATGTATGTATAGAGCAGGGGAATAATAAATAAAGACCAAAATGCAAATTAATTGATAATAAATAGATTATTGCCAAAAAAAAATACAAAAAATATTTTCTTCTCCTTTCTTATCTTCACTCAATCATATTAGAGTGTCAAGCTTGTAAAGTTTGAAATTAACAACCATCACGATTGGGTGAAGTAGAATGCGTCTGCCTTTGTCATCAAGACTGGGAGCACTACTCAGTGGCAGGCCACTGACTTAGCTCCAAAAGAATGTATCCCTGGATTAGGAGCCCTTACAAGGTACTATCAGCCGGGCCAGCTGAGCCCAGGTTTTTTTAGTGAGCTTATTACTGCTCCCCCTCCTCCCTTTTCATCCTGGCTTGGGACCGGCAAAGGCGGAGTTTTTTTCTTTCAGGTGAGAAACTTTAGGCATTGGTGAAAAGTGTAAATATATATTTTGGAAATGAAAAAAAAAGGATAAAATAAATCAGAATATAAATTTACAAACTATATTTCAGAGGAGACGATTTATAATAGGATTTCATTTAAATGACCTCATTAAAAACTACATTTTATATATACTTGGGTTCAACTTTACATGTATGCTATCCAAAGTTCGCACACTTGAAAAAGTCACATAAAGTCGTCTGTGCGTAAACACAGGCTCTTGTAGCAAAGGTTTGGCCTTGAGCCCTCTTTATAGTCATAGCAAAAGCCAACCTTAGTGAAACATAAAGCCTCTCTAGAATGAAGCGAAAGTTGGTATCCGAAGGGGACAAAGATATTTCAGACATTATACAGTGTGTTCAACTTTGGGCACTGTCAGTATATGTGCTTCAAGGACATGAGAGATATAAGAAAATAAATTAGAATATAAATTTACAAACTTACACTAAAATTTACACTAAATTTACACTATTTACAAACTATATTTCAGAGGAGACAAATATATTTGAAAGGGAAAAAAAAGCAAATTGCAAACAACACAACTATATTGCAGATATGACAACATATTAAAGGAATAAATTCATTTAAAAGACCTCATTAAAAACAACAATTCTATATTTTTATATATACAATATAATCTAATTAATTCAACACACGATAATTCGACCATTTTTGATGTCTCGACCTACGGCCTATCATATGACAAACTAATTCGACACTCTCGATAATTCAACTATTTTGAAATTCAAATTTCAACAGTTGATATTTGTCTAAAACCCCCTATTATTAACAACATATTAGACTGCAGAGTGCAAAAATGTAGAAAATTGTATGTATATAATTGTATGCATATATTTGTATGTATATAATTGTATGCAAATAATTGTATCTATAGATCAATGAGTCATGGTGGGTAGAGTAGGCGACTGCTTTTACTGTAAGTACACCACATGTCTAAACATGTGAAAAGCAGTTCGACTTTGCATTTACAAATGTGCCAGAGCCCCGTTTGATTACTTGCGCTTGCTGGTGGGGTTGGACTTTTGCAAGAATCGGAAGCCATTGGAGCATTTTTTTTTATTTTTTCAGAAAAAAGTGCCCAATGCGGGAATCGAACCCGGGTCGTAGCGGTCGAAAACCAACGGCTTAGACCATCCTTCCACCAACCCCCAGTAAAATAAGTAAATAAAAAGAAGACCAAAAATAATTGATAATAGTTTATTGAATAACAAATAAAATCTTTCAGGTGAAAAATTATAGGCATTGGTAAAAAAGTAAACAAGAGAAATAGCAATTGGGATTTTGTTCCTGCGGCGAGTCATATTAGCACGCCTAGCGGTTAGGGGAGTGAGTCTTCCACGGCCTTTTCGAGGCATGACAGAAGACGCTGAAAAAAAAAGGTAAAATAAGAACCAAGCAGAGGAAAAATATAAAACTGAATGCCAGGACAGGAATAAAAAGAAAATTCCAAGCATGTGAGGAAACAATTGATGAAAAAAAAAGGATTCCAAAAAAAACTGCAAAAAGAAACCAGACACAAAAAGCAACAATTGATTACACAAATACAGCATCAGCCTATTTATGAGAAGAAAAAAATGACAGACACAAAAATGGAGCTAAATTCAAATGAAAACTATAACAGATCAAGTAATCAAATCAGGCATTATGAAAGATACTGCAAAAAAGAAAATCAGACACAAAAAATGGAGCTAAATTCAAATGAAAACTATAACAGATCAAGTAATCAAATCAGGCATTATGAAAGATACTGCAAAAAAGTAAATCAGACACAAAAATGGAGCTAAATTCAAATGAAAACTATAACAGATCAAGTAATCAAATCAGGCAGTATGAAAGATACTGCAAAAAAGTAAATCAGACACAAAAATGGAGCTAAATTCAAATGAAAACTATAAAAGATCAAGTAAAGAAATCAGGCATTATGAAAGATACTGCAAAAAAGTAAATCAGACACAAAAATGGAGCTAAATTCAAATGAAAAACTATAACAAATTAATACAAGAAAATAAGACCTAATCCAAATAATTTAATAGTGTGTGATGTTTTGGCAACAGCAATGTCACCATCATCAGACAAAAGAATAAATGAGATTTTATTCTTTAGTTCATTTATTCTTTTGTCTGATGCTGTTGCTGAAACGTCACACACTATTAAATTATTCGGATTAGGTCTTATTAATGAGAAAAAAAAGATGCCAAAGAGAGATGAAAAGATGCCAAAAAGATAACCAGATACAAAAATTGTGCTAAATTCAAATGAAAAACTATAACAAACACTTACAAAATATAATTATTATAGAATAAAAGTAATAATTCAATCTACAATTCGAAAAATAATATAACCTCAGCCTATTTATGAGAAAAAAATGTTGCCAAAGACATTAGGAAAGATACTGCAAATAGAAAACATACACATAAATTGAGCTAAATTTAAATGAAAAACTATAACAAAGTACTTACAAATTATAATTATAATCAAATGAATCAGAAATACGAAATATACATTATAAATTAGTAAAAGGTAATAAGACAAAAGAACTCATTTCAAAACAAAGGAATTGATGATGATAAATGCAAAAAATCTACGATTGTAAAATAGATTAAATTAAAAAATGAAAATAACTGTTAACATTAGGAAAATAAAAACAGAACTATCATACGAAGAAAAAAAGAACGAAAATTTTGGTATATAGATCGTTATGTGTAGTTCAGAATCTTCGGAGGAGATAGCTTAGGACTTTACAATGGAAAACTCTGTTACGGTATTATCTATATAGATATTGGTATAAATTGTTAGGCACTATGTTTAGACTCGCATCTGTGTCAACAATAAATGTTAGGGACATACATGAAGAGAAGGAAGTTCAACAATTAACTACTGAACGAAAAAAAGTCTGTTGCATGTCGAAAGGCATCAGAATGTCTACCTGGTTCTACTTCGATCTGTCCGGGCTTGGTTGAGTGCTCGAGGCTTGCTTTTTTTGGATAGAAGTCTTCGGCCTTAGTTGTTCTCTGCCAGGCTTATGGCCTGGGATGGGTGTGCCAGGGTGATGCACCCTCTTGTAACGGAATTCGGAATTCCAGAAGGGACCATTGCATTGAAGACAGGGACTAGGCCGGACTGAAGTTGACCCGCGTTAATGAGGCGTGCTGGTGTAGACTCCTTACAAGTTCGGCGGACGTCGTCTTGCTGTTTTAGGATGTAGACACTCGTTCCACGCACTCGCTACACTACGGCGTACCACTGATTTTCGGTGAGGGCACTGGATTAGGCACTGGTTGACACTCAGATACCTTCGGTCAATATATTTCCAGGATTACTTCTTACAAAAGTCCCAGTTGAAGGCCCATCGTACACTTCTTTCACTGGTATTATTCGAAGCTACTACGGACTTGTAAATTGATGAAAAAGAATTTGGTGAGGGACGCATCTTTAGTGTCTTGGAATAAGTCTATGAAGGTTAGCCTAACATCCAGTGTAGAGTTGCTCGTCGAGCTTTAGATTCACAAACAAAGCCAAAGCTTCGATATCTAGGAAGCGAGGCAGGTTGGTTAGTCTTTCAGAATTTGTCAAAAGGAATTGGTCACACAGAGCCTATCGTATTTTTTGAAAAATAGGCGGGCGGAGTATTTGACTGTATAGGAATCGCAGATAATTTCTGGGTTTTCCAAAGTCTTCAGGGAACTACGCAGTCTTTTTAAGATGGCGGTCAGCTCTAGCAGGGCGTGGTGAAGACCGTCGTTCTAATCGCCGGCCCTTCCGCCTCAGCTCTGGGAGAGATTTATATTTTATCCTTCTTGTGGGGTCCTCTGGTCGTTTCTTTTCCGAATTTATCTGTTTGCCTGGGTTGTTCTGTTCTTTTTAAATCCGAATTGTTATTGTTATTCGAGCACAAAAATATATGCTACAGGCTCAAGGTATTCTGTCGACCTATTAGGGCACTCTGTCATTATCTCGAAGTCCACTAATAAGACAGAAATGTATCCCTCCTAGCAAGACAGCAATTTGGATCTACCACTCGGGTTTTAAAGTCAAGCGGCTTATTCTTTGTTAAAGAAGACAAGACACACGATGGATTTTGCCAACAAAAACGATAAAATTAATGTGGTTATTAAAACATGGGTGACTTGAGGTGTTCACAAGCTTCGACGGGAAGTTGGCGAAATGTCCTGAAGTATATAGAAGACTCACTAGCTTGTAGTCGGGAATGGATTGTGAGTCCTACTCATCTATGTCCGCTTTCTGCTGATCGTCAAATCTCTGACTGCTGCCCCAGTACCATCTGGCCTGGACCTGAGGGTCGCCTGATCTGGGGGATCAATCAGATGGTGACACGTCATCACAAAATGGCTGACACGTTTGGATGGGGAAGAATGATCTAATTTTAGATTCCACCCAGGTAATTTAGACGACTTACTTCCAGTCTTTATAGAGCGCTGAATTATATTATAACTTTTGTTATCATTCATTTTTTCGAAATAATTAGTTTTGATTATTTATTTGATTCGTTGGGTAAGATTATTAACAATAATATTTTATAATGTAGAGTCACATTTTAATTATTTATCAACAGGAAAAATAGTTTTGCGATGGGTTGCAGGTTAGGGCTAAGTATTACTTAAGATAACGTTTATAAAGAAGGGCTCTTCATTACCCAGACTCAAGGGCTGTATTTTCTTCTATACTTTTCTTGTAGTACATCCTTTCTGACTGTCCAGCAGTAGTCAGCAATCACACTGGGACTCTATTATAGATATTCAGGTTTCATGTGCTCTGGAAGTATATTCAAATTGATTACAAGATTTGTGGACAGACAGACCTGGAGGGAAATTTGATAAAAGCCTTTTTAAAAGGCCGTTTTACTGGGGACATAGGTCTTAAATATCCACAAGTGTTCTCGCAATGTATTTTCAATTCATTGTACGAGGAAGGAAGTGTATTAGGCAAATATCATTACAACTTCAATGTGCGTCTTTGCTTCTGGTGTGTAGAAACTAATTTATTGAATCATATTTGAATTTACAGACATAGAATGGTTTATTGTTGAGGGATTATAATACATATATACACTGCGTGACATTGAAAATGGAACACCAAGAAATAGTGGCCAGAAAATTATGCAAATTTCAGGGTAGACGCGCCTAACCGAGTTATGCAAATGATCTAAAATGCGCAGCTCTCGTGCGCACATGGAGTAAGATATAAGGGAAGGAACTTGCAGAAAGGACAGTATTCGTGTCGTTATTTCTTCAAGGAAAATCATTGTAGAAATTTTGTTCTTGTGTCAAAAGACACGTGTAATAAAAGAGAATGCCAGGTCATCGTAAACGGAGGCAGTTCAAGCAGACAGACGCTTTTACGAGGGGCATGGTGATCGGACTGAAAAGGGCAGGTTGGTCCATACGTCAAATCGCAGCTGATACACACCTTGGTGCGTCCACGGTGCCCCGACTGTGGAGAAGATGGTTGGAACAAGGAAATGTGGCAATTTATAGGAATGTCGGTGCAACCAGAGTGACGTCAGCACGTGTGGATCGGCGTATCCTTCGACAAGCAGTGACGTCCCCACAAGTCACTTGTACCGCCATCTTGCAACATGTGCAAGACACCCTAGATAATTCCATCTCGACCAGAACCATTTCCCGTCGATTGATTGCTAATGGCTTGCACTCATGCCGTCCGCTAAGAAGACTGCCATTGACCCCACCGAATAGGCGCCAACGTTTGGAATGGTGCCGGGCTAGATCGACGTGGATGACGGAATGGCACAGGGTCGTGTTCTCTGATGAGTCGCGTTTCTGCTTGTCCAGTGATAGTCGCCGTGTACGCGTGTGGCGTCGACGTGGAGAAAGGTCCAATCCGGCAGCAATTGTGGAACGCCCCACCGTGCGACAACGTGGAATCATGGTTTGGGGCGCAATCGCGTATGATTCCGGGTCACCTTTACTTCGTATTCAGGGCACTATGACGGCCCAACGATACGTTGATGATGTGCTGCGACCGGTGACACTCCCCTACCTTCAGGGGGTACCCAATGCCCTTTATCAGCAGGATAACGCCCGACCGCACACTGCTCGCATTAGCCAACAAGCTCTGCAAGATGTACAGATGCTTCCCTGGCCACCGTACTCTCCTGATCTCTCACCAATCGAGCACGTCTGGGACATCATTGGACGCCGTTTGCATGCCTTGCCACAGCCGCGTTCAGAAGACGAACTGTGGCAAATGGTTGAGAGGGAATGGAGAGCCATCCCTCAGGACGCCATCCGTACTCTGATTGACTCTCTACCTAGACGTGTTGCTGCGTGCATCGCCGTCCGCGGTGGTCCTACTTGCTACTAAGCCGACGCCGTTCTCGCTCTGTATTATGACTATCAATTTGAAATAAAGATCACTTATTGTTCGTCCCTGTCTCTCTCTGTCTGCCGAGTTTCATCACTTTCTGGCCACTATTTCTTGGTGTTCCATTTTCAATGTCACGCAGTGTATTTATAATGATAATTATAAAGTTAATTATAATCATTGTTATCTTAATAAAGTTAAATTGTCATGAAATGTGTGGTTATATATGTGCTCTAAAGGTTTATTCTAATAGGTTCCCTATACACCCCATAGCTGATTTCCTGAGGTGATGAGCCAAGCCCTCTAATTCAATAACCTTCATCATTGCAGTAAGGTCTGTAGATTTAATATTCGATCATTTAGGTGAAAAGAAACACATTAAGCCAAAAGTAATTATTACAACAACAACAACAAAAAGCCTTTATTCAGGGTCACTGACCCTATACAGGATTCACCAGAGGTATGCATAAGAACAAAGCAGTGAGACAAGGAAATAACGATATATACAGAAGAAAAAGAAAGATAGAAAGGGAAGCAAGAAAAACAACACAAAAAGAGTAGCAGTAAGAAAGTGAGGAGTGAGTGTCACTTGGCCTTCTTCTGAGATACGGACTTGTGGAAACCATAAAACGCCGTAGCAATATACTTATTCTGTGTTGAGATTACGCGAGGTCAAGATTGAAGAACCTCCTCCCAACAAGTAAGACCCTCACCAAAGGTCTTGATATCAGTTTGGACTGCCTTGGGTGATCAAGCCAGGAAGGAAAATAACGCAGGCAGAAACCAGCGGCTACTACACGCAGAAGCTGTCGCTCTAGTAAGAAACTCTCAGAAACTCTAAGAAAACTCTTCTACTTAGAAACTCTTTATTTAGACAACACGGCTTAGTTATATACAAAAGGGAAATTTACATAATAACAATTTATACATTCAATTAGAAAATCTACATGTCCAGTCATACATTCAAAAGATATATTTACATATTGTATGTTACGACTTTTAACATACCCCCACCTTTCTTTTTTGTAAAAAGAAAAAATCCGGCATACTGCGGCACCCTCTCCATACACACCACCGGAGGTTGCCCCATGGGCGTCCATCTTCCTCTTCCAAAGAAATCGGAGGTAGTCCCAATCATTTTCCTTGATGGCCATTACCCGGAAATATCTCCCCATGTCGGCCAAACTCCGTACTTATTTTTTCTCCCTAGCCAGGCTATAACGGTTGAGGAATCAGTCCACAATGTAACAGGACAACTCTCTGTTAAGGCAGTCGAAATAGACCCAACAAGCCTAGCTCCCAAAACGCAGGCCAAAAGTTCTAACCGAGGAATGGTTACCCTCCTGGTTGGCGCAAGCCTAGATTTGCTCCAAAGTAGAGACAAATGTACTCTCCCCTGCACTTCACTTCTCATATATGCCACTGCTGCATAAGCTGATCTACTGGCATCGCAGAAGACGTGTATTTCATTCTTATTAGTTTGATCAAACCAAATATGCCTGGGAATTTTGATTTCACTTAAAAGCCCAATTTGGGAGTACCAGGTTCTAAACTCCCGATCCATATCTTCGGGTAATTGAGAATCCCATCCGATTTTCAACTCCCAGGACCTTTGTAATAATATTTTAGGAGGCAAAAATATAGGACTGTAAACTCCCAGAGGATCAAAAACTTGTTGAACTTTAGAAAGAACAATCCTCTTGGTTAGTCTCCGGGGGAGATCCCTTTCAATAGAAACATCACAATTAAGCACATCCTCTACTTTATCCCACACAAGTCCCAACACCCTGGTAATAGTTCCCTTTTTCTCCTTTGAATTCCTCTCTGGTAAATTAAATTCCCACTCACGCAAGTCCATTCTCGCCATTTCCATGATATTGACAGCCGTATTCTGGAATTGTAGGACCTCCCCCTGAGACGAGAGTGATGTTACCAAATTATCCACATAAAAGGATCTCCCCATAATCTTTGCGATTTCAGCTGCCGGACCCTGTACAGAATTCAGGTGATGATCAATAACTGCACCCAAGATGAATGGACTACAATTAAGCCCAAATACCACGCGTTTATGTCTTAAAACGGTTACCTTCATAGGGTCAGTTTGATCCCACCAAAGGAAGCGAAGAAAATCCTGGTCTTGAAGCTGCACTGAAATCATCTGAAACGCCTTTCGAATATCCGCTAGAACACCAATACCCCTCTCCCTAAACCTAATCAATATTTCAGGTATTTTTTCCAAAAGGTTAGGTCCCTTTTCTAGATAGTCATTCAGAGAAAGACCATTATACGACTTGCAGGAAGCGTCGAAAACAGGACGGAGAGGTGTCGTCCTACTCTCAGCCCTGAACACCGGCCTATGCGGCAAATAATGGCCCTTCCTTTGAGGCCTAGTCTCCTCTATCCTCTCAATTAGGCCCTCCTGCTCCCATTCTTGAAGGATAGTAGAATACTCAACAATCTTCTTCTCCTTCCTTAATTTACTAGTGCATGCTTCCAATCTCCTCTGCGCTATTTCTAAATTCGAGGGTATATTATTTCTTTCACCTTTCCATGGTAGCGCGACTGAATATCGTTGATCCCCATCCCTCCTTATATTCTTTACGAAATGTTCCTCTAGTTCAGTTTCCCTTTTCTTTTTTGAGACAGCTTCAATGGGATCTTGGATTCCCAAGACATCCAGCTCCCAAAGATCTCTCAAGTTACCCCCCGCAACCAACCCATTCAATGCAATTTGACCTTATCCTCCTTACACACCACCGGGGATTGCCCCATAAGCGTCCAGCCCACCCTTGTTTCCATCGCAGTTAAGTCTGCTCCAACCTGTTGAACTCTCCCCGTCAGCAGTTTACCAGATGGTCAGCGCCTATTAGAATGTCTATATCCCCCGATTTAAAGTTCTCTGGTGCAATGCTCACCCCTTTATCTCGCAACTTCGTTAACCAATCTCCTCTTGGTAAGGGCGGTACCTTCTCGCAGATCTTAGGTTGGTCCAAAGCTTCCACTCGAACATGATCTCTGTTATTCAAGCTTTCAAGATCCAGGCTGTATTTCCCATGTTTTACATCTTCAACCCTGGTACCTCCAAACAGGCTTTTGGCTATAGCCACCTCTCCTTCCTTCTCCAGTCCTAAATATTTTATCAAAGCTTTATTGACGTAAGAATATTGGCTTCCTGTGTCAAAAAGTAGCCTTACACAACTAGTAGCTTTCGAACCCCTCAACAGAGCCACTGTGGTCATCATCATAATTTGGCCAGTACATGCTTGGCTCGAAAAAGTAGCTGCTGGTTCAGTTGATTTTTCCTTTATAGGATCTCCTGTTTCTTTTGATGAACTCCCCCGACAAAAAATGTCTAAGTGGTCCCTTCCACAATTCTTACACCTAAGTTGGGCTCTGCAATGTTGCCTAAAGTGCCCATTATTCAAACATCTGAAGCACAAACGTGCATTCCTGATCCTTCTGTCTCTGTCTTCAGGCGAGAGACGATCAATATTGTGACATTGCCAGCTATGATGGTTTGTTCTCTCACAAAAGCAACATTCTACTGTTCTATGGCCACTGAACAAACCAGACACTGTCGCAGGTATAGGGCCATTCCATTTTCTTTCCTTTCTTATGTAGTGCGACTTTCCTGGAGGCTCTTCTATCTTGACCTCGCGTAATCTCAACATTTAATGGCGTCCCCGGGCGGGCTGCGTGGGCCGGTCAAGTAGAGAAGGCGGGAAGACCTGTAGGCGCTGTCTCCCGAGGAACAGAAGGCGGGAAGACCTGTAGGCGCTGTCTCCCGAGGAACAGAAGGCGGGAAGACCTGTAGGCGCTGTCTCCCGAGGAACAGAAGGCGGGAAGACCTGTAGGCGCTGTCTCCCGGGTAAAACAGGCTCAAGGTACAAGAAGCTAAGGAAGCTCAAGGTACAAGAAGTTAAGGAGGCTCAGGGTACAAGAAGCTAGAGAAGCTCAAGGTACAAGAAGCTAAGGAGGCTCAGGGTACAAGAAGCTAGAGAAGCTCAAGGTACAAGAAGCTAAGGAGGCTCAGGGTACAAGAAGCTAAAGAGGCTCAAGGTACAAGAAGCTAGGGAAGCTCAGGGTACAAGAAGCTAAAGAAGCTCAAGGTACAAGAAGCTAGGGAAGCTCAGGGTACAAGAAGCTAAAGAGGCTCAGGGTACAAGAAGCTAGGGAAGCTCAGGGTACAAGAAGCTAAAGAAGCTCAAGGTACAAGAAGCTAGGGAAGCTCAGGGTACAAGAAGCTAAAGAGGCTCAGAGTACAAGAAGCTAAAGAAGCTCAGGAGGCTCGGGGGACCAGAAGCTCAAGAAGCTCAAGAGAAAAGGAGCTCGAGAAGCCCTTTTTTAAAGGTTAAAAAGAGCTCAGTGAAGCTCAAGGTTTAAAGGAGCTCGAGAAGCCATTTGTTAAAGGTTTAAAGGAGCTCGAGAAGACCTTTGTTAAAGGTTAAAAAGAGCTCAGTGAAGCTCAAGGTTTAAAGGAGCTCGAGAAGCCATTTGTTAAAGGTTTAAAGGAGCTCGAGAAGACCTTTGTTAAAGGTTAAAAAGAGCTCAGTGAAGCTCAAGGTTTAAAGGAGCTCGAGAAGCCCTTTGTTAAAGGTTTAAAGGAGCCCGAGAAGCCCTTTGTTAAAGGTTAAAAAGAGCTCAGTGAAGCTCAAGGTTTAAAGGAGCTCAAAGGCAAAGAAGTTGAAGAAGCTACAGGGTGAAAGGCTACCTACAAGGTGAAAGGCAACCTACAAGGTAAAAGGATACCTACAAGGTGAAAGGATAACTACAAGGTGAGATGGAGGATGTTAGCAGAAGGCGTAGAGGGGCGATAAGAGGCGTTTTTACCGAGATGGTAAATGATATGAATACAGAGTTAAGGGATCCTCTTATTGATAAAAGTGGCATATATGCCAAATTTGATAAATTGGAATCTCTCCATTTGGAGTTGCTGGCATTGAATGAACAATGCCAGGAAATTTTATTAGCCAAGGCTGAGGCGACTGACGATGAAATTGATAAAGAATTTGAGGAGTGTGAAGTCTACATCACGTCCGGCTCACCATTAAATGTTGAGATTACGCGAGGTCAAGATTGAAGAACCTCCTCCCAACAAGTAAGACCCTCACCAAAGGTCTTGATATCAGTTTGGACTGCCTTGGGTGATCAAGCCAGGAAGGAAAATAACGCAGGCAGAAACCAGCGGCTACTACACGCAGAAGCTGTCGCTCTAGTAAGAAACTCTCAGAAACTCTAAGAAAACTCTTCTACTTAGAAACTCTTTATTTAGACAACACGGCTTAGTTATATACAAAAGGGAAATTTACATAATAACAATTTATACATTCAATTAGAAAATCTACATGTCCAGTCATACATTCAAAAGATATATTTACATATTGTATGTTACGACTTTTAACATTCTGGGTCATATTGTCAATTATTGATGGAAGTGAAGCACAGAGTTGCCCAGTTTTGAGCATAAGGGTTCTTCTTTCTTCTTTCAGAGCATAGCAATCAAAAATATAGTGAGTGATTTCATTTTTTAGTTTTGAATTACAGAAGGTACAAATCGGGTCCTCACCGCAGAGCATCTTGGTGTGGTTTTCTCTAAAAAAAACTTGAAAGTATTCTAACTTGTGCGAGTTGTCTTACAACCGGGAAAGGAAAATCCCCTAAAAGGTATCCCTCCGTCATGAAAGATATCTGAATGTCTTTGTAGTGAGAGCATAGCTTAGATTTATCCATTCTTGTAAGGTCGTTTTGTATAGATTGGTCTGCCGCTGTTTTTAAGAGCCCTGTAATCGCGCTCCTCAGCGTTTCAGGATCATCACAGGAAACAAGTGCAGGGGATCCATTATTGTTAAGCAGATTGGTGAGCTTTTTAATGAAACCGATGGGTGTGCCCGAAGCATTAGACAGTTCCCGTGTTCTATTAAAACATATACGCGGCAATCTGTCACTGCTCATATTCAACACCCGCAGCCAATACTTCAGGGTTAATTTTAAAGCTGTTACACTCAATGAGATACGACCGGTTTCTAATCTGATTATGTAGCCTGGAGTGTATCTGGGCAGATTCAGGAACCTACGGATAAATATGTCTTGTATACTATCCAATATGTCTTTATGCTCTGTTGCCCACAATGGAGCGGCATACATCACGACAGCTCTCACTATTGTATCAAAGAGTTTGGTTGATAAATTTATTGACTTTGCTTTTGATTTTATTAATATTGGGTGTGTGACGTTAATTGCTGTAATTGCTTTTCCTTTAAAGTAATTTGCCTGGTGAGTAGGGGTTGTTATGGGTTTATCATTCCAGAACCATCTATCTTTATTTGAGGGTTTACCTCCATTACGGAACACCATAATCTTTGACTTGGACTCATTTAGTGTCATTAAGTTCTCATCGAGATATTCTTTCAGTATTTTGATCTTCTTTTGGAGGTTCATCCTGGACTCACCTATAATTGCTATGTCGTTGGCGTACAGCAATAAATGGATATCTCCAAATTCTGGAAAATTTACACTCGTCAGGTCTGAATTGTTATAAATTTCGATTAAGTCCGTGATAAATAATATAAAGAGCAGTGGGGAAAGTGGTTCTCCCTTGAGGACTCCCGAGTTTACCTTGATACTTTCCGTAAATGATCCCTTCCATCTGATAGCTATAGTTGCTTGTTCGTAGTAACTTCTGGTCGTACTTATGAATTGGTAACTTATGCCTAGGTTGTAAAGTTTTTTCCAAAGTATTGAGTGAGGTACAGTATCAAATGCCTTCCTTAGATCGACAAAAAATACATATAGTTTTCCCCTCTTTTTTCTTAATGATAGTTGGATTAAAGTAGTTAGTGTAAATATGTGGTCAATACATGATCTTCCTTTTCTAAATCCCGCTTGGTTTTCCGGTATAACCCTTCTTCCCTCGACCCATTCCTCCAGTCTTGATCTTAGGATTGAAGTGAAAAGCTTTGATACATTGCTAATCAGTGCAATACCTCGGTAGTTGGAGGGGCTGTTCTTATAACCATTTTCAAAGATTGGGTGTATAGTGGAATTAGTCCAAATTGCTGGATATTTTCCAGTCGTCATAACACTATTGTAGAGTTGTTTCAACAGCAGTATGTACGAATCAGGGAGTATTTTTAATAATTCATTGGGGATGCCATCGGGCCCGCATGTCTTGTTACTCTTCAAACCAGCTATCTCCTTGTATATGTCTGCATTGGTTATCTCTGAGTCCAATATAGGATCGTTCTGAGAAATCACATTATGTAAATTACAAATTCTCAAATTTTTCTCTGTAGTCATTAGTTCGCGGTAAAAATTCAGCCAGTCCTGTATAGTTATTTCTCCTTGGATTATAGATATGCTTTTGTAGAGCGCAATAGTTTTCCAGAAGGTCTTTGAGTCTTTAGCATTTCTGAGTATTTCCTGTTTTTCATTATCAAAGCCTTTCCTTTTTAGATCCAATAAAGCGAGATATTTCTTTCTGGAAGAAGCATAACATTCCCTGTCTTCCAATCTATTAGTTTTACGATATTTCTTCAGACTTTCTTTTGCCAGTTTTTTCATATCATAGCAGTCCTTATCAAACCACGGTTTAGATTTCCTGGGGCCGCCCTTAATTGAGTACGTTATTTTTGCAGATGACATTGCTTCCAAAATTCGCTGATTGAAAGTATATACAAGGTCATCGGAGGCTGGTATGTTTTTTTCCCGCAATTCTTCCAGTTTCATTTTAAACATTGCGAGTCCCTCGGCTGACCATCTATATGGTAGATGAGATATAGCCACGTTTGAAGTGTAAAAGGGAGATCAAGAGGAACGTGGTGAGTTTCTTTATTGAGAGGTATACAAGCTTTCGGACGTCACCCGTCCTTCATCAGGTGTTGACATGAATAAGAAGGAGATGCTATATTTATAAGCGACAGTTTAAAAGTATTAAAAATATTAAAAACAATCTGATGCACGCCCGCGAGAGCACATGCCAATAACAAAATATTTTCAATTTTACTTTGAGTTTGTATAAAGAGAGGTGAAGACAAAAGCAAGAAAAAACAAAAATAAAAATAAAAATAAAATAGAAAATCAGCGGAATAAAGATAAAGTTAAAAGTTACGAAGAAGGTGTATCTGAGGTAGAATAAAAAACAGAATATTGGGGCGGGAGGTCAATCTTTCTGTTGAGGCTGGGGGTAGTATTAGAAACAAGGGCCTCAAGAACTAAGCGTTGGTATTTGTTTGCTATATCGCTATAAACGGGGGTTGTATTGTTGAGATTGAAGGAATGTCCGGACTCGGCGATATGTTGGTATATGAGCGATTTTTTGTCTTTCGAGCGGATGTTACGGGCGTGTTCACTGGCTCTGATGGCGATTGTTCGGCCTGTTTCTCCAATCTAGTGTAAATCGCAATCGTTACAGGGAATTTTGTAAACGGCGTTGGAAAGGGATTGGGGGTTACGTTTGGCGGAGCTTCTTAAGACATCCTATCACAAAAAGCTCCGCCAAACGTAACCCCCAATCCCTTTCCAACGCCGTTTACAAAATTCCCTGTAACGATTGCGATTTACACTACATTGGAGAAACAGGCCGAACAATCGCCATCAGAGCCAGTGAACACGCCCGTAACATCCGCTCGAAAGACAAAAAATCGCTCATATACCAACATATCGCCGAGTCCGGACATTCCTTCAATCTCAACAATACAACCCCCGTTTATAGCGATATAGCAAACAAATACCAACGCTTAGTTCTTGAGGCCCTTGTTTCTAATACTACCCCCAGCCTCAACAGAAAGATTGACCTCCCGCCCCAATATTCTGTTTTTTATTCTACCTCAGATACACCTTCTTCGTAACTTTTAACTTTATCTTTATTCCGCTGATTTTCTATTTTATTTTTTATTTTTATTTTTGTTTTTTCTTGCTTTTGTCTTCACCTCTCTTTATACAAACTCAAAGTAAAATTGAAAATATTTTGTTATTGGCATGTGCTCTCGCGGGCGTGCATCAGATTGTTTTTAATATTTTTAATACTTTTAAACTGTCGCTTATAAATATAGCATCTCCTTCTTATTCATGTCAACACCTGATGAAGGACGGGTGACGTCCGAAAGCTTGTATACCTCTCAATAAAGAAACTCACCACGTTCCTCTTGATCTCCCTTTTGACCATCTATATCTCGTAATATTATAATCTTCCCGTTTGGTTTTTTTCTCATTGAAGTTTTGGCCTTTTATCGTTAAAACCAAAGGGTGGTGGTCAGAGTACAGTTGGTCATCGACTTTGAAGTCCAGTAAAATTTGCAGTGAACCCTGTGAGAGTATGCAATAGTCAATAGTCGAAGAGCTTCTTTCAGATATGTATGTAAAATCTCCATCTTTATCCCCTCTAGATCTTCCATTAACTATTGTCAAAGTTCCAAGTTCCAAATAACTTTATTAGGTGCCGCTCAAAAAGAGCAACCTAGATCATCGTATTTACAATATACTGAGGGGGGTGGTTATGTACAGGGGTTCATTTACAATTATAATTTATAATGATGTCGTTGGGTCCGGATTCTCAGGTCCTTGGGGATATTTTTCTTGAGAAGGTTTTTTCGGGCTTGTTTGATATTCAAGGTGGGTTTGTTTTTCCTTTTTTTCCACTTTTCGTCATTCTGGCTTAATTGATGGAGAATTTGTCTAGGTTTCAAATTTCTTATTTTCCTTTTTCCGCATTTGTAGTTTGTGGCTTCCTTAAAGGTGGGATTTTCTAATTTTTCGGATTTTTCGTAAAATTTAAATGATTGTCTAATAATGTAGTCATTGATGTTTTCGATATTTAGATCGTTCCTGAGGATTGTGTTCCGAACGAACCAGAGTGGAGACATGATTTTTCTGATCATTTTATTTTCAAATACTTCTAGCTTTTTAAGGATGGTCTTATGTGCTGTCATAAAAATTGGGTGGCCGTATATGAGTATTGGTCTTATTATTGAAGTGTAAATGGTTCTTTTGCAATGAAGGGATAATTTGCTTTTTGGTCCTAGAAGTAGGGATAGTCGGTGTTGGGCAGCTTTCGCCAAATTTATTCTGTTTTCGATGTGTTTTTTGAAGGTTAGGTGCTCGTCTAGGGTCATCCCTAGGTATCGGATGTTCTCTTTCCATTTAATATTGTCTTCGAAGACAAAAAGTTCGTCTAAAGGTTTCTTAATTTTGTCTTTTTTTCTGGAAAAAATGATTGCTTCACTTTTTTGGGGGTTCATTGTGACTCGCCATTCCTTACACCAGAGCGTGGAAAAGATGCAGGCCTCTTGGAGTTTCATGTGGAGATTGTCGAAGTTATATGTTGAGGCTAAAATGGCGTTATCATCGGCAAATAGGTGTAAAGAGGTGTCTTCGATACAGGGGAAGTCGTCTATATATATGTCAAATAAGGTTGGTCCTGTGACTGATCTTTGGGGGACCCCCGGCAAGGATGTTCCTAGCTATTGAAAGTTCATTTTTGACTCGTACCTTGAATGTTCTATTTGTTAAGAAGTTTTGCGTTATTTTTATGATGTCTCCAGGAAGGTGCTTTTTGCACATTTTGTAGAGAAGGGCTTCGTGCCAGACTTTATCGAATGCTTTGGCGATATCGAAGAATACGGCTCCTGTTATTTGGCCTAGGTCCATGGCTTTTCTTATTTTTTCAGTGACAACTACTAGCTGGTGCAATGTTGAGTGTTTGGCTTGGTAGCCAAATTGTTCGGGTCTGAGTGGATTCTTTTCTTCGAGGGATTTTCTGAGTCTTCTTAAAACAATTCTTTCGAATAGTTTTGAGATGGCAGGTAGCAGTGAGATGGGCCTGTAGCTTGTTGGTTCATGGATGGATTTTCCTTTTTTAAGTATGGGACAGATAATGGACGTTTTCCATCTGTCAGGGAAGTGGGCAAGCTGCAGTGAGGCGTTAAATATTTCGGTTATTGATGCTAGTATATGATTAGGGAGCAGTTTGAGAGCTTCATTAGGTAATTCGTCGATTCCGGGAGCTTTTTTATTTGGTAGATATTCAATAATCGCTTTTATTTCACCAATGTTTGTTGGTTCT
>CP092864.1:131098537-131143738 GCA_030710605.1 Cordylochernes scorpioides | reverse complement strand
CTCTTGTATGTATAGTGGACTGGAGAAACCAATGAACAAGCTTAGTGATGCCCAAACCATATAGACAATGTGAATATTATGATGCATTAGCGCGCCATGTGTTATCAAAATTCGAAACTATTATTGACGCGTATGATTCTTTTTAAAATAAACAATTTCTACTGCCCTTACTTAGAATTCAGAGTAAAAATCATTGTTGGAGAGGGTATTTGAATCTTTAATCATAAACTGTCAACAAAAGGGACGTAGGGTAACCTCAAAGATAGCCATTATATAAAGCACTAATATTTTAATTACCTAATATTTATAAAATAAAGTTCCTGAGGTCGTAAGGCATACAGATGAATTACTTACAAAATCGAAACCTATCTCCGACTTCCGTAACTGTTCACGTCCTTGGCATATCAAGCGACTTTCAGAAGAGGATATTCCTATCAAGGCCATATTTTCAAAATTACCTCATTGATTCAAATGACGCTGAATCGCAAAACTATGAGGTTATACGATTTCTGTGGATATCAAAAAGCCCTTTGATACTGCACCACACCAAAGCTATCGGCTTATGGATTAAGCCACCATTTCATCAGCCTCATACAGAGCTGTTATACCCAAATGTCAGCAACAGTTAGATTGAATGGCCCACTTACGGAATTTATAAAATACAAGTTGGAGTCCTACAGGTTGAACTGCTATCACCTTACTTGGGTATACTCTTTCTAAATGACCTAGTTTCTCTATATGAGGATGCGGACATGCCAAGTATCTATTTACCGAATTATGGAAACATACACCTCCTTCTGTTCGCAGATGACATTGGGCTTTTGGAGGAATCCATAAAAAATTTCAGATAAATATCAATTTACTCAGAAAATATTTCGAAGAGAATTTCCTAATTTTGAATCAACGGTTATGGAGGTCGACTGACTCGCTCTGACGTTTGGTTCTGGGGACAAATGACTCAACAACTAGAACATCTAAATACACGTATTTGGGTTACCAGCTGACAACTTAAAACTCAACAGTCGGCGTAACATTTTAAAAACAAGTCGCTAAATACTATTAATGTGGTTTGGGCAATATTGATCAAATCAAAAATCAAATCTTCACTTAGGCTCTTGTATTTAGTTTTACTCCAACCTTGCTATATGCAGTTCCGATTTGGGCCATTATCTAGTAGAGCTTGATGTACGGGTTTCAGGGCAATTTTATCCGGCAGATCTTAAATTTACATAGATAGACTCCCGGTTATATTATTTGCATGGACTGTGGATGAACGCCACTGGCAGTTACAGTGTTGACACTCAGGTTCTGGCTTAGAATTATGAAAATGGATAATAGCCGACTTCCCCATTTATGTCTAACTCAACTACTGGAGATATCAAAAATAATATCTATATCGGGTTTGCGGAAAGTTTTGCCAACATATTCAATCAAACCGGTTTTCTTGGTTAATTCGCAGCAATGACCTGGTCCAGAGGGAAATTCCATGAATAATCAAGATAGCAATAGGCAGTGCTGTAGTCGTAAAATTAGCATAGGGTATACGCTTGAGAATATAAATTTTTGGTAAAAATAAACAAGGTTATTTTTAATTATATTTTTATTTGAAAAAAAGACGTAAAATATTACATACAACTTTTACATTAAAATGTCCCATAATGACTGCCGAGATGCATCTGTATTTTTTCTGGCACAAACTCTTGATCTAGTGTCAGTAGATGATCTATGATGTAAAAGCCATGATTGAACGTATTTTTTCGGCTGAAACATTTCGATTGGTGGTCCATTTGAATTTATGAACATTAAGTTCGAAACATTTGATATTAGCAAAGAAGTCCGCAAGTTTGTTATTATATCATTAATCAGGCTGAAACCTCGCTCACATTCAGCTGTTGAACAGGGCAATGTTGAAATTGCCCTGAAAAATGGTTGAAGTGTTTCGGGAACATTGTTTTTTATCATCAACAAAATCTCTCAAGCCGTTAATGCATTTCATTTCATCTAAGTTAAACCTTCGACAAATAGTCTCATTTCGACCTCTCCATATCGAACATTTTCTGCGTCAAAATTGTTTGGTTCTAGAGCTGAAATATCCTTAATTAATTGCTCATTATCTTCATTTGATTCTGAACACAACCTTAATTTTAACTTTTCTATTATACTTAGAAGAATTTTTTTTCTATCAATCGGAATAATTTTGGCATTGGGAACTAATGTTACGCTCCTAAAAACTAAGTTTTCTGCCGCTTCAAGAGCTAGCAAGCTTTTTTCTCCTGGTGATGTTTTGAAGCTTTCTATGACTCTAATTGTTCTCTTTATTATATGTTCCGCCTTTTGTAAAGTAGTTGTTCTAGACTGCAGCTCTAAAGACAACATTGACATTTCCTGAAGCGTGTCGTACATTAAACCTAAATCTAATATAAATTCTGGACTCTCCAATCTTCTTAATAACCCTTGATATGTGGAATCGAGATATGTTGATGATTTGAAATGATGGTGCAATGACTCGTATGACTCCCAGACGGTTTTTATTGTTCTAAAACTACTTGAAATCCATCATACTCCTAAAATTCGACCCACTTTAGCAAATCTTGTTCCTAATTCATGGCAAGCTTCCTCCAGAGCACGACAATTTTTGGGAGATTGGCTATATAATGAATACAGTTTGTCCATAAAAGCTTTAAAATGGTTGATTCCGCGGACTTCTTTGATAGTATCGCCAACAGAAAGCTCTAATCTATGGTTGAGGCAGTGCCATGCAAAAAGTTTTGGAAACTTTTGCTTAAGTCGAGTTACGACTCCCGAATGTCTTCCTACCATGACACTTGCCCCATCAGTCGCAATTGCTATCCAATTTTCTTTTAAATATTCTTCGTTCAACCCATGTTTATACAAAGTATTCAAAAGCTCTTTTTCAATATTTTCTGAGTCTTGGCATTGTAATTCACACAAATCAAAGAAAATATAATCAATACTTTCTCCTCCTAAATATGCTTTCAAGAAAATGACCAAAGTTGATTTATTACTTAAGGTTGTTGATTCATCAATTAGTATAGTAATTTTTGAATTTGTTGACAAAATCTTCGCAACAAGCATTTTCCGCATTTCGCAGGCTATATGGTTTATTATTTGTGTAGCAGAATATCTGGAGTGAAGAGTCGATCCTAATTTAATGCCATTTAATGTTTGTAACGTGATATGATTTTCATAATCAGAATATGGTCTATTTGTTTTAGCGATATTATAAGCAGTTCTAAAAAGCTTAATATTTTCATTTTCTACTTCAATGTTCATATTGTTTGCATATTCTTCTAATTTATTTTTTTTTCTGTCTTTCTTAATATTCTCAGCTATTTTATGAGCTTCAGACTCACAATGCTTTTTAATTTTCATTCGAATGTTTCATAATTTGCTTGCCCGATCTTTTCCTGCTGCTTCTATTAGGTAGTTACTCCATTCTGGTGAAATATGAATTCTTTCACTTTTTGCAGCCCCTAAAGTTTTAACACTTGCGCAAATGTTACATCCGAGTCTACCTTTGGAAATTGAAAGCCATGGATACTTTTCCTTAAATTGAATATATTGGGAATCATTCCAAACTTCAAATTTGGAATCCTGGTCATTCATTTTCTCTGGTGAACTATTGATCAATATATCAGCTCTTTTTGAGATAGTACTTGCATTTGATGTACCAACAGTGTTTTTATTTCTTTTAACAGCTTCTTCTAGTTCATTCTTTTCTGGATCTTCTTCTACCTCCAAACTTCTTTTAGTACATAAATTTCCTGTCTTCAACCAGCGGTCCATAATTAAACAGAAGAGTTATTTTCGAAAGCTAGTATAAGTACAGAAAATTTAAATTTCACTTATTTTAACATTAACAAAATTTAGATACTTACTTAATCGATTTGTTTTGAATAAAATCTTTATTTTATTTATTTTTTTAAAAAACAAACACTAACTTTTCATCAACAATTAAAAACAATTTAAATAAGCTTTTAAGCCAGTATCAATAAACTTACTTAAAGAAGTTTTCAAAATTATATTTTTTTGAAAATCAATGTTATTTTGTCAACAGCTTTTGCTAACTTCAAATAAACTAAAGAATATGCAAAATTAACGTCCACAATAACGTAGTTTAGCATGGTTACCATAGCAACTTTAGTTAAAGAAGAGTATTTGATAAAATTCAAATATATTTTCAATTGTATAGAATTAGAAGAAAATCGTTTTAAATCGAAAACCAAATTGTTTATGTATTAGTTTACATCACTGCTGGATAAATACAGCATTGGTAATAAGAGAACATCTATCTTGAAGAAATCGTTTTTACTTTTTTTTGTAAATGATTTTAACATCAGAAAATATAACTTTATTTTTATTTAAACTTTAATTTTTTAACATATTTTCTATTAAGCAAACATAATAATTTTTAAATATTAGGAAAGTTTAAAGTTTTCATTTCATTGTGGTTTTAAACAAAATTACCATTTTCAAAAATTAAAGGTTCGGTTATATTCGTTTTCCGTTTTTCGTTAAAGGAGACTTGTTTGATTATTAATTTGAATATAGTTGATATATTTTTCCCAAGAAATTTTTACTAAATGAATGAAATATTTTGTGTGAATTGTTAATTTGAAAATTTTTTGCAATTTTTCAGTACAATTTTTATCATCATTTTTTTTTACTATTACAAAGAAAGAAAATAATAAATTTTTAATAAAAAATTTGAACAAAATCATAGGGTATACGCTATTTTTAAGTAAAACCACTAGGTATACGCTATCTAAATTTTAAAAGCATAGGGTATACGGCGTATACCCCCGTATACCCTCCACTACAGCACTGGCAATAGGACAATCTATTTGAATAATTTCCAGGTTAAAAAATAAAATTCTAAATTCTATCCTCACTATAAGCACTTACATAGTTAGTGTTTGAATGGAAACTATTTATTAAACGATCTTCCCATTCCAGTTGAACGCTATATTTTACAAAAGAGAATACTCCATTTTTTTCAGGAATCCATACGAAAATCTTAAGCAAGGAGGAGAATACAATTTACCATATTTGTATAGAAAAAAAATGATATTCAAATATTTTAAATATAATTAAATGCCAGTATATTACGGAAGAGAGAATTTCATCTCAAAAGTAAACGACAGTCAACTCTTACCTCAGTACAAAGTACACAGCGCCATATCTAGTCGTATGTCCCTATATAACCTTTATAAGTGAAGTAAGCTGGGAAAATAACGTATGATCATCTTTTTCTCCTCTACTACATGATGGTGATTAATCATTGTGGGGACATCATTGCAAGTCGGCATTGAGAGAAAGGAATCTGTGTAAGACGGGTGTCTTAATAAAGGATCTGTGTGTATAAAATTTAATTTGAATTATATAATAAAATTTCTCGGAATTTTTTATGAAATTATATAAAACATTATTTGATTATATTTTAACTCGTGTTCTTTTAGCGATTTATTGAATCACATTTCATCCGCAAAAGGCCTGAATGCTAGAAATTTGTGAAAATTGAAAGAAAGTGATCCCTGGAAGCCTGATACTCAATGGCAATCTCCAATACAAGAGAGAGGATTGAAATAAGGTTTACACAAACAACTAGGCGGTATATTTTAATCAAAGAATATATCAATTAATATATAAATAGTGATAACAGTAATTAAACACTCAAGTAAACACTTCGGCCAGAAATATTTCATTTTCTCGACGTTGTCTTGCAACATACTTTATTTTTCCGGACAAAGACAAACGAGTTGTAATCAAACACAGAAAATAAAACCTCAGGTCGAGGTGTATTTTTTTAAAGAACTGAAATAGTTATTTTTTTATTTAAAAAAAGACACAGTACACGCGTCGCTGTCAGTTTAAAATAATGCCAATTGAAAACATTTTTATATATTCTATAAAAAGCAGATTTCGTGACAAAATATTCTTATAAATTCATAAATAGCCAGTATCCCTACCGACGCTGTTTACCCCATAATAGCTCTGCATAAACGATCACCATTTAAGTTCAATTACAATTAACTGACCTAAAAAAACTAAGCATATTTATCTTGTCTATGTTTATATATATTTGACAAAAAGACGTAAATGTATCAATTATTCTATACCATCATATTTACTTCAATAACCCCATACAGATGTAATAATAATTCTTAGGAACAAAGTACCAATACCTTCGTTCCACCAATTTTGATACATTTAGTTGTGCAAGTAACAATGTACCAAGACACCGAATAAGTAAACTTATCTAGAACTAGAATGCATATATTTCTCAATTTCTCTCCATAAATATTCATTAGTTCTTCATATAATTATAACAGAGTTGTTGCATGTGACAGGGATAAAGAATTATGGATGTTGCGTGAATACATATCCATCCATATCCAACCTTCAGCTGGGACCTCTAAGATCAAGGAGCTACGGAAGTGGTATGAAATTCCAACGAGGCCAATGAACAATTTGTGATGGCCTATATCATGACTCAGAAAGTCAAGACCACATGCGCCTTGTGAGTATTGTTTATCTATAGAATATGTCGATGGTACAATTGAGAAGTCAATGTGGGTGACAAAGTTATTCAAATCTTTAAAATAACAACCTACTAAGATATTGATTAATATTCAAATGTATGTGGATATGTCTGTAACTAGGTAATGCTTATGTGCATTTTAATAATATAAATATAAATATAAAATATAGGTAGTAGGAGGACGGTATGTTAATTAATTAATTAGGAACTTGCGGAGGATTTAGTTGGTTAGGAAGAAGGCGGTGGAGTTAGTTAGCTAATTTGGAAAAGGGGCGAAGGATTTAATTAATTAAGAAGGAGGCGGTGGAGTTAATTAATTAGGAGCAGTTTGAGGTTAGTAAGTCAATAGGTGGACAGGGGGGTGAATTAGTTGAAGAGGCGAGTAGAAATATCTAGTTTGAAGAGGAGCAGAGGGGGGCTGTAGTTTTTTATTATGAAGAAGACGGTTGGTTAGTTAACTAGGATGGGGCAGTGGGGGTATTTAGTTAGTAGAGGAAGAGTGGTCTTAGATAAGAGGGATAAGTTGGGTTAGGTATTTATAAGGAGCCAGTGGGATTAATTAGAACAGGGCAGTGGGGTATTTAGAGAATGGCAGTGTAGGGTATTAGCAGAAGCTGTCTCATTAGGACATTTCCGACCTGTAAAGATTCGCCATACATCATTTTCATGGAGAAAAGGAAAAAAGAAACATAAACAAAGGAGAGAAGGGAAAATGAAAAGGAAATAAAAGTATACAAATTAACTATGGAAGGAAATTGTTCTGTAATTTTGGTTCTTAGAGATTACCTTGTTCTCTAACGCTTTATGAAAGTTAAAAAATTCTATTGCTATATATTTTTTTCTCTGACATTATTCTGATTAGCTGAATTGGGTTAACGTAGACTTGGATAATGTTCTTTAAGATCTTATTCCGTTCCTCGTTAACAATAGTGTATTCAGAGATGCAGTGGGTCATTTCTTCTATGCTTTCAGTGTTTCATAATTTACAAATTACATCTTCCTTTTTAATTATTCGAATGTGACTTTCTCTTTAAAAAGTCGAAGTGATTCTTGTTTGGGTAATGTAACCTTTTATGTCTAATGATAGGTTCCAGGTAAAATTGTTCAGGTATTAAATACTTATATAAAAATTTATAATTAGAATATAATCTTGTACGATCCATTTTTGCTAAGTCCTGCTGAATTAATTGTTCAGTTTTTGTACGAAAAATCCCTGGTAATTCGTTTTGAATGGTCTCATAGTCGATAGCATTGTTTGTCCAGGCAGGGCTGCAGTGGTGGTAAATTGCTGAAATAGTTCTGTAGAGTCCAATAGGTTTTTCTGTATTTATGGATATTTCTCTTAGCCTATTCCAGCATATATTGGGAAACCTATGGTTACTCATTCTTTGTAATATTAAAAGGTATTTCATGGTTAATTTAGTGGCGTTTAGTGTTAAGTGATACTCTACCCGTTGCCAGTCTAACGATGTAGCCAGGGGTATATCTAGGTAAATTAAGAAGACTTTTAATAAAAATATTTTGTAATTGGTCTATAATATTTGCATTGTCAGCTGCCCAAATCGGCACAGCATACATTAATATTGATTTAATTATCGCATCAAATAATTTGAATGCGATATTTAGTGAATTGATCCTTTGCTTCTTTATCATTTTAATAATTTCAATCATTGCAGTATTAGCTTTCGATTTATAATATATCGCTGTGTATTTAGTGTTGTTTGTGCTGGTAAATGGGAATCCTAAATATATCATTCTCGATGTGACAGTCATTGGATTATTGCCATAGTACCAGATTTTGTTTCTAGAAAGTCTTCCCCCATTTCGGAATACCATTATTTTCGATTTAATCTGATTTAGAACCCGTAGGTTATCATCCAGATAGGACTTTAGTAGATTGATCTTGCTCTGCAAATTAATTTTAATTCTCCTATACTTACTATATCACCCGCATACATGAGACAATGAAGGTATCCGTAATCTGGTAATTAAAAACCCGGGAGTAAAGACATATTGTAGAGATCTACTAAATCGGCGGTGTATAGTATAAATAATAAGGGGGAAAGGGGGGTCACCTTGCTGTATATATACACCTACGTTAATTTTTAAATAATTTGAATTTTTACTTTGCCATCTAATTGAAACTTTTGCCTCTTCACAATAGCTTTTTAATATTGTTGAAAATTTAGGACTTAATACCATTCTCAGTAATGTTTTCCATAGTAGAAAGTGAGAGATCGTATCAAATGCTCTGGTCAAGTCAAAGAAAAAAACATATAGTTTGCACCGTTTTTTATTTAGCGCTAATTGGATCGATGAGTTAAGTGTAAATATATGATCCATGAAGGAACGGTTTTTTTTAAAATTCGGCTTGATTTTCAGGGAAACTTTGTCTTTCTTCCGTCCATTTAGCATGCCTGTTTTTAAAAATAATATTGAATAATTTAGAAATATTACTGCATAGTGCAATTCCTCTATAGTTTGTTAGGTTATTGCGTTCGCCATTTTGTATATAGTGTGTATTATGCTTTTCGTCCATATTTCTGGGTATTTCTCTGAGCTTATTATTTTATTAAATATATTTCTTAGTGTCATAAGAATGGGCCTGTAGTATCTTTATTAATTCATTTGGTATGTTATCTGGGCCGACTGCTTTTCCATTCGCTAGTTGTTCGATTCCACCCTTTACCTCATCTATATCTATATCTAGTATTGGGTCTGTCCCGCTTAAACACACATTTAAATTATATTTGATCTCCTTATTGCCTGTATTTAATAATTTCTTGTAAAATGTATCCCAGTCTTCAATCTTAATATCTCCTGATATCGAAACTCTATCTCTAAGAGTTGCCATGGTACTCCAGAAGGTCCTAGGATCGGTGGCGTTTTTAATCTTTTCTTGCCTATCCTTATTAAATTTATTCCTCTTTCTTTCCAACAATTTCAAGTATTCTCTCCGTGTTTCGATGTATTTTTTCAATCTTGATTTAAATTTGATTTTTTATATCTTTTCAAACAAAAAAGTTGGTCGTATTTTTTAATCGATAACATTCATTGTCGTACCAAGGTTTGGAAGTTTTGTTGCGTATATATATAACTTTGAGTATGTTTACTGCCTCCATTGCCTGGTAGATTTGAGTGGACTCAGTCATTATGTCTATTTCAGAAACATTAATACAGTCTAGTTTACTCAATTTATTGCTTAGCAATACGTCCTTTTCTTCAGTCCATATACATTTTATGATAGAGTGTTCTCTTACTTTTGTTAAATCCGGTATATAATTTCCTGTATTCATTTCTAGTATCACTGGTAGATGATCCGAATAGGGAAGGTCTTCAATCCATAAATGTTCTCCATTGGACCTTGTATAAACATGTAGTAGTCCAAAACTGACGAGCCTCTTTCCGATATGTATGTAAATGATCCACATGGATCACCCTTAGTTCTTCCGTTTGCTATCGTTATTGAGTTATCTTCTATAAATGCGATAAGTCTATTAGATAAATTAGGGGTAGATATGACGTTTTGGATTGTCTATATTTGTTTAGCGGTGTGTATAATTGTTTGGGATTATGCAAATTCCCCATATCACCAGTTCTTATGTTTAAATCTCCAATTGATAAAACTTCGTTACCATCGTTTAACTGATAATTTATGTGGTTCAATAGTTTATTCATATTTTGTTCATGAGTAGAGCTCGGAGGTAAATTTACAGCAATCAGACAAAATTTATATTAGTTTTATTCAACAATTTTTCGACATTTATAGATATCCAGCAAGGATTGCAATGTATTTTATTGTATTTATGATATATGTCATTTGTTATGCCTATAAGTATTCCTCCGGAGCCTCTTCCCCTCAATTCTATCTTGGTTGCTTGTGTTTGAATTATCTGGTAACTTTCTATCATTAGAACAATTTCCTTAGTGAACCATGTTTCCGTTAGTACAAATATTTCGTATTTTTTAAGGTAATCAATAAGTTTAAACGTCGTTAGCATTCTATTATATATATATATATATCCATTAATATTATAATTCAATTTTTTAATTTTTGTGTTGTGTGCGCCATGTAGATTCACTTTTTTGTTGTTAGTTGGTTTATCCTTCGATTCTGTTTGTTTATTTACATTAGTTCTATCGTTTTTTGGTTGCTACAATGTCCCCTCCCATTTGCATCAATGATTTTTCCCCTCAGAAATCCGATACGTAACTCCTCCGTTGAGGATGAGTTTATTATCTCTCAACTTAGCGATTATTCCCCTCTCAAAATTTATTTTCTTTTAGCGTTTTAAATAGGTCTCTGATCTCCGGTCTTCACACTATAATATTTAGAAACAGATATATTGAATTATCGCAACGTAGATGCAGATTTGAATACTGTAATTCTATCATTATAGTTGGGTATTTCAACCAATATTGGAGCGTTAGGCCGCCTTGACAAATTGTGTAATTTTGTTATGTTGAGTTGTGCGCTAATTTGCATCTTTTCTTCGATGACCTTTCTTATTACTGCCATATAGTCATCTCCTTCGTTTGGAATTCCATAAAACACTAAATTATTCTCTCTGAATTTTGACTCCATATATTCAAGACGATTTTCCAGTACTGCTATTTCTTTAGTATTTTGCATAACTTTTTTGTGGTATCCTGCATCGATCCTTCTAGGTTCTGTAATCTTTGGCTTGTTTTCGTGACCTCTTCCCTAATTAGCGACAGTTGTGTTTCCAACTTTTAACCTCATTTGTCAATTTTATTTGACAGGGCAGATAACGTTTCGCGGAATTCAGTATCTTTATCTAAACGTGTTTCTAACGTAGTCTTTTTAGTTCCCTTTGGCATATATAATAACATTAAAATAATACATATAGGTTTATGTGATCTTTTAAAGAATTTCAGTTGAACATCCTTTTCCAGTAGCGTATGCAAGTTACCATCTTAACAGAAATCTAAATTTAGATTAAGCAAATTTGGGAACAATTTTTCTTCGTGGCAGGATAGAATTATAAGTTATAGTAAGTATAATAATTGATTCATATGGTTAAAACAAACAGATAGTAATGTATTAAAATACCTATTTTAGGCCTTGATCTTGAAGAGCGTAAACAACTGCCTCCAGCTCGCGTCCGGCCACCTGGCGGAGTCCTGGAGGGTATTAGTTGGGGCGAAAACGTTAGTTGAGAAATAGAGGGCAGTGTGTTTGTTAGATAGGATGGGTTCTGTAGGTTCAGTTATTTAGGAGAGGCCCAAGGGTTTAATTAGTTTGGGGGGTTGGTGGGGTTTGTTAAATAGTAATGGAGGGATTAGTTAGGAAGGAGGTGTAAGCAGTGGGGTTAGTTAATTAGTATGGGACAATTGGAATATAGGCAGTGAGGTTAGTTAATTAGTAGGGGGCAATTGGAATATAGGAAGTGGGGTTAGTTAATTAGTAGGGGGCAATTGGAATATAGGCAGTGAGGTTAGTTAATTAGTAGGGGGCAATTGGAATATAGGCAGTGAGGTTAGTTAATTAGTAGGGGGCAATTGGAATATAGGCACAGTGAGGTTAGTTAATTAGTAGGGGGCAATTGGAATATAGGCAGTGAGGTTAGTTAATTAGTAGGGGGCAATTGGAATATAGGCAGTGAGGTTAGTTAATTAGTAGGGGGCAATTGGAATATAGGCACAGTGAGGTTAGTTAATTAGTAGGGGGCAATTGGAATATAGACAGTGAGGTTAGTTAATTAGTAGGAGGCAATTGGAATATAGGCAGTGAGGTTAGTTAATTAGTAGGGGGCAATTGGAATATAGGCAGTGAGGTTAGTTAATTAGTAGGGGGCAATTGGAATATAGGCACACAGTGAGGTTAGTTAATTAGTAGGGGACAATTGGAATATAGGCAGTGGAGTTAGTTAATTAGTAGGGGGCAATTGGAATATAGGCAGTGAGGCTAGTTAATTAGTAGGGGGCAATTGGAATATAGGCAGTGAGGTTAGTTAATTAGTAGGGGGCAATTGGAATATAGGCAGTGAGGTTAGTTAATTAGTAGGGGGCAATTGGAATATAGGCAGTGGGGTTAGTTAATTAGTAGGGGGCAATTGGAATATAGGCAGTGGAGTTAGTTAATTAGTAGGGGGCAATTGGAATATACGCAGTGGGGTTAGTTAATTAGTAGGGGGCAATTGGAATATAGACAGTGAGGTTAGTTAATTAATAGGGAGCAATTGGAATATAGGCAGTGAAGTTAGTTAATTAGTAGTGGGCAATTGGAATATAGGCAGTGGGGTTAGTTAATTAGTAGGGGGCAATTGGAATATAGGCAGTGGGGTTAGTTAATTAGTAGGGGGCAATTGGAATATAGGGAGTGAGGTTAGTTGATTAGTAGGGGGCTATTGGAATATAGGCAGTGAGGTTAGTTAATTAGTAGGGGGCAATTGGAATATAGGCAGTGAGGTTAGTTAATTAGTAGGGGGCAATTGGATTATAGGCAGTGGAGTTAGTTAAATAGTAGGGGGCAATTGGAATATAGGCAGTGAGGTTAGTTAATTAGTAAGGGGCAATTGGAATATAGGCACAGTGAGGTTAGTTAATTAGTAGGGGGCAATTGGAATATAGGCAGTGAGGTTAGTTAATTAGTAGGGGGCAATTGGAAAATAGGCAGTGAGGTTAGTTAATTAGTAGGGGGCAATTGGAATATAGGCACAGTGAGGTTAGTTAATTAGTAGGGGGCAATAGGAATATAGGCACAGTGAGGTTAGTTAATTAGTAGGGGGCAATTGGAATATAGGCACAGTGGGGTCAGTTAATTAGTAGGGGGCAATTGGAATATAGGCAGTGGAGTTAGTTAATTAGTAGGGGGCAATTGGAATATAGGCAGTGAGGTTAGTTAATTAGTAGGGGGCAATTGGAATATAGGCAGTGGGGTTAGTTAATTAGTAGGGGGCAATTGGAATATAGGCAGTGAGGTTAGTTAATTAGTAGGGGGCAATTGGAAAATAGGCAGTGAGGTTAGTTAATTAGTAGGGGGCAATTGGAATATAGGCAGTGGAGTTAGTTAATTAGTAGGGGGCAATTGGAATATAGGCACAGTGAGGTTAGTTAATTAGTAGGGGGCAATAGGAATATAGGCACAGTGAGGTTAGTTAATTAGTAGGGGGCAATTGGAATATAGGCACAGTGAGGTTAGTTAATTAGTAGGGGGCAATAGGAATATAGGCACAGTGAGGTTAGTTAATTAGTAGGGGGCAATTGGAATATAGGCACAGTGGGGTCAGTTAATTAGTAGGGGGCAATTGGAATATAGGCACAGTGAGGTTAGTTAATTAGTAGGGGGCAATTGGAATATAGGCAGTGAGGTTAGTTAATTAGTAGGGGGCAATTGGAAAATAGGCAGTGAGGTTAGTTAATTAGTAGGGGGCAATTGGAATATAGGCACAGTGAGGTTAGTTAATTAGTAGGGGGCAATAGGAATATAGGCACAGTGAGGTTAGTTAATTAGTAGGGGGCAATTGGAATATAGGCAGTGGGGTTAGTTAATTAGTAGGGGGCAATTGGAATATAGGCACAGTGAGGTTAGTTAATTAGTAGGGGGCAATTGGAATATAGGCAGTGGAGTTAGTTAATTAGTAGGGGGCAATTGGAAAATAGGCAGTGAGGTTAGTTAATTAGTAGGGGGCAATTGGAATATAGGCACAGTGAGGTTAGTTAATTAGTAGGGGGCAATATGAATATAGGCACAGTGAGGTTAGTTAATTAGTAGGGGGCAATTGGAATATAGGCACAGTGGGGTCAGTTAATTAGTAGGGGGCAATTGGAATATAGGCACAGTGAGGTTAGTTAATTAGTAGGGGGCAATTGGAATATAGGCAGTGAGGTTAGTTAATTAGTAGGGGGCAATTGGAAAATAGGCAGTGAGGTTAGTTAATTAGTAGGGGGCAATTGGAATATAGGCACAGTGAGGTTAGTTAATTAGTAGGGGGCAATAGGAATATAGGCACAGTGAGGTTAGTTAATTAGTAGGGGGCAATTGGAATATAGGCAGTGGGGTTAGTTAATTAGTAGGGGGCAATTGGAATATAGGCACAGTGAGGTTAGTTAATTAGTAGGGGGCAATTGGAATATAGGCACAGTGGGGTCAGTTAATTAGTAGGGGGCAATTGGAATATAGGCAGTGGAGTTAGTTAATTAGTAGGGGGCAATTGGAATATAGGCAGTGAGGTTAGTTAATTAGTAGGGGGCAATTGGAATATAGGCAGTGAGGTTAGTTAATTAGTAGGGGGCAATTGGAATATAGGCAGTGGAGTTAGTTAATTAGTAGGGGGCAATTGGAATATAGGCAGTGAGGTTAGTTAATTAGTAGGGGGCAATTGGAATATAGGCAGTGGGGTTAGTTAATTAGTAGGGGGCAATTGGAATATAGGCAGTGAAGTTAGTTAATTAGTAGGGGGCAATTGGAATATAGGCATTGGGGTTAGTTAATTAGTAGGGGGCAATTGGAATATAGGCAGTATGGTTAATTAGTTAGTAGAGTGATAGTGGTTCAGTAATTTAGTTAGTTCAGTTTGTTCTCTCCTATATATGATAGAAGAACTTCAATTTATCAATATTTTATACCATCGTTTACTTTCAACAACCCTATATAGATGTAAGTTTCGGCTTCTCAAGAGAAGATAAAACATCAAGACCTGTGAGCCACCAATATTGGTACATCTACTTGTACAAGTAACAATGTACCTCGACACCAAAGAAGCAAACCTATCTTTGAGCAGCAGGAATACCATCAGTATAAATAAGTTTGCTATTTTCTGATAAGGCGCAATTTTGATTATATATGAGAAATACAAGGTAATAACTCCAAACCCACATAACTTTATGACATTTCATTAACAGCATTTTTTAAAAATCAATCTTATTACATTGCAGTTTTCTTATTTTATCTCTATAAAAATAATCATTTGTTCTTCACATAATATAAGATAGTGTTGTATGTGACAGGGCTGTCGAATTCAAGATTTTCCTCACTTCACATCCAACCGCAGATAGTCCGGTGTTATTTAAAACTACAAACGACATTTATCTGGGACCAACTCTGAGACCAAGGAACCACGGCAGTGGTGTGATATTTCAACAAGGCCAATGAACAAGATGTGATGGCATAGACTCAGAAAGTCAAGCCCACATACACCTTGTAAGTATTGTTCATCTATAGAATATAACGCTGCGACAATTGGGATATTCAATGTGGGTGACTGGTATCAAACAGAACAAATCATAGAGTAGAAGACCAGCTTTTCTACTTCAGACCAACATTAATTGAGAGTCCATAGGAAAACCAAACAAAAAATTACAGCAGTCTTCTTTGACATTACGTCAGTTTTGGAGAGAGTCTGGTGAATCAACCTAACTAATATTGAATATGGAATAAGAGGAAATCCTTTGATTCAGATAGCTGATTCCTAAGAAAAAGTAAATTGTCTCATACAATAGCACAAATTAAAAATATAACCAGAATACATAATGGGGTCCACTTAACACTATTGGGCCTGTGCTCTTCTTTCTAAAGCTCTCCTCAACGCATAGATTTATATGAGAAAAAAAAGAAAACAATGGTTGCCTGTAAAGTCGGTTTTACGGGCGAAGATTTTACGTGACAACGGTAGAATATTTATTGATATGAATATAATTAAATTGCACAATAGGAACAAGGAATTGAATGAAAATAAGAATTGCACAAATTTTAACTATAGAAATATATTTTGTTTACCAAAACATTGTACATGTAAACTTAAACTTAACTAATTCCTATTTGAGTGTTTAAGGAAGTGTTTCTGCTGTAATGTGTCTTGCGAAAGTCAAGTCGATAGTTGTTCCTTTTAACGTAGTTGACCTAGAAACGTTTGATACGCAATCAAGATTATACGTATTTTTCATGAAATTAAGAAACGAGTTGTCAGGCTTTACGTTTTTGTTAAAATCACCACACAGAAGAATCGGTATACTAGAATCAACTTGCACGAACGGTGGCACGTACTGGCTGTTGTGAATGTACGGACCGAGTCCTTGCCATAGTAACATTCCAATATCCTGCATACTAGCTCCTGGATGAATATATACAGCACCGAGTATAAACTTGAAGCTAGTATTAGCGGCGAAGCAAGTAACTTCAGTCATGCACATGTCACCCTTGGTTTTAATGACACGAGTTAAGTCTGTAATCGCAACTTGGAACACTTCCGCCGTAGATGTCGATGATAATTTACGATAGATCGCCACTCCACCAGCCGCGTTGGTATTTGAAAATCAAAACACTTATTCAGATCGAAGGTTCAAATTTTTGCTAAATAAATTTGAAATTAAATAAAATTTGTAATTGTAAATGATGAAGTTGAAAATTAAAACATTTACTTAAATTAGATGTTAAAATTCTTGCTCAACACAGTTTAAATAAAGTTTTCTTATATCTGCCACTTTTTCTTAATATTTGTAATTTTAAAGAATCAATTCGAAAATCAAAACATTTATTCAGATCGAAGGTTCAAATTTTTGCTAAATAAATTTGAAACTATTTAAAATTTGTAAAATAATAATTAATTAATTAATTATTTTTAAACTAATAATTTACACCACACGTGTGAACTTGTATTATGACGCTTTCTTGTTTTTCCAACGCCAAGAACGTTCGAGAAAGACAAAGACAGAGACAAGCATGCGCCGATTCAATGCGCCTAATTCTCTAGCGCTGCGCGCGCAGCACTCTCGTTCGGTGACTCATCGTAACGTTACCGGGCGTTACACTTTTTCATAAGTGACTCCCAGCCGCAACCTAATTTAAGACGTTGTCACGTCAAAATGAAAGCGGCGGGAGACAATCATCATTAAATCAGAACTTAATGCGATTTAATATGTAGCAACTGATTAACGATTTTTATAAATGTTTGCTAAAAGTTTACCTCTTCTCTTAATATGATCGCTCCCCGCCGCTTTTATTTTCACTCGTAAACATCCAATTGCTCAATGGCAGAATCTAAAATATTTTATTTTTTTCTTTTTGGTGAATTTAAATAAAATATTTTTGAAAAATGTATTTTATTTATTTATTAATTATTCAGTTAGTGTTTTTAGCAATGAATATATTAAAAACTTAAAACAAAAGTTAAAATATATACGAAATCTCACCAAAATATTTAAATATGTACATCTATATTAAATTCAGTATCATTAACTAATTTCAAAACCATTCACACACAATGACATTAGAATATATAAAGGATAAGTGGGACAGGTGTTGATATTAAAAATAAAGAAGGCATCTCCTGACCACGAGCACATGTGCTTTTTAGATGGCTGACCCACTTATCTATTATTTTTTCTATTGTTTTTTCATGTGTTAAGCGTCTTTACGCGAATTTTGCCTTAAATACCCATTTCTTGATTTTTTGGGAAGCCATTGGGACCAAAAATATTTTTGGTCGCAGTGGTTACAGCCTTCTCCACGCTGACGAGCGCCAACAGCGCGAAACGCGTTCGTGGATGGCTTTTCTTGATTTATCAAGAAATTGGATTGGCCAAATATCACGGAGCAAGCTAAATAAACGTTTAGTTTATTTTTGCTCCACTAGATGGCGCTCTGCCATCTAAAAAGCACATGTGCTCGTGGTCAGGAGATGCCTTCTTTATTTTTAATTAGAATATATATGTAATCAATCCAGGTTACTTAGGCATTCATAGATCTGACTAACCACTCGTGTTGTCAGTCAGAGACTTGAGTCTTTTTGGGTTTTATTTACAATGACTTTCTGTGGAAGTCAAAGATATTAATAGTTTCGATCAGATTTATTTATAGGGATATTTTTTATTGATTCCAGGTTGAGATTTATAATTCATAGGCGAGTGGCCGTTTGATTTCTTTGTTATCAGAAAGATGAGCAGATGAAGAGGTCTGTTCTTAATTCTAGCAGTTGGGGCAAATCGATCCTCTTTCGAAATATTGCAGATTATACTTGAGCGTGGCAATGGGCAGTTAGAATTGTTGTTAAAGTGCACTTATGCTAGATTATTGGAAGCATGGAGATCAATATTCTTGGCGTAAATATAAATAGTTTACTGGTTGTGTATAACCCCTTGTAAGCTCTATCGATAGGTTCTTTTTGATCTGAGTTCCTTTAATGTATTGTATAAGTTTGAAGGTGTAGCGGGCTTAGCTCTTTGGTCTACTAGTTAATTTCCCAGAATACCGCTGCTACCTTTGAGACAGTAGAGTTGAAGATTATGTGTATGGCCTGAAGTGGACTTTATATGACAGAAAGAGTCAATTGGCAGTCTGAGGCAATTCAGAATTTACATGCAGGAAAATGTGGCTAGCTTTAGGCGCCTAAAGAACCAGGGTTTCTTCTTTAAAGATTGACTATTGATGATATCCGCCGCTCATTGCGCTACACAACTGCTCCTTATATATATTTTAAATGTTAACATAAAAATTATATTTCATGACCTGGCCACCACGGTCAGCTGAAAGTTTAATATTTATTCTTTTGATTTGTAAGCCGATTTAAGCGAGTATACTAATTTAATATTTCTATGTAGTCTGGAATTATATCAAAATCGATTACCAAAATTGAAAGAAGGCATGGAATTTAGTCCAGTCCTGACCGAATATTTATATAATGATGGCCGCTCTTTACACCACAGAAGCAGCTTCTTTTGAAGAAACTATGCCATGTCAATTCTCTAATATATGCCAGGCCAAGACGGTCACCTCGTAATCTGAAATTTTGTAAACTTGCATTGTTTCAGTAATGAAACAGCCTATAAAATGCCAGAATTCTACATGGTCTAGAAGTATATTAAGAACTAGATCATTATCCCATCCTACGAGCGGGTCTAGAACGATGGTCCTTTCAAAACCTCCGTTGTTAAAGTTTCGCCCATATATGTATATTTACAGAAGTCTTGACCTATATTTAGGTATATTTAATATAAATGTGTGCATGATGATATTAGAAATGAATCACTCAATTATAACAAATGAATAAATATTGGTTTAGGGGGGTGGGCCTAAATTTATTGTAAACTATTTACAAAGTTACAGACACATAATGGATTATTGTTGAGCGATAATTGGTACATATTTAATATGGGTTATGTGATTAGTCAATTGATTAATTTTAGTTATAAGTAATGAATGAAATTATTTGATAAAGGGGAATTGTTTATAACGGTGTCGTGAAGTGTGTGGCCCTATATTATGGTATTATAAATAAATATTTGATAAATATAAAAATATCCGTGATGATATTGATTACATATTAATAATAAGTCATTATATTTATTGAATTTTGAAAGCTTTTTGCTTGTAATTCCAAGAATGTTATAAATAAGAATCTGAGAATATTCGAATTTCTAACCCGTTTTGGATCTTAAACATTCGCTGAAAAACACGATTCGTAACTCCCAACAGATTCCAACTTGACTTCCTCTGCCGCACCTTATATATAAAAATAAATATAGAAATTTGTTCATTCTCGGCAACTCCGACCAACAAGAAGTCTGAAAATATTTTAATTTGCATTGTTCATTTGTCTGAGTGAGTTTTACATTTTCATATGTGATCAGAAGCATATTAAAATTAAATTCAAAATTTTGAAAGGTAATTTGGAAATGTGTCCGTTCTTGACCATTCTAACAACCCCGAAGTCTAAATATTTGTCAACTTGCATTGTCTTCAAGTTCAGACAAGTGTACAAAATTTCAAATTTATAATAATAAACGATTAAAATATTTGTGGGCAGACAGATAGACATGGAAGCAAGTTAAATAAAAGATTTTCAAAAAGCATATCAAAATAGAACATAAAAAAAAAACAACTTACTATGAACAATCGGAAATATTATCAATTTTGTCCCAAATACCTCAATATCCCAAAGCCTCATTGGACCCTTTTCAAAGAAGAACTTTCCCAACAACCTGAAAGAAAACTCTAAGGACAATAAATTCATTAAAGCGAGAAGATATTGCCATAGCTTACATAAATGGTCCACTGATGAAACACTGAAATATGGAGTATTGTTTTCTATTACATGGCAATACTGAACTAACTCAAAGTATCGATACAGGGATTGGGAAATATCCTCAAACTACACAGCATAGCTAATTGCTGTTAAAGTAAGCCTGAATCTTTATTTTTCCTTCGAAGATTATAGAACTCAGGTAATAATTATTATTTTAGACTCCAATCATCCCTACACACAATAAACAAGGGAAACATAAAAATAGCTTGTCATATAATTCAACTATAAGCTCAATAGGTAAACAGTGCAATGGAGTTGTTATAGAGGGCAATGAGATAACTGATAACTTGATGAAACAAGGAAGAAGGCAAACGAAACAAACCAATTCTAAAAACTTCAAATACTAAGGCAAAAACAAAACTCCTAATCCAAATAACCCAGCTGGTCTGAAAGTTCAAACTTAATAGAGAATTACTGAGCTTCATTTCCAGAATAATAACAGACCATTTTAAAAGAAAGAAATTAGACTCAGATATGACAAGTTTCTACAAAATCTTCAAGAACTAAGACTACATCCAGCTTACTCCAGATCACATATTTAGCTGCCAATCTTGGAGAACATCAAGGCAGCAGAGGACCTGAGACCTCAGTACACAGAGTAAATGGACTGATCTGCCCCATGGACAAGACATCACCATTACCATGAAAACAATACCAGCTCTATATAAAATTAGATTTTCCAGCTCACGCAATCATTGTAACTCGTGTAGAGTTTCACCACTTGTTTGTATTCTTGGATGGATTTATTTGAAACATATATTTAAAAGTTTCATCAATTTAATAGTCCTGTAGAAGAGTTCTTAGAACTTGATGGTTTTCCATCTTGATGAATAAAATAACTTTATTGCAGAGTAGCAGAATATATTTCATATATATTTCCCACAATAGGGCTTATAAAAAATAATATGTGACAAATATATTTAGTATTCTAATTGAAAATAATTCTCATGAAACCTCTAATTTTAATATAAAAATTATACCAATGGCTATTATTCAAACAATTGAAGGACACCAATCAACCACCTCCACGGGTGATTTCTCAGCGATCAAAATTAAGAGAAGCCAGGTCAGTTCATATATCGACAATAAGAAGTAAATCATATTTCAATATCAATGATCTCCTTTATAATATGCAAATGTTTAGACCTTCACCTCATATGCCATCTGCAGCATCTTAGTACACTTTTATTTTGTAGCAAATCTTTATTGTCTTAGTAAAGTCTGATACAGCATTTTTGTTGTTTTGCGAAACGCCAAAAAGTGACAACAACAAAACAAAGATGATGATAACCTGCGTCTTGCAGATTAACATTTTCATAGAAACATATATATATATACATATTTATTGCTAGCTATATATCACCATCTTCTCTCTTCAAATCTCACAGGAAGTCTCCTCGCTCGAGGTGGGTTCCGCCTTAGGACAGGACCCTCCTCTTTCAAGGCCTCGGGGTCCAGCGAGGGAAGAGGCTCCAATGACTTTCCATCGTCTGTATCACTCTGAACCTCTGAATCTTGATCCGACCGCTGGCTAGTTAGTCCTGGCGACATCGACTCCACATAACCTCTGTCTCGTACAACCTCCGAGATTATGGCATTGGGACCTGCTCCTCTTGAGTGCTCGGGTTGACGCTCTCCATCTCCACTCTCATCTTCCTCACCATTCCTCCACCTTTTTCTAATTTGATCCCTGTGATAGGCCTTTACCTGTCCGTGGATCAAAATGGTGTAGACTCTAGTTCCCTTCTTGCCCACAATTTTTCCTGGGATCCATTTATCACCACCTCTAAAGTTTTTACACCACACTAAATCATCTATCTGGAATTCTTCCAAATGGGTTCGCCGATCATACTTCATTTGCCTGGCTTGCTGGTCCCTAACTCTAGATGCCAAGCTGGGATGTATCAACGACACTCTGGTTCGAAGCGCACGCCCAATAAAGAGCTCTGATGGAGTCTTTCCCGTTGTCACATGCGGGGTGCTTCGATATGCCAGAAGAACTTTTGACAAGGTGTCTTGAATGGTGTCCCCAATTTTCCTTTTATTTTTATCCAGGGCAGTCTTAATTGTTCTAACCGCTCTTTCAGCCAAGCCATTACTTTGCGGGTGGTACGCCGGGATCAATGTTTGTTTAATTCCATTTCCTTCCAGAAAACCTTTCATTTCACTCCCAGTAAACTGAGGTCCATTATCAGATACAAGTTCCTCCGGTAACCCATAGGAAGAAAAAAGTCGCCGTAGTTGCTCAATGGTTTTGCGTGTGGTGGTCTCTCTCATTGGGATGGCTTCGATCCACTTTGAATGACTATCTACTACTATTAATAAATTAATGTTTTCCTTATTTGCAAAATCAATGTGAATTCTTTGCCAAGGTCTGGTTGACCATTTCCAGGGTTGCCATTTTCCTTTATTTGGCCCATCCTGGGATTGCTGACAGCTTCTGCACTTATTTACCAAAAACTCGATTTGGGTATCTAGATTAGGCCACCAAAAATGTGATCTTGCTACAGCCTTCATTTTGTTCATACCGGAATGAGTCTCATGAAGACAGTTCAACATTTTTATTCTGAGAGATGGTGGAATGACAACTCTCATTCCCCAAACCAAACACTCCCCATCTACAGTTAGCTCAAGTTTCCTTTGAAAATAAGGTCTGAGGTGATCAGCCACCTTTTCAGGCCAGCCTTGCTGAGTATAAAATTTGGCCAATGAGAGCACTTCGTCTTTTTCAGTTTCCGTGGCAATTTCCTCTGCTGTGATCGGCAATTCTTCCACAAAGGATAAAGCATAGACATTATTCAATCTTGGAATTTCTTCACAGCCCACAGGAAAACGTGACAGAAGATCTGCATTCCCATGGTCTTGAGTTCTTCGAAATTTAATATCGTAAGTATAAGCTGACAAAATAAGCGCCCAACGCTGCAATCTTGAAGTAGATAAGGTGGGGATTCCTGATCTTGAGCCCAAAATGGTCACCAATGGCTTATGGTCTGTAATAAGAATAAATTTTCTTCCATAAATAAATTGATGAAACTTGGTAACTCCATAAATAATGGCTAGAGCCTCCTTCTCAATCTGAGAATAATTTTGTTCTGCTACCGATAAAGTCCGTGAGGCAAACATAATCGGTCTCTCCTGGCCTTCTATAATATGTGACAACACAGCGCCCACTCCAATCTGCGATGCATCAGTGGCCAAACACAATGGCAAAGTCGCATCATAAGGGACTAGCACCCTCTCAGAGGTAATGCTATTCTTGCACTTGTCAATGGCCTCTCCACATTCCTTTGTCCAAACCCAAGGACGTTTTTTTTGAAGAAGCTCATGAAGAGGCTTCAAAAGCTCTGGCAAATTGGGTATGAACTTCCCATAAAAGTTAACTAAACCCAGAAATGACCTTAATTCAGAGATATTCGTAGGCATTTTGGCCTTCTGTATTGCTTGTACCTTATGATCTAAAGGTCTGATGCCCTCTCCCGTGACAAGATGTCCTAAATATTCAATTTCTTTTTGCAAAAATAGGCATTTTTCTTTCTTTAGTTTGATATTATACTTCGCCAAGCGAGCAAATATAGTCTTCAACAACGCCAGATGTTCTTCAATTGATGCTGTGGCTATAAGGACATCATCAATATAACAAATTACGCCTCCTATACCCGACAAAACCCTATCCATTACAGATTGAAAATAACTGGGCGCATTTGCCAATCCAAATGGCATTCTCTTAAACCTGAACAGCCCTTTATGAGTATTTATCGTTAGTAACGGTCGGGTGCCTGGGTCCACCTCTAATTGCAGATAAGCGTTCCTCAAGTCCAATTTAGAAAAGTATTTTCCCTTGGCCAATGTGGAGAATAAATCTTGCTGTGTGGGAAGGGGATAGGCCGCAGTGTCCAAATATTTATTTAGAGTTACCTTGAAGTCGCAGCAAATTCTGATCTCTTTATTTTTCTTCGGCACTACAACCACTGGAGTGGCCCATTTACTGCTCGCCACCTCACATAGATAACCCTTAGCCACCATTTTGTCTAATGCTTCAGTAACTGCTGGCCTAATGGCGAAAGGCACCGGACGAGCCTTATGCAAAATTGGATTCACATCACACATGTTTACTGAAAATGTGAAACCTTTTATTGGTTCAGTTGTCTCCACAAATAAGGCTTGATTTTCCTTCAAAATTTCCTCAATGGTAATTTCCACAGGCATATGTTTTACCGCGAAACAGCCCAATTTCAATCTATTTATCCATTCTCTTCCCATCAACGCCCTCTTTTCTCCTTTCACCACCAACGCTCTAAGTTTGTAAGTAATATCTTGACACTCCACTTTGACATTGATTTTACCCAGAATGGGTACCACGGTACCATCATAAGTTCTTACAATAATACTCGCTTTTTCCAATTTCAAGTGTTGAAGACTATTTTTAAAATCCTTTTCTGATATCAGTGTTAGACCACTACCCGTATCCATTTCAAATTTAATAAAGTTTCCTTCTACTTTTAACTCCATCAGATAGGGAGGGTCACTTGAGGCAAAATTAATTTTATACTCAGGTATCGTCACGCTTATAATTTTCTGGACATACTCTTCCTCCTCTTCTTGGTCTCCTATCTGATGTATATTTCCCGGCTGATTCTGATGTTGCCTTAGATTTCTTCTACTGCTCCAACATATTGAGGCAATGTGTCCTTTTTTATTACACTTAAAGCATATCGCCTCCTTAAATCTACATGGTTCTTTGTGCGGTTTACCACAATGTTTACATTTGCCATTCTGGAAATTTGATTCAACCTTGCGTTCAATCCTCAACTTATCTACACAATCTTCACCCTGCTCCAAATGGAATAATTTTGTATTTTTCTCAGCCGCTTCCATAGATAATGCTATCTCAATTACTTTAGCTAAAGAAATGTCACCCTCCGACAAAATTCTATTTTGTATTTTGGCATTATATAACCCACAAACCATTTTATCACGTAAAGAATCCTCCAGAAAATTTCCAAAGTTGCATGAGGAAGCCAAACGCTTAATTTCCACCAAGTAGTCCGAGATGCTTTCTTCCTTTAATTGCATTCTTTTAAAAAAAATGAACCTCTCTACTACAATTGAGCGCTTTGGAGAGAAGTGCCTTTTCAAGATATCTATTAGGTCATCAAAAGTTTTATTTTTAGGTAGAATAGGACTGCACAAATTCTTCAAAACACCATAGGTTTTACTTCCCATGAGGGTTAGGAGATAAGCCTTTTTCTTCTCATCCCCTGCCTCCTCCAATATGAGAAACTGTTCCAATCGTTCATAAAACGTTTCAAAAGTTTCAGTTTCTTCATTATATTCCTTAAATTGGTAACTAGCCATTTTATTCCACTTTTTTTTTTTAAATTTGCATCCTAAAACTTTGCAATTTTAGTCTTTTAAAAATAACTTTCAATTATATGCAAAATCAAAGATAATTTCTAAAAATATTTACTTCAAAATTCGAGGGTACTTACTCTTATATCCTCGTCGCCAAATGCAGCATCTTAGTACACTTTTATTTTGTAGCAAATCTTTATTGTCTTAGTAAAGTCTGATACAGCATTTTTGTTGTTTTGCGAAACGCCAAAAAGTGACAACAACAAAACAAAGATGATGATAACCTGCGTCTTGCAGATTAACATTTTCATAGAAACATATATATATATACATATTTATTGCTAGCTATATATCACCATCGTTAATATGAAGAATTATTGATACAAGTGAGGATGTGGAAACTCGAATTGGAACTTTGAACGAATTATCTTCATAAATATCGAATTAAAACCTCAAAGGGAAACACGATCAATTGGAAGTCGTTATTCTGTAAGCGCTGTTATATACCCTCCACATATCACAATGAAATATGGAAATGGATATAAGCCACGCGGATAATTGATATTTATATAAAAAGAAAAATGAATGTTTAATTTTTAGAGAAGAAATTTCTAAAAAAAAAAACAACAAAATATACAATTTACAAAATGTACAATATCAATAATATTATCAGTCGATTCTGAAAGTCAAACCAAAAATCATAAATTTATTACATTTACATACAATATTTTGCCTAACCGAAGGGAAGAGATGAGGTAGCCAGGAAAACATTGAACCAGCCATATATGGTACTTTCTCCATACAGAGGACTTTGTACTAAGACAACTGTAACTGTAGACGTTGATAGCAGACCATGATGTCTAACTAAACACTATAAATATAGTCCAATTAAACCATATATATATAATTATAAAAACTAATAAATATTAAATTCATAGCACGCCTGAAAATCAAAATATATATTTCTTAAATATAAACCTGTTAAATTTTCCCACGATTGATTGTACATTTATTATGAAATAGTTATATATATATATTTATATACGAAATATATTGTTTATATATTTAAAAATATTGTGCTTATTTCCCTCTGAATGTATTGTATTTTTTCTGAAATTTTTCCATTTGTCTTTTTATGAATTTTTTTGTCTGTATTATCTTGAAATTATTGTATTGGTCTATATTTGGAGGTATTCTATATACAGTTACTAGCGTAATGCGTGGCCTTTGTCACGGTTTGCTTTTTTTTTTTTGGAATGGCGCCCTCCTATTGGTCGGCTACGATCACGCCACCTTTGATTTCTGTAACTATTGTGCTGGAGCGGGTCGCTCCTTAAATAAATGCATATATTAGTTAATAACCAAATGGAATCCTCTCTTTCTTTTTCCCAGTAAGAGACGCCTACGGAAGCCAACAGTACATAGACAGATAAAGCACATAGGCTATAGTTATTAACTAAAATATGCATTTATTTAAGGCGCCAATTTATAATTGTAACAAATAGTATTTGAATCAAAACATTCAATCGGGTAAAACACGGGCGTTGCCCGGGTCATTCGGCTAGTACTATATATATATGAATCAAAAGACACACCTCTCCCTACAGAAGGACGACGGCACTATTACATCACCCTAGTAAAAAAGGTTTCCCAGTGATGACAAGGAATGAGCCACAACGCCAGTCTTACCTGTACCTGTATTTTATTTTCTCTATCACCACCAGTAAAGGTTTTTACTAGCGTAATGCGATAGTGCCATCATTCTGACGCATGTTTAAAGGGAGAGGTGTCTCTTTTGGTAAATGAATATCATCCTCCCGCAACCTTATGTTATATATGTGTGAAAAATAATATAAAATTTAAAAAATGTTTTCAATATACCTTTTTTGTAAAGTATTGTAATTCTCTATGTCTGAGCATATAGTTTTATCTACATCTCTGAGCTATTCTCTATCTCGAAACTAGTGACCTTTTTTGTCTGAAAGTATTGTAATAGTCTATATCTCTGGAAGTGTTGTAATAGTCTATATCTCTGGAAGTGTTGTTTATTTTTTAATTCATTGTACTTATATTTAGGAAATATTTCTGCGACTATTGTATTTCTCCATTTCTGAGAGTATTTTGTCTATATCTCACAGTATTGTACAAATATATTTCTATAATAATTATATATATATTTATTTCTGAATGTATATATATTATTGTTTGTCTCTAATTTTGTTGACTTTGCTTAGAATTATTAATGAAACTGATTACAATAATTATTAATTAAACATTATATTTATTGATTTACAAGAGAGAGAACAAAATATAAAAGGGAAACTAATATTGAACAAAGGAACTTTTTTTTTGTTTTGGTTAGCGCCTATTTACCTGTGAGCTTACACACACTCTGTGGTAACAATTAATTAATATATATACAACAATTTTCTAGAACAATTTTATATCCATGAACTAATGTATTTATCTCCATTCCTGAAATCCTTGTATTCAGATATTTGTGAAAGTTTTTCTCTTTGTATATTGCTTTAAGTATTTTATTTGTATATTTCATAAATTATTGAATTATTTAATTTGATTAAATATTATTATTTCTGAATGTATTTCATAAAGGCATTTCTCAAATATTTCAATCATCTATTTATAAGAGAAAGTATTGTAGAAATCAATTTTTCTGAGAGTAATTCCTTAAAACAAATTCTCCATTTATTATAAAAAATATCAATATTATACATTTCAGCCAACTTTATTTCCTCTCAACACATAGCAGAAGTATAAGAGAAATTATTATTCAATAATTTTGGAAAATATATTGAGAACAACTTGGATACTTTAGAGTAAAAGAGTGTGTATATTTAAAGAAATATTTATTCAACTTTATTTCATGTTTTATTACAAATATATCTTACATCTGAAACAGTTTCTGTTAATAAAAATATTATATGTTTCATTTTCAACGTAACTTTTGAGATATTAGTTGTATAATTCACTTGAGAATAATTCAATAAATTTATCTCTACTTGGCATTTTTTTAAAATATGCAAATAAAATTGTTTGTTTTGTGAGACCCAATATAATGTTCTTTATTTCGTTCTTTTTGAATATAAATTTTTGAATATTATTTAATGCGTATATATTCCAATATATTTATATTTATTTTTATCTTTTCTAGTTATTAATTATCTGTAATTTCTAGGTAATATTAAAATGTCTTAATAAAAAGGCTTTGTGTACGTGAATACACTCAATTTATCTTATTAAAATTGAAATATACTGTTAGATCACTTAGAACCTAAACATTTCTACACTCCAATTCAATGACATTTATAGTATAACAAACTATTTGACTACCATTTAGGCGGGGAGTATTATGAAAATAAATTGCATAAATTTAATAGAAAGAATAAAATGCAAAATTTTGATCAAGTAAAATAAAAAGTATACAAAAAGAAGGCGGTGAAAATATTTGAAGAAAACTAAAAAAAGAAACGTAGAAGTAATAATTTAAAATCAACAAGGTAATAATACCAAATCCAAATAAATAAATAGTGTGTGACGTTAGGTAAGAGCGTTGTTGCCATCTCCAGACAAAAGTACTGAATGTAATTATATGCATTCAGTACTTTTGTCTGAAGATGGTATCAACGGATTCAGTACTTTTGTTACACTGTTACCTAAACGTCACACAAAATTTATTTATTTAGATTTGGTCATATTACCTTGTGCTTATTATCTATAATCCAAATTGTGCCTTATCACTGATAAGTAAAAAGAAGGAATTTCTGTAAAATAAGTATAATGTACATGGAGATGAGTTATAAAAAAGTAGGAAAGTAATCACAGTTTATCAAAGTAATGTAATATGGGGCACACAGAAATAAAGTTTCATATAAATATAATATAGTTCTAAATAATGTCATCGTGAATAGTCATGTAGAAATAAATATATTGACATTTAATTTAAAATAAGTTTTAAAATATTGTTACGACGCTTCTCAGCCGTCGATGTCTGCGTTCAAGGTTTACTGAGAAGACAATGTGAGTTCGTTTTGGATACAGCTTAGTACTATGGATTTATTACCAGATATTTGAAAGGGATATAAGTAACTATACAGTAGAAGATTAACTTGCCTTCAATGTCCGCCACTAGAGGGATCCTTCTCCGCTACCGTCTTCCCGGTCAGTCCATATCCCGTTGTCACCAGACAGACTTCTTCCCCCGGTCTGCTATCTCTGCCAGACAGTCTTCTCGGCACACACCAATCCCCGGCAGCCGGCCGGCTTCCTTCACGGCGACACCAGCTGGGCTGCCTCGACTGTCTGCCACCCCCTCCTGGAATTTGTCAATCAACACTTCCGAGAAGGGGCCCTTCTTCTCTTGGCGTTCCCACTTCGTCCCTGCTACTTCTCTGCTGCATCGTTTCACTGCCCCCTTCTCAATCCTTTTCGTCCCGAAAAGGCTAATTTCACCAGAGGCGCTGATCGGCGGCCCTTTGATCTCCCTGACGTTTCTGGCCACATAAGGGTCGTCAGCCTCCCGGAAGCGTAACGGCAGGGTTAACACCAACCCTTGTTTGCAGAACCACATCTCAACTCGGGCTTTCCTTCCACCCTCAACCAGTGCCGACGCCATTGATTGGTCTCGCTGTCTAGCACAGGGCGGAGGTTCTCCACAAGATGGCGGCCATATTTCACTGCCTACGATGCTTCCATCTGATATTTTAAATTCTCCCTGAGAACACTCTGTAGCCGCAATGTACAAAGGGCTGTGATCGTTTGTGTTGCGCTTTCGCCGCTTCCTTCCACAACGGGGCTGTAGATCGCCGATCTTTACAGTTGATTCGTCCACCCGATCCACGCTGTCCATATCGTGGCCTCCCTTTTCTTCTTTAGGTTTCACATTCTCTTTCTCTAGAGGCTCTCTCTTTCCAAACCCTTCAAACCTGGGCTTCTTAGTGCCGACCACGCACAGGGCTGTGAATTTCTTTAACCTTCTGGAGGTGTCGGATCCCGTGGCAGTCTCAAGGTCGGTAGAACTTTTCCTTGGTGGTGGCTGCTTGATCTGCACCTTGTCGGGCGAAGGAACGAAGATGAATGGTACACATTCTTGGCACATCTCTTCAGCTTGCATTGCAGACGACGGCGCTGACACATTGCGCGCGACTTCCGCGTCACAGACATTGTCGTCGGACTTCCACAGAGCGTCCAATGCTCTATCCCGTTCAGTCGGGTTGCCGGCTCCAACTTCAGGGTGCTTCGACCATCTAGCCTTGTCGCACTTCCACGGAGCATCCAGCTCCGTCCCGTCCAGTTGGATCGCCGCTGTAGTCCCCGACAGTCTGACACTGTCGCTGAAGTCAGCCACGCTGTCGCACTGCAGCTCGCCAAGATCGTTGCTGTTCTCATGGAGTATTTCAGAAAGAATCCCAGGGGTTGAATTTTCGTTCTGTATATCACCTTGAGGGCATTCTCCTTCCGTCCGCTTGATTTTATACAAAACACTCGTGCCACAACCGTTGTCGGAGGCGATCAGCTCACCCTCCTCCGCTACACAACCAGTCTGGATAATTTCCTGCTGTCGACACTCTTCGGACTTCTGGATCACGGGAGAATCTTCCAGCGTAGATTCTGACAGTTCACTTACAACGTCTCCTGACGTGATGGTCTTGTCGGGATCTTCCTCACCTGGGATCGTCTTTTGTCCCCTCAGACATTGAATACGTGGGCTATTGGTTGCTGTGATTGTTTTTGAAAAGCCATCAGGATTTTCTGGTGGTAGTACATTGAACTTAACTTCGCAAGACATGGGTGTGGCAGAACGTTTGACATTCCGAATATGCTCGAGTCGGCTCAATCGAGTATCCAAGTTTTCTCCGAGCTCATCTACTTTCTGGCTTATTAGTCTGAGCAATTTTGTGAATTTTTCAATTTCGAGGTCGGTTAGTTTTCCATTTTCCTTTTTAAATTAGCGCAAAATAAAATCTTCAATTAAAATTAACTAAGCTGTATCCCACTTCTGACACCAAATGTTACGACGCTTCTCAGCCGTCGATGTCTGCGTTCAAGGTTTACTGAGAAGACAATGTGAGTTCGTTTTGGATACAGCTTAGTACTATGGATTTATTACCAGATCTTTGAAAGGGATATAAGTAACTATACAGTAGAAGATTAACTTGCCTTCAATGTCCGCCACTAGAGGGATCCTTCTCCGCTACCGTCTTCCCGGTCAGTCCATATCCCGTTGTCACCAGACAGACTTCTTCCCCCGGTCTGCTATCTCTGCCAGACAGTCATCTCGGCACACACCAATCCCCGGCAGCCGGCCGGCTTCCTTCACGGCGACACCAGCTGGGCTGCCTCGACTGTCTGCCACCCCCTCCTGGAATTTGTCAATCAACACTTCCGAGAAGGGGCCCTTCTTCTCTTGGCGTTCCCACTTCGTCCCTGCTACTTCTCTGCTGCATCGTTTCAATATTATTATGAGGCGTCATCTATATAAAAGAGTAATGAAAGCATTAAAACACGAATGTTTTATTTCAAATTTTAATAAATAATGTTTTTAGACAGATTAAAATTAGCTGGAGGGCTTGGCTCATCAGTGGTTAACCCTCCCAGCGGTTTCGCCAATCAAAACTACCAGACCGCTTCTTAGAGGTCTCACTATAATATATATTCGACGATTCTGCTTCTAATTCTGATCTAATAATGCTACTGAAAGGTAACATCTTCTAATTGGTGAAAATAAATATTTAAAACATTTAAATATTTATAATAAGCAATGTTCTTCCGCAAACAATAAGGACAAGGCCAGTTAGGCATAAATTAATAATAAGGAAAAAGCGCGCATCTATATATAAAAATGGAAATTTAAGCATGAGTGTTTATTTTATACCTAGAACAAACTTCGATGTCCATAATTTTCTTTAATGCCATTTCAAGTATTCCTCCCTTCAGTTTAGCATTGGTAAGCAAAATCGTCAATTACCGTATTAGAGTTCTTAGAAGTGGTCTGTAAGATTAAATTTGCGACACCACTGGGGACAAGAGAAGTTTGTTTTATTTGTAAAAGAAAGATTCGTGCTTTGAATGGCACCATAAACATGTGTAAGAAGGTAGAAAATGTGGTCTATATTTTGCTTAGTTCTTGCGTCCATTTTGACGAGAGAGACGGCCTTTATTTTTATAAAACAATATCATCAGGTTCAACTTTCTATATATATACATGGGTTCACAGCTTCTGAAGATAGGGCGTCATTAGATTCCATTTTGATATCAGTTCAGTTGGTATCTTGTTATGATATTGTATTGTTCTGGAGGGAGTCTTTCTGATCCATAACAGAAAATTAGGAGGCAGAGAAGGTTTAGTGTTGATGTTTTTCTCTTTCTTGATAAGAGGTAATATAAGTTTTCCAGAAAAACCTTTTATCATATGGTTTCAAGGTAATTCGAAAGTTCAAGGTCAATTTAGGCCTTTCAATAGCCACAGTCTGGTCTAAAGACCGCTATTCAATAGTCACAGACTGGCCAGAGGCAGCTTTACAATAGGTAAAGACTGGTCAGGGAACGCTATTCAATAGCCACAGCCTGGATATAGACCGCTATTCAATAGCCAAAGAATGGGTATAGACCGCTATTCAATAGCCACAGACTGGGTATAGACCGCTATTCAATAGTCACAGACTGGGCATAGACCGCTATTCAATAGCCACAGTCTGGTCAGAAACCACTATTCAATAGCCACAGACTGGGTATAGACCGCTATTCAATAGCCACAGACCGGGTATAGACCGCTATTCAATAGCCACAGTCTGGTCAGGGAACGCTATTCAATAGCCACAGACTGGGTATAGACCGCTATTCAATAGCCACAGACTGGGTATAGACCGCTATTCAATAGTAACAGACTGGGTATAGACCGCTATTCAATAGCCACAGACTGGGTATAGACCGCTATTCAATAGCCACAGACTGGGTATAGACCGCTATTCAATAGCCACAGACTGGGTATAGACCGCTATTCAATAGTAACAGACTGGGTATAGACCGCTATTCAATAGCCACAGACTGGGTATAGACCGCTATTCAATAGTCACAGACTGGGTATAGACCGCTATTCAATAGTCACAGACTGGGTATAGACCGCTATTCAATAGCCACAGACTGGGTATAAACCGCTATTCAATAGCCACAGACTGGGTATAGACCGCTATTCAATAGTCACAGACTGGGTATAGACCGCTATTCAATAGCCACAGACTGGGTATAGACCGCTATTCTCAATAGCCACAGACTAGGTATAGACCGCTATTCAATAGCCACAGACTGGGTATAGACCGCTATTCAATAGCCACAGACTGGGTATAGACCGCTATTCTCAATAGCCACAGACTGGGTATAGACCGCTATTCAATAGCCACAGACTGGGTATAGACCGCTATTCAATAGACACAGACTGGGTATAGACCGCTATTCTCAATAGCCACAGACTGGGTATAGACCGCTATTCAATAGACACAGACTAGGTATAGACCGCTATTCAATAGCCACAGACTGGGTATAGACCGCTATTCTCAATAGCCACAGACTAGGTATAGACCGCTATTCTCAATAGACACAGACTAGGTATAGACCGCTATTCAATAGCCACAGACTGGGTATAGACCGCTATTCTCAATAGCCACAGACTGGGTATAGACCGCTATTCTCAATAGCCACAGACTGGGTATAGACCGCTATTCAATAGTCACAGACTGGGTATAGACCGCTATTCATTTGCCACAGACTGGGTATAGACCGCTATTCAATAGCCACAGACTGGGTATAGACCGCTATTCTCAATAGCCACAGACTAGGTATAGACCGCTATTCAATAGCCACAGACTGGGTATAGACCGCTATTCAATAGTCACAGACTGGGTATAGACCGCTATTCAATAGCCACAGACTGGGTATAGACCGCTATTCTCAATAGCCACAGACTGGGTATAGACCGCTATTCTCAATAGTCACAGACTGGGTATAGACCGCTATTCAATAGCCACAGTCTGGTCAAAGACCGCTATTCAATAGCCACAGACTGGGTATAAACCGCTATTCAATAGCCACAGACTGGGTATAGACCGCTATTCAATAGTCACAGACTGGGTATAGACCGCTATTCTCAATAGCCACAGACTAGGTATAGACCGCTATTCAATAGCCACAGACTGGGTATAGACCGCTATTCAATATTCACAGACTGGGTATAGACCGCTATTCAATAGCCACAGACTGGGTATAGACCGCTATTCAATAGTCACAGACTGGGTATAGACCGCTATTCAATAGCCACAGTCTGGTCAAAGACCGCTATTCAATAGCCACAGACTGGGTATAAACCGCTATTCAATAGTCACAGACTGGGTATAGACCGCTATTCAATAGTCACAGACTGGGTATAGACCGCTATTCAATAGCCACAGACTGGGTATAAACCGCTATTCAATAGCCACAGACTGGGTATAGACCGCTATTCAATAGTCACAGACTGGGTATAGACCGCTATTCAATAGCCACAGACTGGGTATAAACCGCTATTCAATAGCCACAGACTGGGTATAGACCGCTATTCAATAGTCACAGACTGGGTATAGACCGCTATTCAATAGCCACAGACTGGGTATAGACCGCTATTCTCAATAGCCACAGACTGGGTATAGACCGCTATTCAATAGCCACAGACTGGGTATAGACCGCTATTCAATAGACACAGACTGGGTATAGACCGCTATTCTCAATAGCCACAGACTGGGTATAGACCGCTATTCAATAGACACAGACTAGGTATAGACCGCTATTCAATAGCCACAGACTGGGTATAGACCGCTATTCTCAATAGCCACAGACTGGGTATAGACCGCTATTCAATAGACACAGACTAGGTATAGACCGCTATTCAATAGCCACAGACTGGGTATAGACCGCTATTCTCAATAGCCACAGACTAGGTATAGACCGCTATTCTCAATAGCCACAGACTGGGTATAGACCGCTATTCAATAGACACAGACTAGGTATAGACCGCTATTCAATAGCCACAGACTGGGTATAGACCGCTATTCAATAGTCACAGACTGGGTATAGACCGCTATTCAATAGTCACAGACTGGGTATAGACCGCTATTCATTTGCCACAGACTGGGTATAGACCGCTATTCAATAGCCACAGACTGGGTATAGACCGCTATTCTCAATAGCCACAGACTAGGTATAGACCGCTATTCAATAGCCACAGACTGGGTATAGACCGCTATTCAATAGTCACAGACTGGGTATAGACCGCTATTCAATAGCCACAGACTGGGTATAGACCGCTATTCTCAATAGCCACAGACTGGGTATAAACCGCTATTCAATAGCCACAGACTGGGTATAGACCGCTATTCAATAGTCACAGACTGGGTATAGACCGCTATTCAATAGCCACAGACTAGGTATAGACCGCTATTCAATAGCCACAGACTGGGTATAGACCGCTATTCAATATTCACAGACTGGGTATAGACCGCTATTCTCAATAGCCACAGACTAGGTATAGACCGCTATTCAATAGCCACAGACTGGGTATAGACCGCTATTCAATAGCCACAGACTGGGTATAGACCGCTATTCAATAGCCACAGACTGGGTATAGACCGCTATTCAATAGCCACAGACTGGGTATAGACCGCTATTCAATAGCCACAGTCTGGTCAAAGACCGCTATTCAATAGCCACAGACTGAGTATAAACCGCTATTCAATAGCCACAGTCTGGTCAAAGACCGCTATTCTCAATAGTCACAGACTGGGTATAGACCGCTATTCAATAGTCACAGACTGGGTATAGACCGCTATTCAATAGCCACAGACTGGGTATAGACCGCTATTCAATAGTCACAGACTGGGTATAGACCGCTATATTCAATAGCCACAGACTGGGTATAGACCGCTATTCTCAATAGCCACAGACTAGGTATAGACCGCTTTTCAATAGCCACAGACTGGGTATAGACCGCTATATTCAATAGCCACAGACTGGGTATAGACCGCTATTCTCAATAGCCACAGACTAGGTATAGACCGCTTTTCAATAGCCACAGACTGGGTATAGACCGCTATTCAATAGTCACAGACTGGGTATAGACCGCTATTCAATAGCCACAGACTGGGTATAGACCGCTATTCTCAATAGCCACAGACTAGGTATAGACCGCTACTCAATAGCCACAGACTGGGTATAGACCGCTATTCAATAGCCACAGACTGGGTATAAACCGCTATTCAATAGTCACAGACTGGGTATAGACCGCTATTCAATAGCCACAGACTGGGTATAGACCGCTATTCAATAGCCACAGACTGGGTATAAACCGCTATTCAATAGCCACAGACTGGGTATAGACCGCTATTCAATAGTCACAGACTGGGTATAGACCGCTATTCAATAGCCACAGACTGGGTATAGACCGCTATTCAATAGCCACAGTCTGGTCAAAGACCGCTATTCTCAATAGCCACAGTCTGGGTATAGACCGCTATTCAATAGTCACAGACTGGGTATAGACCGCTATTCTCAATAGCCACAGACTAGGTATAGACCGCTATTCAATAGCCACAGACTGGGTATAGACCGCTATTCAATAGTCACAGACTGGGTATAGACCGCTATTCAATAGTCACAGACTGGGTATAGACCGCTATTCTCAATAGCCACAGACTGGGTATAGACCGCGATTCAATAGCCACAGACTGGGTATAGACCGCTATTCAATAGCCACAGACTGGGTATAGACCGCTATTCAATAGCCACAGACTAGGTATAGACCGCTATTCAATAGCCACAGACTGGGTATAGACCGCTATTCTCAATAGCCACAGACTAGGTATAGACCGCTATTCAATAGCCACAGACTGGGTATAGACCGCTATTCTCAATAGCCACAGACTAGGTATAAACCGCTATTCAATAGCCACAGACTGGGTATAAACCGCTATTCAATAGCCACAGACTGGGTATAGACCGCTATTCAATAGTCACAGACTGGGTATAGACCGCTATTCAATAGCCACAGACTGGGTATAGACCGCTATTCAATAGCCACAGTCTGGGTATAGACCGCTATTCAATAGCCACAGACTAGGTATAGACCGCTATTCAATAGTCACAGACTGGGTATAGACCGCTATTCTCAATAGCCACAGACTGGGTATAGACCGCTATTCAATAGCCACAGACTGGGTATAGACCGCTATTCAATAGCCACAGACTGGGTATAGACCGCTATTCAATAGCCACAGACTAGGTATAGACCGCTATTCAATAGCCACAGACTGGGTATAGACCGCTATTCTCAATAGCCACAGACTAGGTATAGACCGCTATTCAATAGTCACAGACTGGGTATAGACCGCTATTCAATAGTCACAGACTGGGTATAGACCGCTATTCAATAGCCACATACTGGGTATAGACCGCTATTCAATAGCCACAGACTGGGTATAGACCGCTATTCAATAGCCACAGACTGGGTATAGACCGCTATTCAATAGTCACAGACTGGGTATAGACCGCTATTCAATAGCCACAGTCTGGTCAGAGACCACTATTCAATAGCCACAGACTGGGGATAGACCGCTATTCAATAGCCACAGACTGGGTATAAACCGCTATTCAATAGCCACAGACTGGGTATAGACCGCTATTCAATAGCCACAGACTGGGTATAGACCGCTATTCAATAGCCACAGACTGGGTATAGACCGCTATTCAATAGTCACAGACTGGGTATAGACCGCTATTCAATAGCCACAGTCTGGTCAGAGACCACTATTCAATAGCCACAGACTGGGGATAGACCGCTATTCAATAGCCACAGACTGGGGATAGACCGCTATTCAATAGCCACAGACTGGGGATAGACCGCTATTCAATAGCCACAGACTGGGTATAAAACGCTATTCAATAGCCACAGACTGGGTATAGACCGCTATTCAATAGCCACAGACTGGGTATAGACCGCTATTCAATAGCCACAGACTGGGTATAGACCGCTATTCAATAGTCACAACTTCTCAGTGATCGCTATTAAATAGCCAAAATCTTCTTAGAGATCGCTATTCGATAGCCACATTCTGGTCAGAGACCGCTTTACAATAGTTACAGACTGTTCAGAGATCTTTATTCAAAAGCCACAGTCTGGTCAAATACAGCTTTACAATAGTTAAAGACTGATCAGAGATCTTTATTTAATAGCCACAGTCTGGTCAGAGACAGCTTTACAATGGCCATTGACTGCCCGAGAATTATTTTCAATACCCACAGACGGAGGCTGAAAGCATAAAGACAAAAGCTGGCCTTTGGACAAGGGCTAGCCCAATAAAAACAGGTTTGTGATTAAATTTAGATCGGGCTCCGAGGGGATCCGGGGACCAATATCAGGTTATAGTCTTCATAAATTTTGATATGCAATTCGCATTCTTATCTTTTTTCCATTTAAACATAATTTCGAGCCCTAATGCCCGTTCTTCCAATTTCAGATCCATTTATAAAATTTAATTTCTCTGTACAATCCGTAGTAGAACCAGATAGAGCTTTTTTTTTTTTTTTGTTCGAGCATCAAGGTTCCGCCGCGGACGTCAGGTAATTGAATGTCAATAGTTCGAGGTTTAATTGTATCAGGGGTATCTTCACCATTTCTATCTTTAGCGACATACCCAAGATCATCTTCCCACCATTGTCTCGCTGTTCAACACGGCGTTGCCTTATGGCGACCTTAGATATCCCGCACGTTTCGGAGTGACAGTTTTCCATGGATCTTCCCTTTGTATCATAATTATTTGTAGTTTTTCCATTTAGCCGCATCCCGGTTTCTTTAAGTGAAAGTCGGCGCTTTAAGTTAATGGTTGAACTTTCGGTAGCTACCTGGTGACGAACATGTGAATCATCTATTTATCCATTTTGGTCGGAGAAAAACAATGTTTTCTAAGTTCATCAGAGGCAGAATTAGACTTATTTCTTTGGCCCAGAGATCTGATTCGAAGAACCGTTGTTTGGCCCAGCCTCCCTCTATAGTGTCGCAATTTTTTGGAGATTCTAGTGAATTGTCATCAAAATATATTCCAAATCACGAGTTATAATTGTAAATGTATTTATCATGATTCCCATATTAGACTATATAAAAATAAAACTCATGGGGCGTTCTCAATATGCAACAACATTCTTAGGCGCTGAACTTTGGCACGGTCATACCTTCGAACCGTTTTACTCGAGTTAATGTAAGTTTTGTGGCGATAATATATTTAAACTATACAAATTTTAACGATAAAATATACAATTGTATTAAAACTTTGGGCTGAGAAATAGTTCTTGTTACCCGAAAAAAAAAGAGAGTACGCGCAACGTCTGATTTCGATGTGTTGCCAGTTCATAACAACTAATATTGAATATATATTTTAAATTATAAAATAAAAGCAAATTTCTTTCATTGTATAACTCTAGCCAGGTAATAGAAGCGTCCCGATATGTTGCTTACTATTTATAAAATTTACACAAACAGTACAAATATTAAAACGACCTCGTTTTATTTTTCAGGATTTTTGTTGAGCTTCATATGTAAAACATCTACTGCCTATTCGGAGCCAATCCTCTTACGAGATTCTTCACCATTTTTAATTTAAAGATAACATATGAAATTTTTTCTTTTTATTTTAATTTTATATGGACCAAAGTTTATTTTTAAAAGGGCTTATTTGATAATCAACTTTGCGCACGGGTGGGAAAATCCAAACAAAGTCACCAACGTCGTAATGAACAGGACATCATATCTTCTTGAAGGATATCCAAAGTCTGGGTGTCTATCATTAACTGACATGTTCTTCATAATCCGGCTGATTGGGCATTAGAATGTTCAACATTGAATTAGCCTCTCGTCGATGTCATATTGAGGGTGAAAAGTCTGTGATTTCTTTCTTTTCTGTGTTATAAGCAAAGAGACAAAGATACTCCTCTAGGTAACCTTGTGCTGGTCATGGGGTTAGCTTCCGGTCATTCCGTTAGGATTTAATTTTCATTATCACATCCTTAGCTAGTCATTATAGGATGTTTAACAGTAATTATGTATAAAATGATTATTTTCTGCTCAATAGACTCGCATCTCCCTTTTGTCCAAATGTTTCTCCCAGAGCGGAGTGAAATCCACCCAGGGTGTCAGGGTATTTCCATTGCTCTCATCCCATTGTCGGGCTGTTCCCTCCAGATAGAATATGGCATTGGCCAAACACACAGAGTCGTCCAATCTATTGTATTCAGCCACCTGTTTATTAACCTCAAGCCATTTTTTGGGTTCTGGACTTCCATCCCCAGCAAAGGGAATTTTGACTAATGCAAGGAGAGATAAGTTGAAGTACTTTTACATACGGAATTACAATGCACAAAAGTATAAAATAAGTAAACTTATCTTTGACAACAGAAAAAAATACAAGTATACCTTAGTTTACTTTTATGTGTTTAGAAATAATTATTAGTTCTTCCCATAAGTATAACACAGTTGTATTTGACAGGGCTGAAGAATTCTGGATTTTGCCTCACTACATATCCAACTACTGACATCCCTGCGATATCTAAAACTACAAACGACTTTCGGCTGGGACCACCTCTGAGACCAAGGAGCCACGGCAGTGGTGTGGAATTCCATCAAGGCCAATGAACAAGCTGTGATGGCATAGATAACGACAATGAAAGTCAAGCCCACATGTTTTGTAAGTATTGTTTATCTATAGGATATGTCACTGAGATATTGGGATAGTCAATGTGGGTGAGAAAGTTATTCCAATCTTGACAAGAGGAATATAGAGCAATGTGTGTAGATCTGATCGCAACTAGGCGATGCTCAGGTGCATTGTCATCATGCTCCTGCGATGGTGTTGATTAATAATTTAAAATTTTGTATAAAATAACCTAAACACAAAGCACACAGACAATCAAATTTATATGGAAATTTTGAGGTACGGTTTTACTAATGAAAAAAAAAAAAGGTCACCTCTACCGTCAAAATAGATATTAACACTGAGCATTAAGGTGTCGCTATATCACCGAACTGAACACGATAGTTTGATGTAACAGCCAATAGATTGTATTTAATTATAGCATCTATTTTGACGAGAAAAGTTATATTCCCGTTTACAAATCAAAGTTCATTATTATATGAGCCAATATAGAGAAGCCTCTGGCAGTGAATACCAGAATATCAGAGAGAATATATTATACAATTATTGAATTACAACTTAAGTAGCAGAATCAATTTAATGTCTCTACATGTTCAAACAAGCAGCCTGTGAGAGAATGATACATAGCACTAGTATTCGGAGAGGATCAACAAATATAATTTGAAATTCTCTTTAAATAGCTATAGTAGTTACTATTTACAATGAGAATCCTTTTTATTGAATATTTGAAACGATATTATAATATCCTGATAGAAACAAATTTAAAATAAATGTTTTTTACAGAGTGACTTCAACAAAATTGAAAATACTAGAAAACCTCTAACGTTTTTCCCTATAAAATAATATTGATTAGTTTCAAATCCATGGCTTGAAGAAATCTGGGAAAATTTTTCCGTATAATTTTTAAAAATATAAGTGTCTCTGAAAGCTCGTTTTAAATAGAAGGAGCAGTTAGAGTAGGTAGTCAAGAGAATATACAACGTGGATTGTTATTCTGGAGGGAAATATGGAGCTAATAGTTTATCGGGAGAAGGGACTAGATATAGTTGAGTAAGGGAGAGTGCGGGCTGTTTAGATAGAAGAGGCGACAGTAGGGGTTGTTAGTTACAAAGAGTGGAAGGAGATAAGTAATAGGGGCTGTGGCAGTGTTGGGCATTAAAAAATTATTTTTCAATTAAATTGAAGTGCAATTAACAATTAATTAATTGTTAATTAGAAAAGTGCAATTAACAATTAATTAATTGTTAATTGTATTCATACAATTAACAATTAATTAATTGTTAATTGTAAAAATACAATTAACAATTGATTAATTGTTAATTGTGAAAATTACAATTAACAATTAATCAATTGTTAATCTTTAATAAATCATTTTAATTAATATTTGCCCAACACTGCCTGAGATAAAAAGTGTTTTTATTAAATACAACATACCTTTACCATCGTCAGCTGCAGTTGAACGCCTTTTTTCTTTTGCGACAATGACAAATCTGCCAAAGAGTCACAAATTGTCGGACAGCATGTTCGAGAAGAGAGTGGTACTGAAATGCAGTGTTGGGCATTAAAAAATTATTTTTCAATTAAATTGAAGTGCAATTAACAATTAATTAATTGTTAATTAGAAAAGTGCAATTAACAATTAATTAATTGTTAATTGTATGAATACAATTAACAATTAATTAATTGTTAATTGTAAAAATACAATTAACAATTGATTAATTGTTAATTGTGAAAATTACAATTAACAATTAATCAATTGTTAATCTTTAATAAATCAATTTAATTAATATTTGCCCAACACTGGGCTGTGGCAAGTTATATAGGGGAAGACAGGGAGATTCAAAAGAAATAATTAATGGAATGAATAGTGAGGAGCGGGATATTGGGGTAGAAGTCAGGAGTGGGCAATTGGGAGGTAGTTAGAGAGTATTGAGGAAGTGAGGTAGTTGGAAGGGAGCGCAATATTAGAATTCATTTAGGAGCGCTGCAGTTGGGGTAGTAATTTAGGATGTAGATGGTTGGGAAATTATATAGGAGTGTAAGTGGAATAGATGGTTAGGAGGGGGCGTAGGTATATTTAGTCATGAAGGGGCAGCAAGGTTATATTCTCAGAAGTGGGGCGCTGTGGCTTCATTTAGTTAGGATAGAATGGTGGGGTCACTTAATTAGGAAGGGGCATTTGGATGATTTTGTTAGGTGGGGGTAGTGGGTTTGATTAGTTGGGAGGAGTGAAGGGGATATTTTATTAGGAGGGGAGAGGGGGTTATTTTGTTAAAAGGGATCAGGTAGGAGGGTGGGGGAAAATTTAGGTAGGAGGAAGAGGGCGAGACTATTTAGGTAGGAGGGAGCGGGGGGGCACTATTTAGGTAGGAGGGAGGGGGGGCACTATTTAGGTAGGAGGGAAGGTGGGCACTATTTAGGTAGGAGGGAGGGGGCACTATTTAGGTAAGAGGGAAGGGGGGCACTATTTAGGTAGGAGGGAGGGGTACTATTTAGGAAGGAGGGAGGGGGGCACTATTTAGGTAGGAGGGAGGAGGCAACTATTTAGGTAGGAGGGAGGGGGGCACTATTTAGGTAGGAGGGAGGGGGGGTACTATTTAGGTAGGAGGGAGGGGTGCACTATTTAGGTAGGAGGGAAGGGGGTACTATTTAGGTAGGAGGGAGGGGGGCACTATTTAGGTAGGAGGGAGGGGGGGGTACTATTTAGGTAGGAGGGAGGGGGGGCACTATTTAGGTAGGAGGGAGGGGGGCACTATTCAGGTAGGAGGGAGGGGGGTACTATTTAGGTAGGAGGGAGGGGGGGCACTATTTAGGTAAGAGGGAGGGGGAGCACTATTTAGGTAGGAGGGAGGGGGGCACTATTTAGGTAGGAGGGAGGGGGCACTATTTAGGTAGGAGGGAGGGGGCACTATTTAGGTAGGAGGGAGGGGGGGCACTATTTAGGTAGGAGGGAGGGGTGCACTATTTAGGTAGGAGGGAAGGGGGTACTATTTAGGTAGGAGGGAGGGGGGCACTATTTAGGTAGGAGGGAGAGGGGGGTACTATTTAGGTAGGAGGGAGGGAGCGCACTATTTAGGTAGGAGGGAGGGGGGCACTATTTAGGTAAGAGGGAGGGGGAGCACTATTTAGGTAGGAGAGAGGGGGGCACTATTTAGGTAGGAGGGAGGGGGGCACTATTTAGGTAGGAGGGAGGGGGGGTACTATTTAGGTAGGAGGGAGGGGGCACTATTTAGGTAGGAGGGAGGGGGGCACTATTTAGGTAGGAGGGAGGGGGGGTACTATTTAGGTAGGAGGGGAGGGGGGGCACTATTCAGGTAGGAGGGAGGGGGGCACTATTCAGGTAGGAGGGAGGGGGGCACTATTTAGGTAGAGGGAGGGGGGCACTATTTAGGTAGGAGGGAGGGGTGCACTATTTAGGTAGGAGGGAAGGGGGGTACTATTTAGGTAGGAGGGAGGGGTGCACTATTTAGGTAGGAGGGAGGGGGGCGCACTATTTAGG
>CP092864.1:130889959-131098437 GCA_030710605.1 Cordylochernes scorpioides | reverse complement strand
TGCCCCCCTCCTTCCTACCTAAATAGTGCCCCCCTCCTTCCTACTTAAATAGTGCCCCCCCTCCCTCCTACATAAATAGTGCCCCCCTCCCTCCTACCTAAATAGTGCCCCCCTCCCTCCTACCTTAATAGTGCCCCCCTCCCTCCTACCTTAATTGTGCCCCCCTCCCTCCTACCTAAATGATGCCCCCCCCCTCCCTCCTACCTGAATAGAGCCCCCCCTCCCTCCTACCTGAATAGAGCCCCCCCTCCCTCCTACCTAAATAGTGCCCTCCTCCCTCCTACCTAAATAAGCCCCCCTCCCTCTTAACTAAATAAGCCCCCCCTCCCTCCTAACTAAATGAGCCCCCCCCCTCCTCCTAATTAATTAGTGCCCCCCTCCCTTCTACTTAAATAGTGCCCTTCTCCCTCCTAACTAAATAGTGCCCCCCCTCCCTCCTACCTAAATAGTGCCCCCCTCCTTCCTACCTAAATAGTGCCCCCTCCCTCCTACCTAAATAGTGCCCCTCCCTCCCTCCTACCTAAATAATGCACCCCTCCCTCCTACCTAAATAATACCCCCTTCCCTCCTACCTAAATAGTGCACCCCTCCCTCCTACCTAAATAGTGCCCCCCTCCCTCCTACCTAAATAGTGCCCCCCTCCCTCCTACCTAAATAGTACCCCCCCTCCCTCCTACCTAAATAGTGCCCCCCTCCCTCCTACCTAAATAGTCCCCCTTTCCCTCCTACCTAAATAGTGCACCCCTCCCTCCTACCTAAATAGTGCCCCCTCCCTCCTACCTAAATAGTGCCCCCTCCCTCCTACCTAAATAGTGCCCCCTCCCTCCTACCTAAATAGTACCCCCCCCTCCCTCCTACCTAAATAGTGCACCCCTCCCTCCTACCTAAATAGTCCCCCTTTCCCTCCTACCTAAATAGTGCCCCCCTCCCTCCTACCTAAATAGTCCCCCTTTCCCTCCTACCTAAATAGTGCCCCCTCCCTCCTACCTAAATAGTGCCCATCCCTCCCTCCTACCTAAATAGTGCCCCCCTCCCTCCTACCTAAATAGTGCCCCCTCCCTCCTACCTAAATAGTACCCCCCCTCCCTCCTACCTAAATAGTGCCCCCCTCCCTCCTACCTAAATAGTACCCCCCCCCCTCCCTCCTACCTAAATAGTGCCCCCCTCCCTCCTACCTAAATAGTGCCCCCTCCCTCCTACCTAAATAGTACCCCCCCCTCCCTCCTACCTAAATAGTACCCCCCTCCCTCCTACCTAAATAGTACCCCCCCCCCCCTCCCTCCTACCTAAATAGTGCCCCCCTCCCTCCTACCTAAATAGTGCCCCCCCCTCCCTCCTACCTAAATAGTGCCCCCCTCCCTCCTACCTAAATAGTCCCCCTTTCCCTCCTACCTAAATAGTGCACCCCTCCCTCCTACCTAAATAGTGCCCCCTCCCTCCTACCTAAATAGTCCCCCTTTCCCTCCTACCTAAATAGTGCCCCCCTCCCTCCTACCTAAATAGTCCCCCTTTCCCTCCTACCTAAATAGTGCCCCCTCCCTCCTACCTAAATAGTGCCCCCCTCCCTCCTACCTAAATAGTCCCCCTTTCCCTCCTACCTAAATAGTGCCCCCTCCCTCCTACCTAAATAGTGCCCCCCTCCCTCCTACCTAAATAGTCCCCCTTTCCCTCCTACCTAAATAGTGCCCCCTCCCTCCTACCTAAATAGTGCCCCCCCTCTCTCCTACCTAAATAGTGCCCCCCCTCCCTCTTACCTAAATAGTGCCCCCCTTCCCTCCTACCTAAATAGTGCCCCCCTTCCCTCCTACCTAAATAGTGCCCCCCTCCCTCCTACCTAAATAGTGCCCCCCCGCTCCCTCCTACCTAAATAGTCTCGCCCTCTTCCTCCTACCTAAATTTTCCCCACCCTCCTACCTGATCCCTTTCAACAAAATAACCCCCTCTCCCCTCCTAATAAAATATCCCTTTCACTCCTCCCAACTAATCAAACCCACTACCCCCACCTAACAAAATCACCCCAATGCCCCTTCCTAATTAATGACCCCACCATTCTATCCTAACTAAATGAAGCCACAGCGCCCCATTTCTAAGAATATAACCTTGCTGCCCCTTCATGACTAAATATACCTACGCCCCTTCCTAACCATCTATTCCACTTACACTCCTATATAATTTCCCAACCATCTACATCCTAAATTACTACCCCAACTGCAGCGCTTCTAAATGAATTCTAATATTGGGCTCCCTTCCAACTACCTCACTTCCTCAATACTCTCTAACTACCTCCCAATTGCCCACTCCTGACTTCTACCCCAATATCCCGCTCCTCACTATTTATTCCATTAATTATTTCTTTTGAATCTCCCTGTCTTCCCCTATATAACTTGCCACAGCCCCTATTACTTATCTCCTTCCACTCTTTGTAACTAACAACCCCTACTGTCGCCTCCTCTATCTAAACAGCCCGCACTCTCCCTTACTTAACTATATATAGTCCCTTCTCCCGATAAACCATTAGCTCCATATTTCCCTCCAGAATAACAATCCACGTTGTATATTCTCTTGACTACCTACTCTAACTGCTCCTTCTATTTAAAACGAGCTTTCAGAGACACTTATATTTTTAAAAATTATACGGAAAAATTTTCCCAGATTTCTTCAAGCCATGGATTTGAAACTATCAATATTATTTTATAGAGAAAAACGTTAGAGGTTTTCTAGTATTTTCAATTTTGTTGAAGACACTCTGTAAAAAACATTTATTTTAAATTTGTTTCTATCAGGATATTATAATATCGTTTCAAATATTCAATAAAAAGGATTCTCATTGTAAATAGTAACTACTATAGCTATTTAAAGAGAATTTCAAATTATATTTGTTGATCCTCTCCGAATACTAGTGCTATGTATCATTCTCTCACAGGCTGCTTGTTTGAACATGTAGAGACATTAAATTGATTCTGCTACTTAAGTTGTAATTCAATAATTGTATAATATATTCTCTCTGATATTCTGGTATTCACTGCCAGAGGCTTCTCTATATTGGCTCATATAATAATGAACTTTGATTTGTAAACGGGAATATAACTTTTCTCGTCAAAATAGATGCTATAATTAAATACAATCTATTGGCTGTTACATCAAACTATCGTGTTCAGTTCGGTGATATAGCGACACCTTAATGCTCAGTGTTAATATCTATTTTGACGGTAGAGGTGACCTTTTTTTTTCATTAGTAAAACCGTACCTCAAAATTTCCATATAAATTTGATTGTCTGTGTGCTTTGTGTTTAGGTTATTTTATACAAAATTTTAAATTATTAATCAACATCATCGCAAGAGCATGATGACAATGCACCTGAGCATCACCTAGTTGCGATCAGATCTACACACATTGCTCTATATTCCTCTTGTCAAGATTGGAATAACTTTCTCACCCACATTGACTATCCCAATTGTCTCAGTGACATATCCTATAGATAAACAATACTTACAAAACATGTGGGCTTGACTTTCATAGTCGTTATCTATGCCATCACAGCTTGTTCATTGGCCTTGATGGAATTCCACACCACTGCCGTTGCTCCTTGGTCTCAGAGGTGGTCCCAGCTGAAGGTCGTTTGTAGTTTTAGATATCGCAGGGATGTCAGTAGTTGGATATGTAGTGAGGCAAAATCCAGAATTCTTCAGCCCTGTCAAATACAACTGTGTTATACTTATGGGAAGAACTAATGATTATTTCTAAACACATAAAAGTAAACTAAGGTATACTTGTATTTTTTTCTGTTGTCAAAAGATAAGTTTACTTATTTTATACTTTTGTGCATTGTAATTCCGTATGTAAAAGTACTTCAACTTATCTCTCCTTGCATTAGTCAAAATTCCCTTTGCTGGGGATGGAAGTCCAGAACCCAAAAAATGGCTTGAGGTTAATAAACAGGTGGCTAAATACAATAGATTGGACGACTCTGTGTGTTTGGCCAATGCCATATTCTATCTGGGGGGAACAGCCCGACAATGGGATGAGAGCAATGGAAATACCCTGACACCCTGGGTGGATTTCACTCCGCTCTGGGAGAAACATTTGGACAAAAGGGAGATGCGAGTCTATTGAGCAGAAAATAATCATTTCATACATAATTACTGTTAAACATCATATAATTACTAGCTAAGGATGTGATAATGAAAATTAAATCCTAACGGAATGACCGAAAGCTAACCCCATGACCAGCACAAGGTTACCTAGAGGAGTATCTTTGTCTCTTTGCTTATAACACAGAAAAGAAAGAAATCACAGACTTTTCATCATTCAATATTACATCGACGAGAGGCTGAATCAATGTTGAACATTCTAATGCCCAATCAGCCGGATTATGAAGAACATGTCAGTTAATGATAGACACCCAGACTTTGGATATCCTTCAAGAAGATATGATGTCCTGTTCATTACGACGTTGGTGACTTTGTTTGGATTTTCCCACCCGTGCGCAAAGTTGATTATCAAATAAGCCCTTTTAAAAATAAACTTTGGTCCATATAAAATTAAAATAAAAAGAAAAAATTTCATATGTTATCTTTAAATTTAAAATGGTGAAGAATCTCGTAAGAGGATTGGCTCCGAATAGGCAGTAGATGTTTTACATATGAAGCTCAACAAAAATCCTGAAAAATAAAACGAGGTCGTTTTAATATTTGTACTGTTTGTGTAAATTTTATAAATAGTAAGCAACATATCGGGACGCTTCTATTACCTGGCTAGAGTTATACAATGAAAGAAATTTGCTTTTATTTTATAATTTAAAATATGTATTCAATATTCGTTGTTATGAACTGGCAACACATCGAAATCAGACGTTGCGCGTACTCTCTTTTTTTTTTCGGGTAACAAGAACTATTTCTCAGCCCAAAGTTTTAATACAATTGTATATTTTATCGTTAAAATTTGTATAGTTTAAATATATTATCGCCACAAAACTTACATTAACTCGAGTAAAACGGTTCGAAGGTATGACCGTGCCAAAGTTCAGCGCCTAAGAAAGTTGTTGCATATTGAGAACGCCCCATGAGTTTTATTTTTATATAGTCTAATATGGAAATCATGATAAATACATTTACAATTATAACTCGTGATTTAGAATATATTTTGATGAAAATTCACTAGAATCTCCAAAATATTGCGACACTATTGAGGGAGGCTGGGCCAAACAACGGTTCTTCGAATCAGATCTCTGGGCCAAAGAAATAAGTCTAATTCTGCCTCTGATGAACTTAGAAAACATTGTTTTTCTCCGACCAAAATGGATAAATAGATGATTCACATGTTCGTCACCAGGTAGCTACCGAAAGTTCAACCATTAACTTAAAGCGCCGACTTTCACTTAAAGAAACCGGGATGCGGCTAAATGGAAAAACTACAAATTATTATGATACAAAGGGAAGATCCATGGAAAACTGTCACTCCGAGACGTGCGGGATATCTAAGGTCGCCATAAGGCAACGCCGTGTTGAACAGCGAGACAATGGTGGGAAGATGATCTTGGGTATGTCGCTAAAGATAGAAATGGTGAAGATACCCCTGATACAATAAAACCTCGAACTATTGACATTCAATTACCTGACGTCCGCGGCGGAACCTTGATGCTCGAACAAAAAAAAAATAAAAGCTCTATCTGGTTCTACTACGGATTGTACAGAGAAATTGAATTTTATAAATGGATCTGAAATTGGAAGAACGGGCATTAGGGCTCGAAATTATGATTAAATGGAAAAAAGATAAGAATGCGAATTGCATATCAAAATTTATGAAGACTATAACCTGATATTGGTCCCCGGATCCCCTCGGAGCCCGATCTAAATTTAATCACAAACCTGTTTTTATTGGGCTAGCCCTTGTCCAATGGCCAGCTTTTGTCTTTATGCTTTCAGCCTCCGTCTGTGGGTATTGAAAATAATTCTCGGGCAGTCAATGGCTATTGTAAAGCTGTCTCTGACCAGACTGTGGCTATTAAATAAAGATCTCTGAACAGTCTGTAACTATTGTAAAGCTGTATTTGACCAGACTGTGGCTTTTGAATAAAGATCTCTGAACAGTCTGTAACTATTGTAAAGCTGTATTTGACCAGACTGTGGCTTTTGAATAAAGATCTCTGAACAGTCTGTAACTATTGTAAAGCGGTCTCTGACCAGAATGTGGCTATCGAATAGCGATCTCTAAGATTTTGGCTATTTGATAGCGATCACTGAGAAGTTGTGACTATTGGATTGAGGTCTATACCCAGTCTGTGGCTATTGAATAGCGATCTCTGAGAAGATTTTGGCTATTTAATAGCGATCACTGAGAAGTTGTGACTATTGAATAGCGGTCTATACCCAGTCTGTGGCTATTGAATAGCGGTCTATACCCAGTCTGTGGCTATTGAATAGCGGTCTATACCCAGTCTGTGGCTATTGAATAGCGGTTTATACCCAGTCTGTGGCTATTGAATAGTGGTCTATCCCCAGTCTGTGGCTATTGAATAGTGGTCTCTGACCAGACTGTGGCTATTGAATAGCGGTCTATACCCAGTCTGTGACTATTGAAAAGCGGTCTATACCCAGTCTGTGGCTATTGAATAGCGGTCTATACCCAGTCTGTGGCTATTGAATAGCGGTCTATACCCAGTCTGTGGCTATTGAATAGCGGTCTATACCCAGTCTGTGACTATTGAATAGCGGTCTATACCCAGTCTGTGACTATTGAATAGCGGTCTATACCTAGTCTGTGGCTATTGAGAATAGCGGTCTATACCCAGTCTGTGGCTATTGAGAATAGCGGTCTATACCCAGTCTGTGACTATTGAATAGCGGTCTATACCCAGTCTGTGACTATTGAATAGCGGTCTATACCCAGTCTGTGGCTATTGAATAGCGGTCTATACCTAGTCTGTGGCTATTGAGAATAGCGGTCTATACCCAGTCTGTGGCTATTGAATAGCGGTCTATACCCAGTCTGTGACTATTGAATAGCGGTCTATACCCAGTCTGTGACTATTGAATAGCAGTCTATACCCAGACTGTGGCTATTGAGAATAGCGGTCTTTGACCAGACTGTGGCTATTGAATAGCGGTCTATACCCAGTCTGTGGCTATTGAATAGCGGTCTATACCCAGTCTGTGACTATTGAATAGCGGTCTATACCCAGTCTGTGGCTATTGAATAGCGGTTTATACCCAGTCTGTGGCTTTTGAATAGCGGTCTTTGACAGACTGTGGCTATTGAATAGCGGTCTATACCCAGTCTGTGACTATTGAATAGCGGTCTATACCCAGTCTGTGACTATTGAATATAGCGGTCTATACCCAGTCTGTGACTATTGAATAGCGGTCTATACCCAGTCTGTGGCTATTGAATAGCGGTTTATACCCAGTCTGTGGCTATTGAATAGCGGTCTTTGACCAGACTGTGGCTATTGAGTAGCGGTCTATACCTAGTCTGTGGCTATTGAGAAAAGCGGTCTATACCCAGTCTGTGGCTATTGAATAGCGGTCTATACCCAGTCTGTGACTATTGAATAGCGTTCTATACCCAGTCTGTGGCTATTGAATAGCGGTCTATACCTAGTCTGTGGCTATTGAGAATAGCGGTCTATACCCAGTCTGTGGCTATTGAATATAGCGGTCTATACCCAGTCTGTGACTATTGAATAGCGGTCTATACCCAGTCTGTGGCTATTGAATAGCGGTCTATACCCAGTCTGTGACTATTGAATAACGGTCTATACCCAGTCTGTGGCTATTGAATAGCGGTCTATACCCAGTCTGTGACTATTGAGAATAGCGGTCTTTGACCAGACTGTGGCTATTGAATAGCGGTCTATACCCAGTCTGTGACTATTGAATAGCGGTCTATACCCAGTCTGTGGCGATTGAGAATAGCGGTCTTTGACCAGACTGTGGCTATTGAATAGCGGTCTATACCCAGTCTGTGGCTATTGAATAGCGGTCTATACCCAGTCTGTGACTATTGAATAGCGGTCTATACCCAGTCTGTGGCTTTTGAATAGCGGTTTATACCCAGTCTGTGGCTATTGAATAGCGGTCTTTGACCAGTCTGTGGCTATTGAATAGCGGTCTATACCCAGTCTGTGACTATTGAATAGCGGTCTATAACCAGTCTGTGGCTATTGAATAGCGGTCTATATCCAGTCTGTGAATATTGAATAGCGGTCTATACCCAGTCTGTGGCTATTGAATAGCGGTCTATACCTAGTCTGTGGCTATTGAGAATAGCGGTCTATACCCAGTCTGTGACTATTGAATAGCGGTCTATACCCAGTCTGTGGCTATTGAATAGCGGTTTATACCCAGTCTGTGGCTATTGAATAGCGGTCTTTGACCAGACTGTGGCTATTGAATAGCGGTCTATACCTAGTCTGTGGCTATTGAGAATAGCGGTCTATACCCAGTCTGTGGCTATTGAGAATAGCGGTCTATACCCAGTCTGTGGCTATTGAATAGCGGTCTATACCCAGTCTGTGACTATTGAATAGCGGTCTATACCCAGTCTGTGGCTATTGAATAGCGGTCTATACCTAGTCTGTGGCTATTGAGAATAGCGGTCTATACCCAGTCTGTGGCTATTGAATAGCGGTCTATACCCAGTCTGTGGCTATTGAATAGCGGTCTATACCCAGTCTGTGACTATTGAATAGCGGTCTATACCCAGTCTGTGACTATTGAATAGCGGTCTATACCCAGTCTGTGGCTATTGAATAGCGGTCTATACCTAGTCTGTGTCTATTGAATAGCGGTCTATACCCAGTCTGTGGCTATTGAGAATAGCGGTCTATACCTAGTCTGTGGCTATTGAGAATAGCGGTCTATACCCAGTCTGTGGCTATTGAATAGCGGTCTATACCCAGTCTGTGACTATTGAATAGCGGTCTATACCCAGTCTGTGGCTATTGAGAATAGCGGTCTATACCCAGACTGTGGCTATTGAATAGCGGTCTATACCCAGTCTGTGGCTATTGAGAATAGCGGTCTATACCCAGTCTGTGACTATTGAATAGCGGTCTATACCCAGTCTGTGACTATTGAATAGCGGTCTATACCCAGACTGTGGCTATTGAGAATAGCGGTCTATACCCAGTCTGTGGCTATTGAATAGCGGTCTATACCCAGTCTGTGGCTATTGAATAGCGGTCTATACCCAGTCTGTTACTATTGAATAGCGGTCTATACCCAGTCTGTGGCTATTGAATAGCGGTCTATACCCAGTCTGTGGCTATTGAATAGCGGTCTATACCCAGTCTGTGGCTATTGAATAGCGTTCCCTGACCAGACTGTGGCTATTGAATAGCGGTCTATACCCAGTCTGTGGCTATTGAATAGCGGTCTATACCCGGTCTGTGGCTATTGAATAGCGGTCTATACCCAGTCTGTGGCTATTGAATAGCGGTCTATACCCAGTCTGTGGCTATTGAATAGCGGTCTATACCCAGTCTGTGGCTAAAGTATAGCGGTCTATACCCAGTCTGTGGCTATTGAATAGTGGTCTCTGACCAGACTGTGGCTATTGAATAGCGGTCTATGCCCAGTCTGTGACTATTGAATAGCGGTCTATACCCAGTCTGTGGCTATTGAATAGCGGTCTATACCCATTCTTTGGCTATTGAATAGCGGTCTATATCCAGGCTGTGGCTATTGAATAGCGTTCCCTGACCAGTCTTTACCTATTGTAAAGCTGCCTCTGGCCAGTCTGTGACTATTGAATAGCGGTCATTAGACCAGACTGTGGCTATTGAAAGGCCTAAATTGACCTTGAACTTTCGAATTACCTTGAAACCATATGATAAAAGGTTTTTCTGGAAAACTTATATCACCTCTTATCAAGAAAGAGAAAAACATCAACACTAAACCTTCTCTGCCTCCTAATTTACTGTTATGGATCAGAAAGACTCCCTCCAGAACAATACAATATCATAACAAGATACCAACTGAACTGATATCAAAATGGAATCTACTGACGCCCTATCTTCAGAAGCTGTGAACCCATGTATATATATATAGAAAGTTGAACCTGATGATATTGTTTTATAAAAATAAAGGCCGTCTCTCTCGTCAAAATGGACGCTAGAACTAAGCAAAATATAGACCACATTTTCTACCTTCTTACACATGTTTATGGTACCATTCAAAGCACGAATGTTTCTTTTACAAATAAAACAAACTTCTCTTGTCCCCAGTGGTGTCGCAAATTTAATCTTACAGACCACTTCTAAGAACTCTAATACTGTAATTGGCGATTTTGCTTACCAATGCTAAACTGAAGGGAGGAATACTTGAAATGGCATTAAAGAAAATTATGGACATCGAAGTTTGTTCTAGGTATAAAATAAACACTCATGCTTAAATTTCCATTTTTATATATAGATGCGCGCTTTTGCCTTATTATTAATTTATGCCTAACTGGCCTTGTCCTTATTGTTTGCGGAAGAACATTGCTTATTATAAATATTTAAATGTTTTAAATATTTATTTTCACCAATTAGAAGATATTACCTTTCAGTAGCATTATTAGATCAGCATTATAAGCAGAATCGTCGAATATATATTATAGTGAGACCTCTAAGAAGCGGTCTGGTAGATTTGATTGGCGAAACCGCTGGGAGGGTTAAGCACTGATGAGCCAAGCCCTCCAGCTAATTTTAATATGTCTAAAAACATTATTTATTAAAATTTGAAATAAAACATTCGTGTTTTAATGTTTCATTACTCATTTATATAGATGACGCCTCATGATAATATTTTAAAACTTATTTTAAATTAAATGTCAATATATTTATTTCTACATGACTATTCACGATGACATTATTTACTACTATATTATATTTATATGAAACTTTATTTCTGCCCCATATTACATTACTTTGATAAACTGTGAATACTTTCCTACTTTTTTATAACTCATCTCCATGTACATTATACTTATTTTACAGAAATTCCTTCTTTTTACTTATCAGTGATAAGGCACAATTTGGATTATAGATAATAAGCACAAGGTAATATGACCAAATCTAAATAAATAAATTTTGTGTGACGTTTAGGTAACAGTGTAACAAAAGTACTGAATCCGTTGATACCATCTTCAGACAAAAGTACTGAATGCATATAATTACATTCAGTACTTTTGTCTGGAGATGGCAACAACGCTCTTACCTAACGTCACACACTATTTATTTATTTGGATTTGGTATTATTACCTTGTTGATTTTAAATTATTACTTCTACGTTTCTTTTTTTAGTTTTCTTCAAATATTTTCACCGCCTTCTTTTTGTATACTTTTTATTTTACTTGATCAAAATTTTGCATTTTATTCTTTCTATTAAATTTATGCAATTTATTTTCATAATACTCCCCGCCTAAATGGTAGTCAAATAGTTTGTTATACTATAAATGTCATTGAATTGGAGTGTAGAAATGTTTAGGTTCTAAGTGATCTAACAGTATATTTCAATTTTAATAAGATAAATTGAGTGTATTCACGTACACAAAGCCTTTTTATTAAGACATTTTAATATTACCTAGAAATTACAGATAATTAATAACTTGAAAAGATAAAAATAAATATAAATATATTGGAATATATACGCATTAAATAATATTCAAAAATTTATATTCAAAAAGAACGAAATAAAGAACATTATATTGGGTCTCACAAAACAAACAATTTTATTTGCATATTTTTAAAAATGCCAAGTAGAGATAAATTTATTGAATTATTCTCAAGTGAATTATACAACTAATATCTCAAAAGTTACGTTGAAAATGAAACATATAATATTTTTATTAACAGAAACTGTTTCAGTTGTAAGATATATTTGTAATAAAACATGAAATAAAGTTGAATAAATATTTCTTTAAATATATACACACTCTTTTACTCTAAAGTATCCAAGTTGTTCTCAATATATTTTCCAAAATTATTGAATAATAATTTCTCTTATACTTCTGCTATGTGTTGAGAGGAAATAAAGTTGGCTGAAATGTATAATATTGATATTTTTATAATAAATGGAGAATTTGTTTTAAGGAATTACTCTCAGAAAAATTGATTTCTACAATACTTTCTCTTATAAATAGATGATTGAAATATTTGAGAAATACCTTTATGAAATACATTCAAAAGAATAATATTTAATCAAATTAAATAATTCAATAATTTATGAAATATACAAATAAAATACTTAAAGCAATATACCAAGAGAAAAACTTTCACAAATATCTGAATACAAGGATTTCAGGAATGGAGATAAATACATTAGTTCATGGATATAAAATTGTTCTAGAAATTTGTTGTATATATATTAATTAATTGTTACCACAGAGTGTGTGTAAGCTCACAGGTAAATAGGCGCTAACCAAAACAACAAAAAAAAGTTCCTTTGTTCAATATTAGTTTCCCTTTTATATTTTGTTCTCTCTCTTGTAAATCAATAAATATAATGTTTAATTAATAATTATTGTAATCAGTTTCATTAATAATTCTAAGCAAAGTCAACAAAATTAGAGACAGACAATAATATATTAAAAAAAGAAATAAAAAATAAAAGATAAAAAGATCAGGTGTTGAAATCAATATTAAAAAATGGCATATCCTGACCAGGAGCACATGTGCTTTACAGAAGGCAGAGCGCCATCTGGTGGAACAGAAATCAACTAAACATTGATTCAGGGAACAGGCTAAATCAATGTTTAGTTGATTTCTGTTCCACCAGATGGCGCTCTGCCTTCTGTAAAGCACATGTGCTCCTGGTCAGGATATGCCATTTTTAACAATAATATATATACATCCAGAAATAAATAAATACAGGGTGATCCAAAAGTCCCGCACAACTTTAAAATTAATAACTCCGCGAATATTTGCGCTAGAGCAATGCGGTAAACACCATTGTGTTCAGGATGCAATGGGATTTTTTATAGAAATATATTTGTACAATACTGTGAGATATAGAAAAAATACTCTCAGAAATGGAGAAATACAATAGTCGCAGAAATATTTCCAAAATATAAGTACAATGAATTAAAAAATAAACAACACCTCCAGAGATATAGACTATTACAACACTTCCAGAGATATAGACTATTACAACACTTCCAGAGATATAGACTATTACAACACTTCCAGAGATATAGACTATTACAACACTTCCAGAGATATAGGCTATTACAATACTTCCAGAGATATAGGCTATTACAACACTTCCAGAGATATAGGCTATTACAATACTTCCAGAGATATAGGCTATTACAACACTTCCAGAGATATAGGCTATTACAATACTTCCAGAGATATAGGCTATTACAATACTTCCAGAGATATAGACTATTACAACACTTCCAGAGATATAGACTATTACAACACTTCCAGAGATATAGACTATTACAACACTTCCAGAGATATAGACTATTACAACACTTCCAGAGATATAGACTATTACAACACTTCCAGAGATATAGATTATTACAACACTTCCAGAGATATAGACTATTACAACACTTCCAGAGATATAGACTATTACAACACTTCCAGAGATATAGACTATTACAACACTTCCAGAGATATAGACTATTACAACACTTCCAGAGATATAGACTATTACAACACTTCCAGAGATATAGACTATTACAACACTTCCAGAGATATAGACTATTACAACACTTCCAGAGATATAGACTATTACAACACTTCCAGAGATATAGACTATTACAACACTTCCAGAGATATAGACTATTACAACACTTCCAGAGATATAGACTATTACAACACTTCCAGAGATATAGACTATTACAACACTTCCAGAGATATAGACTATTACAACACTTCCAGAGATATAGACTATTACAACACTTCCAGAGATATAGACTATTACAACACTTCCAGAGATATAGACTATTACAACACTTCCAGAGATATAGACTATTACAACACTTCCAGAGATATAGACTATTACAACACTTCCAGAGATATAGGCTATTACAACACTTCCAGAGATATAGGCTATTACAACACTTCCAGAGATATAGGCTATTACAACACTTCCAGAGATATAGGCTATTACAACACTTCCAGAGATATAGGCTATTACAACACTTCCAGAGATATAGGCTATTACAACACTTCCAGAGATATAGGCTATTACAACACTTCCAGAGATATAGGCTATTACAACACTTCCAGAGATATAGGCTATTACAACACTTCCAGAGATATAGGCTATTACAACACTTCCAGAGATATAGACTATTACAACACTTCCAGAGATATAGACTATTACAACACTTCCAGAGATATAGACTATTACAACACTTCCAGAGATATAGACTATTACAACACTTCCAGAGATATAGACTATTACAACACTTCCAGAGATATAGACTATTACAACACTTCCAGAGATATAGACTATTACAACACTTCCAGAGATATAGACTATTTCAACACTTCCAGAGATATAGACTATTTCAACACTTCCAGAGATATAGACTATTACAACACTTCCAGAGATATAGACTATTACAACACTTCCAGAGATATAGACTATTACAACACTTCCAGAGATATAGACTATTACAACACTTCCAGAGATATAGACTATTACAACACTTCCAGAGATATAGACTATTACAACACTTCCAGAGATATAGACTATTACAACACTTCCAGAGATATAGACTATTACAACACTTCCAGAGATATAGACTATTACAACACTTCCAGAGATATAGACTATTACAACACTTCCAGAGATATAGACTATTACAACACTTCCAGAGATATAGACTATTACAACACTTCCAGAGATATAGACTATTACAACACTTCCAGAGATATAGACTATTACAACACTTCCAGAGATATAGATTATTACAACACTTCCAGAGATATAGACTATTACAACACTTCCAGAGATATAGACTATTACAACACTTCCAGAGATATAGACTATTACAACACTTCCAGAGATATAGACTATTACAACACTTCCAGAGATATAGACTATTACAACACTTCCAGAGATATAGACTATTACAACACTTCCAGAGATATAGACTATTACAACACTTCCAGAGATATAGACTATTACAACACTTCCAGAGATATAGACTATTACAACACTTCCAGAGATATAGACTATTACAACACTTCCAGAGATATAGACTATTACAACACTTCCAGAGATATAGACTATTACAACACTTCCAGAGATATAGACTATTACAATACTTCCAGAGATATAGACTATTACAACACTTCCAGAGATATAGACTATTACAACACTTCCAGAGATATAGACTATTACAACACTTCCAGAGATATAGACTATTACAACACTTCCAGAGATATAGACTATTACAATACTTCCAGAGATATAGACTATTACAACACTTCCAGAGATATAGACTATTACAACACTTCCAGAGATATAGACTATTACAACACTTCCAGAGATATAGACTATTACAACACTTCCAGAGATATAGGCTATTACAACACTTCCAGAGATATAGGCTATTACAACACTTCCAGAGATATAGGCTATTACAACACTTCCAGAGATATAGGCTATTACAACACTTCCAGAGATATAGGCTATTACAACACTTCCAGAGATATAGGCTATTACAACACTTCCAGAGATATAGGCTATTACAATACTTCCAGAGATATAGGCTATTACAACACTTCCAGAGATATAGGCTATTACAACACTTCCAGAGATATAGACTATTACAACACTTCCAGAGATATAGACTATTACAACACTTCCAGAGATATAGACTATTACAACACTTCCAGAGATATAGACTATTACAACACTTCCAGAGATATAGACTATTACAACACTTCCAGAGATATAGACTATTACAACACTTCCAGAGATATAGACTATTACAATACTTCCAGATATATAGGCTATTACAACACTTCCAGAGATATAGGCTATTACAATACTTCCAGAGATATAGACTATTACAACACTTCCAGAGATATAGACTATTACAACACTTCCAGAGATATAGACTATTACAACACTTCCAGAGAAGATTTATTTATAATTGTTTGTTATTAGCATTATATATTTGTTTGCATCAGCATAATTTAATCTAATCTTTGATAGAGGGTGCTGTTAGTGAGCTAAGTTGAATAATTTGAATATATAGTTTTAATAATTGATTTATATATTTTTTAAATAGCCTATCGTCTTCTCCGTATTTTTAACCTATGTATGGAAATTTTGGTTTGAATTAGTGAACTACTGCGAATTTGTATACCGGACATACAAACAAACAAACATACAAACATTGATTTATATATATATAGATATTATTTTTCACACATATACGAGTATAACATAAGGTTGCGGAAGGATGATATTCATTTACCAAAAAAGACACCTCTCCCTTTAAACATGCGTCAGAATGATGGCACTATCGCATTACACTGGTAAAAACCTTTACTGGTGGTGATAGAGAAAATAAAATACAGGTACAGGTAAGACTGGCGTTGTTGTTCATTCCTTATCATAACTAGGAAACCTTTTTTACTAGGGTGATGTAATAGTGCCGTCGTCCTTCTGTAGGGAGAGGTGTGTCTTTTGATTCATATATATATTGTTGCATCATGATTAATGCGCCTATTTTTAAAATTATTTATAATATTATTTTTAATATATTTAAAATTTAAATTATAAATTTATTTATTTTTATAAAACAGATTATTAATATAAAATATTATGTACTATAAAACATTTGTATTTTGATACACTAAATACCCTACATGCTTTAAACTTTGATGTGGTAAATAAAGAGAGATTCTAGGTGCCACCTAAATTTATAGTTGTCTTATTATTGACTGGTTTAACCTTGTAAGATGGTTGAGACACGTTCTGGAAAGATGCAAGACACGTCTGAGGAGAGACTCAAGACTGAAGAATCTGCCAAACCGCAGCCCAGTGCAACAATTGGTAGAGATGCGAGTGCCGACCCAGTTGTTTTGAACCCCAACATAGACATCCCCAAATATGATGGAACAGAAGACCCTCGCCCATGGATTGAGTCCCTTGAAGAAATTGGCTTCCTGTACCACTGGGCAGAATATATTATTTCTCGCTATGCAGCCATGAACATGATTGGTAGCGCCAAAACCTGGCTGGACCTACACAAGATAAGTTTTACCAGCTGGGAACATTTCAAGAGCCGCCTAATTCAGGATTTTGGCTCAGACGCCAACAAAGAAGAATTGAAGATGAGGCTGAACAGAATGCAGCAGTGGAATGAACCTGCAATCAGGTTTGCAGAGGATATCCTGGTTCTGTGCAACAAGATCGACCCCCAAATGGAAGAAGAGAACAAAATAAATTGGGTTATTGGAGGGTTAAAGAAAGAGTACTCTTTTGCCCTCTACTTAAACCCTCCTAAGAATACCAACGAACTCCTAAGATTGTGTAAAAAGATGGATTTGTTTGAAAATAATTATCAAGAACGTATAGAAAAATCAAAGGTTCTATATAATGGACCACGCTCTCCTCGTTCCCACCATCAAGAGCAATGGAAGAACGCTCCGTCGTTCAGAAGACCAGACCAGAACACCTCCAAGCCCCAGGCCCCCGCTCCGAGGTACTACCAGAACACCCCCAAGCCGCTGCCCCCCGCTCCGAGGTACTACCAGAACAAGCCGCTGCCCCAGGTATCTGCCCCTAGACGATTTTACACTCCCATTCCTGAGCCAAAACCGGTCTACCCAAGGAAAACCTACAATAAGAGTCCAGATTCAAACAGGAATAGGACAGAAGACGGGAGACCAATATGTTTCAAGTGTAACAAGCCAGGACACGTAGCGCGGTATTGCAGAGTCAAGTTTGTGAGGATCGTAGAAGAGGACCCCTCAGTTTCCCAAGACAAGAGCCAAGAAAATCTTCAAATGGACGAAAGGAAAGATTATACACGGCCTCGCCTCTATGCGGATGTTTGTAATGACACACAAATGAATATTCCTACACGGAATAGATATTCCGTGTTGGAAGATTTAAACTAAGTGTCGCGCCTGATTCCTTCAATCAAAGCAAGTCGACCATAAATGGAATTAGAAAGTTGGACCCTAGGTACAAAATTAATATTAATGTGGACAAGATAGGGTTATGCGAAGCTTTGATTGATACAGGCGCCGATCTTTCAGTGGTCGACCTAAGAACAGCACTTTTTGCTAGCCGTGAAATAAATAGTCTCACTAAAACGTGTTCAGGACCCGATGGAAAAAAATTAGATATGGTAGGTAGCATTATTTTAGATTTAAAAATTGATGACACTGAATTATCCCACGAATTTGTAGTAATGGACGCGCATCTACGAACTCTTATTCTTGGACGAGATTTCCTTAAAAAAATGAATGCTAAAATTGATTGTAAACGAGAAACAATAAAATATAATTTGATGAGTAATCATGACGTAAGCAATTATGATCTAAAAAAAATAAAGAGCACTACAGATACCGTTATACCTAAACTATCTATTAAATTGATTAGGGCCTCAATAGAAGCAGAGGATGGCGAATATGTCATCGAAGAGAACAACAGAATGACTCAAACAAATGGTCTTCGATTGGCAAAAAGTTTGCTTACTGTCACGGATAAGAAAACCCATATCTGGATAACGAACCCTTACCTCGACCTTTAAAAATCATGAAAGACCAAACATTGGCTTATGGAAGTCTTCCTGCAGGGGTAAATTTTATAAAGAATAAAGAGAAGCAGAATGAAAATGACGAAATACAATTTCAAATAAACAAAAATTTAACATTTAAAGAACAAGAGAGGTTAAGACAAATTTTGGCCAAGTATACTGATTTGTTCTCATCGCTGATGGTCTATCTAGAGGACCCTTACCAGAAAACGAATGGAACGAGGATTATGAAAGACTATTTTTGAATCAAATAATAGACGAAAAGGATGATTTTATTGAGAATATTAAGGAGAACCTTAGTGGAAACAAGCGTTCAATTACACAGAACTTTAAAGAAGAAAATGGGTGTCTCTACAAGAAAAATCCAAATCCTGAAGGCAGAGAATGGTTGCTGGTAGTGCCAAAGAAGAGAAGGAAAGAAATCATGAGTGAATACCACAACCATATGCTGAATGGCCATCTGGGCGTCGCCAGAACCACATACCGATTGAAGAATAAATACTATTGGCCTTCCATGCTGAAAGATGTTTCCGAATTTGTAAAGACGTGCCATCTTTGCCAAAGTCGGAAAGGTTCAAATCAGTTGCCATCTGGACTTCTACAACCTATTCCCCCAGCTAACTACTCTTTTGAAAGAATCGGAATTGACTTTGTTGGCCCCTTGCCATCAACGAAAAGAAGAAGGAAATGGATCATTGTGTTGACGGATTATTATACCAAGTATGCTGAAACAAAGGCAGTACCAGAAGCGACAGTGAAAGAAGTCTCTACATTTTTAATCGAACATATATTTTTACGTCACGGGGCTCCAAGATTTCTTATCAGCGACAGAGGTTCACAATTCACTAGCAATTTGATGAAGGAGGTTATGAAAATGTGCAAAGTTAAACATTGCTTCACAACGAGCTACCATCCCCAGACTAACGGACTAACGGAACGGCTAAATAGAACTTTAATCAATATGATCAGCATGTATGTGAATACGGATCAGAAGAACTGGGACGAAATCCTTCCTTTTATCACCCACGCATATAATACCACAATTCAAGAAACCACAGGCTACTCTCCATTTTTCCTGTTGTTTGGGAGGGAACCCATGTCCCTCTTAGACGACGAGAATATCCCAACGGACAGTAACATGGACGATTACGACGAATATATAGAAAACTACTTAGATAAAATAGCAAGGACGAGACAGGTAGTCATTAACAACACAGAGAAGACTCAGGAAAGAATGAAAAGAAACTATGACAAAAAACACAACGAGAGAATCTATGAACCAGGACATTTAGTGGCAGTTTGGACACCAGTCAGGAAAATCGGAAAATGTGAAAAACTATTGAGAAAATATTTTGGGCCATATCGAATATTAAAGAAGCTGTCCAACGTAAATTACTTAATTGAGCCGAAAGATAATCCTGGCCAAGACCCATTGATTGTCCATGTCTCAAGACTCAAACCCTATTTTGAAAGAATTGATGAGGTCACTCACGAGGACGTGACGACCTCTGGAGAGGGGGAAGTGTTGCATCATGATTAATGCGCCTATTTTTAAAATTATTTATAATATTATTTTTAATATATTTAAAATTTAAATTATAAATTTATTTATTTTTATAAAACAGATTATTAATATAAAATATTATGTACTATAAAACATTTGTATTTTGATACACTAAATACCCTACATGCTTTAAACTTTGATGTGGTAAATAAAGAGAGATTCTAGGTGCTACCTAAATTTATAGTTGTCTTATTATTGACTGGTTTAACCTTGTAAGATGGTTGAGACACGTTCTGGAAAGATGCAAGACACGTCTGAGGAGAGACTCAAGACTGAAGAATCTGCCAAACCGCAGCCCAGTGCAACAATATATATAATACCTCCAAATATAGACCAATACAATAATTTCAACATAATACAGACAAAATAAATCATAAAAAGACAAATGGAAAAATTTCAGAAAAAATACAATACATTCAGAGGGAAATAAGTACAATAATTTTAAATATATAAACAATATATTTCGTATATAAATATATATATAACTATTTCATAATAAATGTACAATCAATCGTGGGAAAATTTAACAGGTTTATATTTAAGAAATATATATTTTGATTTTCAGGCGTGCTATAAATTTAATATTTATTAGTTTTTAATTATGGGTTAATTGGACTATATTTATAGTGTTTAGTTAGACATCATGGTCTGCTATCAACGTCTACAGTTACAGTTGTCTTAGTACAAAGTCCTCTGTATGGAGGAAGTACCATATATGGCTGGTTCTATGTTTTCCTGGCTACCTAATATATTCCCTTCGGTTAGACAAAATATTATATGTAAATGTAATAAAATTATGATTTTTGGTTTGACTTTCACAGAATCGACTGATAATAGTATTGATATTGTACATTTTGTAAATTGTATATTTTGTTTTTCTCAGGTATTTCTTTTCTAAAAATTAAATATTCTTTCTTATTTTTATATAAATATCAATTATCCGCGTGGCTTATTTCCATATTTCATTTTGATATGTGTGAGGGTATATAACAGCGCTTACAGAATAACGACTTCCAATTGATCTTGTTTCCCTTAGAGGTTTCAATTCGATATTTATGAAGAAAATTCGTTCAAAGTTCCAATTCCACATCTTCGCTTATATTAATAATTCTTCATTTTAACGATGGCATATGATGTAAAGGTCTAAACATTTGCATATTATAAAGGAGATCATTGATATTGAAATATGATTCACTTCTTATTGGCGATGAACTGACCTGGCTTCTCATAATTTTGATCGCTGAGAAATCACCCGTGGAGGTGGTTAATTGGTCTTCTTCAATTGTTTGAATAATAGCCATTGGTATAATTTTTATATTAAAATTAGAATACGAAATATATTTGTCCCATATTATTTTTATAAGCCCTATTGTGGGAAATATATATGAAATATATTCTGCTACTCTGCAAAAAAGTTATTTTATTGATCAAGATGGAAAACCAAGTTCTAAGAACTCTTCTACAGGACTATTAAATTGATGAAACTTTTAAAGATATTTATCAAATAAATCCATCAAAGAATACATACCAGTGGTGAAACTCTACACGAGTTACAATGATTGCATGAGCTGGAAAATCTAATTTTATATAGAGCTGGTATTGTTTTCATGGTAATGGTGATGTCTTGTCCATGGGGCAGATCAGTCCATTTACTCTGTGTACTGAGGTCTCAGGTCCTCTGCTGCCTTGATGTTCTCCAAGATTGGCAGCTAAATATGTGATCTGGAGTAAGCTGGATTTAGTTTCAGTTCTTGAAGATTTTGTAGAAACTCGTCATATCTGAGTCTAATGAAGGTCAGTAATTCTCTATTAAGTTTGAACTTTCAGACCAGCTGGGTTTTTTGGATTGGGAGTTTTGTTTTTGCCTTAGTATTTGCATCCTTGAAGGTTTTAGAATTTGTTTGTTTTGTTTGCCTTCTTCCTTGTTTCATCAAGCTATCAGTTTTCTCATTGCCCTCTATAACACCAAGAACACGTATACATTGCACTGTTTGACTATTGAGCTTATAGTTGAATTATATGACAAGCTATTTTTATGTTTCCCTTGTTTATTGTGTGTAGGGATGATTGGAGTCTAAAATAATAATTATTACCTGAGTTCTATAATCTTCGAAGGAAAAATAAAGATTCAGGCTTACTTTAACAGTAATTAGCTCTGCTGTGTAGTTTGAGGATATTTCCCACTCCCTGTATCGATACTTTGAGTTAGTTCAGTATTGCCATGTAATAGAAAACAATACTCCATATTTCAGTGTTTCATCAGTGGACCATTTATGTAAGCTATGATAATATCTTCTCGCTTTAATGAATTTATCGTCCTTAGAGTTTTCTTTCAGGTTGTTGAGAAAGTTCTTCTTTGAAAAGGGTCCAATGAGGCTTTGGGATATTGAGGTGTTTGGGACAAAATTGATAATATTTCCGATTGTTCATAGTAAGTTGGTTTTTTTTATGTTCTATTTTGATATGCTTTTTGAAAATATTTTATTTAACTTGATTCCATGTCTATCTGTCTGCCCACAAATATTTTAATCGTTTATTATTATAAATCTGAAATTTTGTACACTTGTCAGAACTTGAAGACAATGCAAGTTGACAAATATTTAGACTTCGGGGTTGTTAGAATGGCCAAGAACGGACACATTTCCAAATTACCTTTCAAAAATTTGAATTTAATTTTAATATGCTTCTGATCACATATGAAAATGTAAAACTCACTCAGGCAACTGAACAATGCAAATTAAAATATTTTCAGACTTCTGGTTGGTCGGAGTTGCCGAGAATGAACAAATTTCTATATTTATTTTTATATATAAGGTGCGGCAGAGGAAGTCAAGTCGGAATCTGTTGGGAGTTACGAATCGTGTTTTTCAGCGATTGTTTAAGATCCAAAACGGGCTAGAAATTCGAATATTCTCAGATTCTTATTTATAACATTCTTGGAATTACAAGCAAAAAGCTTTCAAAATTCAATAAATATAATGACTTATTATTAATATGTAATCAATATCATCACGGATATATTTATATTCATCAAATATTTATTTATAATACCATAATATAGGGCCACACACTTCACGACACCGTTATAAACAATTCCCCTTTATCAAATAATTTAATTCATTACTTATAACTAAAATTAATCAATTGACTAATCACATAACCCATATTAAATATGTACCAATTATCGCTCAACAATAATCCATTATGTGTCTGTAACTTTGTAAATAGTTTACAATAAATTTAGGCCCACCCCCCTAAACCAATATTTATTCATTTGTTATAATTGAGTAATTTATTTCTAATATCATCATGCACACATTTATATTAAATATACCTACATATAGGTCAAAACATCTGTAAATAAACATATATGGGCGAAACTTTAACAACGGAGGTTTGGAAAGGACCATCGTTCTAGACCCGCTTGTAGGATGGGATGATGATCTCGTTCTTAATATACTTCTAGACCCTGTAGAAGTCTGGCATTTTATAGGCTGTTTCATTCCTGAAACAATGTAATTTTACAAATTTTCAGATTACGAGGTAACCGTCTTGGCCTGGCATATATTAGAGAATTGATGCTGTATATTTCCTTCAAAAGAAGCTGCTTCTGTGGTGTGTAAAGAGCGGCCATCATTATATAAATATTTGGTCAGGACTGGACTAAATTCCATGCCTTCTTTCAATTTTTGAGATCGATTTTGATATAATTCCAGACTACATAGAAATAAGAAATTAGTATACTCGCTTAAATCGGCTTACAAATCAAAAGAATAAATATTAAACTTTCAGCTGACCGTGGTGGCCAGGTCATGAAATATAATTTTTATGTTAACATTTAAAAAATATATAAGGAGCAGTTTGTGTAGCGCAATGAGCGGCGGATATCATCAATAGTCAATCTTTAAAGAAGATACCCTGGTTCTTTAGGCGCCTAAAGCTAGCCAAATTTTCCTGCATGTAAATTCTGAATTGCCTCAGACTGCCAATTGACTCTTTCTGTCATATACAGTCCACCTCAGACCATACACATAATCTTCAACTCTGCTGTCTCAAAGGTGGCAGCGCTATTCTGGAAAATTAACTAGTAGACCAAAGAGCTAAGCCCGCTACACCTTCAAACTTATACAATACATTAAAGGAACTCAGATCAAAAAGAACCTATCGATAGAGCTTACAAGGGGTTATACACAACCAGTAAACTATTTATATTTACGCCAAGAATATTGATCTCCATGCTTCCAATAATCTAGCATAAGTGCACTTTAACAACAATTCTAACTGCCCATTGCCACGCTCAAGTATAATCTGCAATATTTCGAAAGAGGATCGATTTGCCCCAACTGCTAGAATTAAGAACAAACCTCTTCACCTGCTCATCTTTCTGATAATAAAGAAATCAAACGGCCACTCGCCTATGAATTCTAAATCTCAACCTGGAATCAATAAAAAATATCCCTATAAATAAATCTGATCGAAACTATTAATATCTTTGACTTCCACAGAAAGTCATTGTAAATAAAACCCAAAAAGACTCAAGTCTCTGACTGACAACACGAGTGGTTAGTCAGATCTATGAATGCCTAAGTAGCCTGGATTGATATTACATATATATTGGGAAAAGAAATGTTGGGAAAAGAATGTTAATTTTCTTATAGATTTATATTTTCTAAATATATGTAAATTTAATCCATTATAAGAAACATATTTGTCATATGTAAATATTTATATGTATATATATTCGTGACAAAAAATAAACTGTTATGTTGACTGGTTAGAGTCGTGTGGTTTTTCTCGGCCCGCTCTCGAGAGGTCTACGCCTTGGTTGATACCTGCCTTAGACACTTCCGTAGATTTGACTTCTTGGGAATCGCTCTTCTCTACCTTTGAGATTCCACGGTTTTTTTCCTCCCCGGGACCAGAATAAGAGACTTCGGGCGTCTGGGCAAAATAGAGCCTGGGCGCTGCGCCGCTGAACGCGACATTTGGCATCCCAGCCGGGACGCGAGGAGAAAGCCGTGCCTATATTTGGAACCCTTTTGGATCAGAAGATGGAGAGAGAAGAAGCGCTAGAGAGACTCAAGAAGAAGAGAACCATACTCCGCACGTCTTTATCCAAGTACGGGAAAAGAATAGAGGAATATGACGTGCACAAGGAGTGTGACCACGAGGAACTGCTGGGGCAGCTTTCGGATGTCTACGAAGAACTGAGGCGGGTAGACGAAGAAATCGGTAAGCTGATTGACATCAAAGATCTAGAGAAAGATCTAAAGATGGTAGAGGAATACCGGGAAAAGGCCGTGGCGTGGAAATATTTGCTAAAGAAAAGAAGTCTGGTGGTAGCGGAAGGAATGCAGAGGGAAACTGCAACTGCCACGAAGAAGGAATATCCAGGAAAAATCAGTCGACCGACTCTAACTGGGATGGTTAAGTTACCCAAATTAACAATGGAAAGATTCTACGGGGAAATTAGCCAGTGGTTAAATTTTTGGAATGCCTTCGATTCATCAATCAATAAGAATGAATACTTGACCAAGATAGATAAATTTAACTATCTTAAAGCCTACTTGGGTGGAACGGCGGCCCAAACTGTGGAAGGATTTTGCCTATCTGAGGAAAATTACGATAAGGCCGTTGAATTGTTGAAGAAACGCTTCGGAAAAGGGGAAAGGTTGATCGACGTGCATATGAACAACCTCTTGGCCTTGAAACCACTTAGAGTGACAAAGGACGTGGGGGCTTTCAGAGAATTGTACGGCAGAATCCTGGTGCAGATTAGAAGTTTGGAGTCATTGGGTGTTGTCGTTGAAAGCTACGGTAACTTATTGTGCCCTTTACTCCTCAAGCTATTGCCATCAGACTTAAAGCTTGAATTACACCGGGAATTCACAGGAGCTTTTTCTCTTGGAGATTTGATTGAATTTTTGGAGAGACAATTGATTGCATTAGAAAGCACGTTCGGCACGCGGGACGAAATAACAGCCGGCCAACCATCAAATGAGCACCCTCAGTCACAAAGCTCTATCGTGAAGTATCGAAGAAATGAGAGGAATCCCCTGCCCACGGCTGCTGGGTTTTTGAATGCCTCTGAAGCAGATAAAGAGAAAGTGCTGGATGTGGAACAAGGAATGGATTCAAAGAACACCGAAGAAGTGAGGCTGCTCTATGTAAAACAAGGTACCGATTTAAGGATGGCAGAAAGGCCATATGCAGAACAAGGTAATGAGCCTAAGGAAGACGGAGTACAAGACTCTGAAAATGAGCCTAAGGGCGACGGAGTAAAGGATTCTGAAGCTGAAACCAAGGATAATGAAGTGGAGGATTCTGGAACTGCAATTGAGGCTTGTGAATCGGTGAGCAACTCTAAAGCGGTAGCTGAAGGCGCGGATCAAGTGGAGATTGCAGATGGTGAGGCTGAGTCCATTGATGATATTGAGGAAAGAGTTGTCAGAATTCCAGCATCGAGTAAATTGATGGAAGCAGGACAGATAGGAGATGCGGAATTTAAAGTAAAGGGATACTATTTGCCTGATCGCCCTGTATGTGGGTGTGACTCCAGGGCTGCGCCTGTACGGCCAGCGAAAGACGGCGCTTCCTATCGAGGACGAAACGGATTCTCGTTGAAGCGATATATGAAGAGGATACACAGTCTGCTGAGAAGAATCCCTGAGATAAGGATAAAGCTTCGGAGGAATAAGTTCGGAGTTGTGGCCGACCTGAAAAGATATTTCCAGATGATCGCCATCAGAGATAATGATTGGGACTACCTCAAATTTCTTTGGAAAAAAAAGATGGACAACTGATGGTTTTGAGCGGGAAATCGTTGTAGACGATTTTGGTTGAGTGCCCGTGCCTCTAAATCCGGAAGAAAAGTAAATGGTTGAATGATGATGCATGGTTGGAGAAGGTGAAACGCTTTCTAAGCAGGGTTGCACTGTCCAGATCACCTATGTGAGGAGAGAGCCAATAGAAAAAGGTTCAATTGGCAAATATCTTCCAAGCAATGGAATGTAACTTGTATCGAAGGAAACTGTTTCTGGAGCTGCAGTAACTCCAATGTTATATACTCCGGCCAGTTCTCCAAAGGGGCAAGTGCCTACTCCAGCGAAAAGGTCTTAATTTGGGAGACAAGTCTCCAGAAAGTCTGGTGAAAGTGCTAGACCGGAAAGGATTGCGAATCCTGTAGATCATAGGACTATTATATTGAGTGGTTTGAGATCTCTAAGGAAGAGTTCAGAGTCCTATGACTGCTGTAGGCCTGCAGACGATACCTCTGGGCCTTCAGACGATACCTCTAAGCCTAAAGACGATGCCTCGGCATAAGATCCTGATTCTTCAGGATGTAAAGCTCAATGTTCTCAAGAGGTTCCAGAAATTGCAATGGAAGATAACTGGGCGACTTTTGTAATGAATCGAGTTATGGAGATCCGATCTCTCAGTGAGACAGAGGATTGGTATCGTGTACCAGGATGTTTGAATCCAGCGGATTTACCATCACGGGGGTGCTTAGCCGATTCTCTGGAGAGATCGAAGTGGTGGGAGGGCCCGAGTTGGTTGAGAAGACCAAGAAGAGATTGGCCCCATAGGGAAATATACCCTGACCCAGATATTGTGAACTCGGAAAAGAGAAAGATTGTTTTAACATCAACATGTATTGAAAGGGAAAAAAGATCAGTACTACTATCGCTTTTCAAACTACTACAAGATATTGAGAGTAACTGCCTGGATGAACCGGTTTTTAACAAATGCGAGAGGAACAATAGGTCAGCGAGTGAAAGGTGATCTTACTGTGAATGAAATTAAAAGGGCGGAACTGATGCTGGTGAGAGTTATCCAACGGGAATCCTTCACTGGACCAGAGGACAAGAGGTTGAAGGATTTCAAGTTATGCTGCGATTCTTTGGGATTGTTGAGGGTCAAAACTAAAATAAGTAGGAGACAAGATCTGGAAAGATTGATTGGTTTGCTGAAACAACTCCTTAGGAAGATTCTTGGTCAAGCTCGTTTGGAATTTGAGGAACTTTACACCATTATCTGTGACACAGAGTCTTTGATGAACTCACGTCCATTGACTTACATGTCTGAAGATGTCGAAGATCTTAGTCCATTAACCCCTGCCTTGTTCTTGCACGACTTCAAAGAAATAGGAGTTCCAGATCTGGACTCTATTGAAAGGGCTAGTCTTCAGAAGAGATACCGATTTAGACAAAGGTTAAGAGAAGATCTGCGGAAGAGATTCCGGACGGAGTATTTTGGATTCTTAAGGCAAGAGACTAGAAGACGCTCGAAGACAAGACCTATCAAGGTGGGAGATCTGGTGTTGATTGGACAAGATAATGCTAAGCGAGTCAATTGGCCTTTGGCGAGAGTTGTGGAGGTCTACCCTGGCCGAGATGGACCTGTGAGGGTCGCCAAGTTGAGAACCAGCAAGGGCGTCCAGATTAGGCCGGTTCAACGGCTCTACAATTTAGAGATACCCGCCGATCTGGGGAGTACCTTGAGGAGTATACAGTCGGAACCACGCCGGGGAGGCTCCCGAGGAGAAGCCAGTAGGGACCCTACGAAGATAGCCCAATCCTAAAGAACTGGAATGAACGGTCGTTTCCCAACTATTGGTTGAGTTTCTGTAGAAAAACTCAAGGTGGGAGTATGTTGGGAAAAGAATGTTAATTTTCTTATAGATTTATATTTTTCTAAATATATGTAAATTTAATCCATTATAAGAAACATATTTGTCATATGTAAATATTTATATGTATATATATTCGTGACAAAAAATAAACTGTTATGTTGACTGGTTAGAGTCGTGTGGTTTTTCTCGGCCCGCTCTCGAGAGGTCTACGCCTTGGTTGATACCTGCCTTAGACACTTCCGTAGATTTGACTTCTTGGGAATCGCTCTTCTCTACCTTTGAGATTCCACGGTTTTTTTCCTCCCCGGGACCAGAATAAGAGACTTCGGGCGTCTGAGCAAAATAGAGCCTGGGCGCTGCGCCGCTGAACGCGACAGATATTACATATATATTCTAATTAAAAATAAAGAAGGCATATCCTGACCACGAGCACATGTGCTTTTTAGATGGCAGAGCGCCATCTAGTGGAGCAAAAATAAACTAAACGTTTATTTAGCTTTCTCCGTGATATTTGGCCAACCCAATTTCTTGATAAATCAAGAAAAGCCATCCACGAACGCGTTTCGCGCTGTTGGCGCTCGTCAGCGTGGAGAAGGCTGTAACCACTGCGACCAAAAAGATTTTTGGTCCCAATGGCTTCCCAAAAAAATCAAGAAATGGGTATTTAAGGCCAAATTTGCGTAAAGACGCTTAACACATGAAAAAACAATAGAAAAAAATAATAGATAAGTGGGTCAGCCATCTAAAAAGCACATGTGCTCGTGGTCAGGAGATGCCATCTTTATTTTTAATATCAACACCTGTCCCACTTATCCATTATATATTCTAATGTCATTGTGTGTGAATGGTTATGAAAATAGTTAATGATACTGAATTTAATATAGATGTACATATTTAAATATTTTGGTGAGATTTCGTATATATTTTAACTTTTGATTTTAAGTTTTTAATATATTCATTACTAAAAACACTAACTGAATAATTAATAAATAAATAAAATACATTTTTCAAAAAGATTTTATTTAAATTCACCAAAAAGAAAAAATAAAATATTTTAGCTTCTGCCATTGAGCAATTGGATGTTTACGAGTGAAAATAAAAGCGGCGGGGAGCGATCATATTGAGAGAAAAGGTAAATATTTAGCAAATACTTATAAAAATCGTTGATCAGTTGCTACATATTAAATCACATTAAGTTATGATTTCATGATGATTGTCTCCCGCCGCTTTTATTTTTACTCATATAAATCTATGCGTTGAGGAGAGCTTTAGAAAGAAGAGCACAGGCCCAATAGTGTTAAGTGGATCCCATTATGTATTCTGGTTATATTTTTAATTTGTGCTATTGTATGAGACAATTTACTTTTTCTTAGGAATCAGATATCTGAATTAAAGGATTTCCTCTTATTCCATATTCATGGACAATATTATTTAGGTTGATATACCAGACTCTCTCCAAAACTGACGTTATGTCAAAGAAGACTGCTGTACCTTTTTGTTTGGTTTTCCTATGAACTCTCAATTAATGTTGGTCTGAAGTAGAAAAGCTGGTCTTCTACTCTATGATTTGTTCTGTTTGATACCAGTCACCCACATTGAATATCCCAATTGTCGCAGCGTTATATTCTATAGATGAACAATACTTACAAGGTGTATGTGGGCTTGACTTTCTGAGTCTATGCCATCACATCTTGTTCATTGGCCTTGTTGAAATATCACACCACTGCCGCGGCTCCTTGGTCTCAGAGGTGGTCCCAGCTAAATGTCGTTTGTAGTTTTAAATAACACCGGACTATCTGCGGTTGGATGTGAAGTGAGGAAAATCTTGAATTCTACAGCCCTGTCACATACAACACTATCTTGTATTATGTGAAGAACTAATGATTATCTTTATAAAGATAAATAAGAAAACTGCAATGTAATAAGATTGAATTTTTTAATAAATAATGCTGTTACTGAAATGTCATAAAGTTATTTGGGTTTGGAGTTATTACCTTGTATTTCTCATATAGAATCAAAATTGCGCCTTATCAGAAAATAGCAAACTTATTTATACTGATGGTATTCCTGCTGCTCAAAGATAGGTTTGCTTCTTTGTTGTCGAGGTACATTGTTACTTATACAAGTAGATGTACCAATATTGGTGGTCTTGGTGCTTTATCTTCTCTTGAGAAGCTGAAACTTACATCTATATGGGATTGTTGAAAGTAAACGACGGTATAAAATATTGATAAATTGAAGTTCTTCTATCATATATAGGATAGAACAAACTGAACTAACTAAATTACTGAACCACTATTACTCTACTAACTAATTACACATATTGCCTATATTCCAATTGCCCCCTACTAATTAACTAACCTCACTGCCAATATTCCAATTGCCCCTACTAATTAACTAACCTCACTGCCTATATTCCAATTGCCCCCTACTAATTAACTAACCTCACTGCCTATATTCCAATTGCCCCCTACTAATTAACTAACCCCACTGCTTATATTCCAATTTCCCCCTACTAATTAACTAACCCCACTGCCTATATTCCAATTCCCCTACTAATTAACTAACCCCACTGCCTATATATTCCAATTGCCCCCTACTAATTAACTAACCCCACTGCCTATATTCCAATTGCCCCCTAATAATTAACTAACCTCACTGCCTATATTTCAATTGCCCCCTACTAATTAACTAACCCCACTGCCTATATTTCAATTGCCCCCTACTAATTAACTAACCTCACTGCCTATATTCCAATTGCCCCCTACTAATTAACTAACCCCACTGCCTATTTTCCAATTGCCCCCTACTAATTAACTAACCCCACTGCCTATATATAAATTGCCCCCTACTAATTACCTAACCTCACTGCGTATATTCCAATCGCACCCTACTAATTAACTAACCCCACTGCCTATATTCCAATTGCCCCCTACTAATTAACTAACCCCACTGCCTATATTTCAATTGCCCCCTACTAATTAACTAACCCCACTGCCTATATTACAATTGCCCCCTACTAATTAACTAACCCCACTGCCTATATTCCAATTGCCCCCTACTAATTAACTAACCCCACTGCCTATATTCCAATTGCCCCCTACTAATTAACTAACCCCACTGCCTATATTCCAATTGCCCCCTACTAATTAACTAGCCCCACTGCCTATATATTCCAATTGTCCCCTACTAATTAACTAACCTCACTGCCTATATATTCCAATTGCCCCCTACTAATTAACTAACCTCACTGCCTATATTCCAATTGCCCCCTACTAATTAACTAACCTCACTGCCTATATTCCAATTGCCCCCTACTAATTAACTAACCCCACTGCCTATATTCCAATTACCCCCTACTAATTAACTAACCCCACTGCCTATATTACAATTGCCCCCTACTAATTAACTAACCCCACTGCCTATATTCCAATTGCCCCCTACTAATTAACTAACCCCACTGCCTATATTCCAATTGCCCCCTACTAATTAACTAACCCCACTGCCTATATTCCAATTGCCCCCTACTAATTAACTAGCCCCACTGCCTATATATTCCAATTGTCCCCTACTAATTAACTAACCTCACTGCCTATATATTCCAATTGCCCCCTACTAATTAACTAACCTCACTGCCTATATTCCAATTGCCCCCTACTAATTAACTAACCTCACTGCCTATATTCCAATTGCCCCCTACTAATTAACTAACCCCACTGCCTATATTCCAATTACCCCCTACTAATTAACTAACCTCACTGCCTATATTCCAATTGCCCCCTACTAATTAACTAACCCCACTGCCTATATATTCCAATTGCCCCCTACTAATTAACTAACCCCGCTGCCTATATATTCCAATTGCCCCCTACTAATTAACTAACCCCGCTGCCTATATATTCCAATTGCCCCCTACTAATTAACTAACCCCACTGCCTATATATTACAATTGCCCCCTACTAATTAACTAACCTCACTGCCTATATTCCAATTACCCCCTACTAATTAACTAACCCCACTGCCTATATTCCAATTGCCCCCTACTAATTAACTAACCCCACTGCCTATATATTCCAATTGCCCCCTACTAATTAACTAACCCCACTGCCTATATTCCAATTGCCCCCTACTAATTAACTAACCCCACTGCCTATATATTCCAATTGCCCCCTACTAATTAACTAACCCCACTGCCTATATATTCCAATTGCCCCCTACTAATTAACTAACCCCACTGCCTATATATTCCAATTGCCCCCTACTAATTAACTAACCCCACTGCCTATATATTCCAATTGCCCCCTACTAATTAACTAACCCCGCTGCCTATATACTAATTACCCCCTACTAATTAACTAACCCCACTGCCTATATTCCGATTACCCCTACTAATTAACTAACCTCACTGCCTATATTCCAATTGCCCCCTACTAATTAACTAACCCCACTGCCTATATTCCAATTGCCCCCTACTAATTAACTAACCCCACTGCCTATATATTCCAATTGCCCCCTACTAATTAACTAACCCCACTGCCTATATATTCCAATTGCCCCCTACTAATTAACTAACCCCACTGCCTATATATTCCAATTGCCCCCTACTAATTAACTAACCCCACTGCCTATATATTCCAATTGCCCCCTACTAATTAACTAACCACACTGCCTATATATTCCAATTGCCCCCTACTAATTAACTAACCACACTGCCTATATTCCAATTGCCCCCTACTAATTAACTAACCTCACTGCCTATATTCCAATTGCCCCCTACTAATTAACTAACCCCGCTGCCTATATTCCAATTGCTCCCTACTAATTAACTAACCCCGCTGCCTATATTCCAATTACCCCCTACTAATTAACTAACCCCACTGCCTATATTCCAATTGCCCTCTACTAATTAACTAACCCCACTGCCTATATATTCCAATTGCCCCCTACTAATTAACTAACCGCGCTGCCTATATTCCAATTACCCCCTACTAATTAACTAACCCCACTGCCTATATATTCCAATTGCCCCCTACTAATTACCTAACCCCAATGCCTATATATTCCAATTGCCCCCTACTAATTAACTAACCCCACTGCCTATATATTCCAATTGCCCCCTACTAATTAACTAACCTCACTGCCTATATTCCAATTGCCCCCTACTAATTAACTAATCCCACTGCCTATATTCCAATTGCCCCTACTAATTAACTAACCTCACTGTGCCTATATTCCAATTGCCCCTTACTAATTAACTAACCTCACTGCCTATATTCCAATTGCCCCCTACTAATTAACTAACCTCACTGCCTATATTCCAATAGCCCCTACTAATTAACTAACCCCACTGCCTATATTCCAATTGCCCCCTACTAATTAACTAACCTCACTGCCTTTATTCCAATTGCCCCTACTAATTAACTAACCTCACTGCCTATATTCCAATTACCCCCTACTAATTAACTAACCCCACTGCCTATATTCCAATTGCCCCCTACTAATTAACTAACCCCACTGCCTATATTCCAATTGCCCCCTACTAATTAACTAACCTCACTGCCTATATTCCAATTGCCCCCTACTAATTAACTAACCCCACTGCCTACACCTCCTTCCTAACTAAACCCTCCATTACTATTTAACAAACCCCACCAACCCTCCAAACTAATTAAACCCTTGGGCCTCTCCTAAATACCTAAACCTACAGAACCCATCCTATCTAACAAACACACTGCCCTCTTTTCTCAACTAACGTTTTCGCCCCAACTAATACCCTACAGGACTCCGCCAGGTGGCCAGCTGGAAGCATTTGTTTACGCTCTTCAAGATCTAGGCCAAAATAGGTATTTATTTATTTTAATACATTACTATCTGTTTGTTTTAACCATATGAATCAATTATTATACTTACTATAAATTTTATAATTCTATCCTGCCACGAAGAAAAATTGTTCCCAAATTTGCTTAATCTAAATTTAGATTTCTGTTAAGATGGTAACTTGCATACGCTACTGGAAAAGGATGTTCAACTGAAATTCTTTAAAAGATCACATAAACCTATATGTATTATTTTAATGTTATTATATATGCCAAAGGGAACTAAAAAGACTACGTTAGAAACACGTTTAGATAAAGATACTGAATTCCGCGAAACGTTATCTGCCCTGTCAAATAAAATAGACAAATGGGGTTAAAAGTTGGAAACACAACTGTCGCTAATTAGGGAAGAGGTCACGAAAACAAGCCAAAGATTACAGAACCTAGAAGGATCGATGCATGATACCACAAAAAAGTTATGCAAAATACTAAAGAAATAGCAGTACTGGAAAATCGTCTTGAATATATGGAGTCAAAAATCAGAGAGAATAATTTAGGGTTTTATGGAATTCCAAACGAAGGAGATGACTATATGGCAGTAATAAGAAAGGTCATCGAAGAAAAGATGCAAATTAGCGAACAACTCAACATAACAAAATGCCACAATTTTTCAAGGTGGCCTAACGCTCCAATATTGGTTGATATGCCCAACTATAATGATAGAATTACAGTATTCAAATCTGCATCTAGTTGCGACAAATCAAGATATCTGTTTCTAAAGATTATAGTGTGAAGACCAGAGATCAGAGACCTATTTTAAACGCTGAAAGAAAAGAACTTTTTGAGAGGGGAATAATGGCTAAGTTGAGAGATAATAAACTCATCCTCAACGGAGTTACGTATCGGGTTTCTGATGGGAAAATCATTGATGCAAATGGGGGGACATTGTAGCAACCAAAAAACGATAGAACTCATGTAAATAAACAAACAGAATCGAAGGATAAACCAACTAACAACAAAAAAGTGAATCTACAGCGCGCACACAACACAAAAATTAAAATATTGAATTATAATATTAATGGATATAATAGAATGCTAACGACGTTTAAACTTATTGATTACCTTAAAAAATATATAATATTTGTGATTTCTAAACGGTAAAATCTTCCCAATTACATGCGTGGCAAGGATAAAATACTCAGGAGATAAGTTTCTTCATTCATGAAGAAACTTATCTCCTGAGTATTTTATCCTTGCCACGCACAAAATATTTGTACTAACGGAAACGCGGTTCACTAAGGAAATTGTTCTAATGATAGAAAGTTACCAGATAATTCAAACACAAGAAACCAAGATAGAATTGAGGGGAAGAGGCTCCGGAGGAATACTTATAGGCATAACAAATGACATATATCATAAATACAATAAAATACATTGCAATCCTTGCTGGATATCTATAAATGTCGAAAATTTGTTGAATGAAACTAATATAAATTTTGTCTGATTGTGCTGTAAATTTATCCCCGAGCTCTACTCATGAACAAAATATGAATAAATTATTGGACAACATAAATTATCAGTTGAACGATGGTAACGAAGTTTTATTAATTGGAGATTTGAACATAGGAACAGGGAATATGGGGAATTTGCATAATCCCAAACAATTATATACACGGCTAAACAAATATAGACAATCCAAAGACGCCATATCTACCCCTAATTTATCTAATAAACTTATCACATTTATAGAAGATAACTCAATAACGATAGAAAACGGAAGAACTAAGGGAGATCCATGTGGATCATTTACATACATATCGGAAAGAGGCTCGTCAGTTTTGGGCTACTACATGTTTATACAAGGTCCAATGGAGAACATTTATGGATTGAAGACCTTCCCTATTCGGATCATCTACCAGTGATAGTAGAAATGAATACAGGAAATTATATACCGGATTCAACAAAAGTAAGAGAACACTCTATCATAAAATGTATATGGACTGAAGAAAAGGACGTATTGCTAAGCAATAAATTGAGTAAACTAGACAGTATTGATGTTTCTGATATAGACATAATGACTGAGTCCACTCAAATCTACCAGGCAATGGAGGCAGTAAACATACTCAAAGTTGTATATATACGCAACCAAACTTCCAAACCTTGGTACGACAATGAATGTTATCAATTAAAAAATACGACCAACTTATGTTTGAAAAGATATAAAAATCAAATACAGATCAGGATCGAAAAGGATACATCGAAACACGGAGAGAATACAAGGTATGTCCCATAAGTTCCCGGACTGGGTCCATAAAAAAAAAGGTAAGATTTTTTTTATTTATTTTTTATTAAAACTTTTCAAAGTAATCCCCCCTTGCTTCAACGCACCAGCGCCATCGTTTCTCCCAATTGTCGAAACAGTTTTTATAAGCCTCTTTTGGAATGCTCTTCAATGCTAACGGCGATTTTTCTATTATATCATCCCTGGTGTCAAAATGTCTTCCTTTTAGAACTGCTTTAAGTTTGGGGAACTGGAAAAAGTCATTTGGTGCGATGTCTGGGAAATAGGGTGGTTGAAGTAGGATTTGTGTCCCGTTTTTCGCCAAAAAGCTAGCCATCAAGTGCGCTGTGTGAGGGCGAGCATTGTCATGGTGTAGGATCCAGCCACCATTAGTCCATTTTTCTGGCCGTTTTTTTCGAATCGCTTCCCTTAGACGGCGAAGAATGCCCAAATACATTTCCTTAATAACTGTTTGGCCTGCAGGAAGATACTCGTGATGAACAATGCCCTTGTTATCCGAAAAAGCGACCAGCAACACCTTGTTTCTGGATTTTTTGGGTCTAGGCTCACTCTAACCTCTCCACTCGGCAGATTGAGGTTTGGTTTCAGGGTCATAGCCATAGACCCATGTCTCGTCGCCTGTGATTATCTTGTCTTTCCATTCTGGATCCGTTCTTGTCATTTCCATCATGTCCTCACAGGTTGCAAGCCGACACAGTTTTTGCTCATTGGTGAGGAATCTTGGGATGAATTTTGCAGGAGTCTTTTTGAGCTTCAAATCTTCGGTTACGATCCTTCCAATCGTTGTTTTAGAGATGCCTGTGTCTTGCTCTAGCTCCAGCAAAGTGGTTCGAGGATTTTCTTTTATCAAATCGGTGATTTTTTGCACATTTTCATCAGTCCTTTGAAATTTTGGGCGTCCTTGACGAGGATCATCTTCAATGGAAATTCTGCCAGCTTTAAATCTAGAATGCCATTCAAAAACAGTTGTTCTCTTTGGGGGGGTCATTGGGGAATGCTTTATTAAGCATTTCAAAAGTTTCGGTTGCTGATATTTGAAGTTTCACACAAAATTCTATGCAAATCCTCTGCTTCAATTTTTGTTCCATCGTAAAATCGCCGCAGCGCTAGGTGTGACCTTTAAATAAATTAGAATAACCTTGGCGCGCGCGCAAGTACCGCCTCGATATTGGTACCACCGTGTAGCCAGATATTTTTTCTATAATAAACAGTCAAATTCATTTACATTTTTCATTTATTTATTGTTTTATGGACCCAGTCCGGGAACTTATGGGACATACCTTGTACTTTGAATTGTTGGAAAGAAAGAGGAATAAATTCAATAAGGATAGGCAAGAAAAGATTAAGAACGCCACCGATCCTAGGACCTTCTGGAGTACCATGGCAACTCTTAGAGATAGAGTTTCGATATCAGGAGATATTAAGATTGTAGGCTGGTATACATTTTACAAGAAATTATTGAATACAGGCAATAAGGAGATCAAATATAATTTAAATTTGTGTTTAAGCGGGACAGACCCAATACTAGATATAGATATAACTATAGAGATGAGGTAAAGGATGGAATTAAGCAACAAGCGAAAGGAAAAGCAGTCGGCCCGGATAACATACCAAATAAATTAACAAAGAGACTACCAGAGCCCATTCTTATGACACTAAGAAATATATTTAATAAAATAATAACCCCAGGGAAATACCCAGAAATATGGACGAAAAGCATAATACACCCTATATACAAAAATGGCGAACGCAAAAGCTCAACAAACTATAGAGGAATTGTACTATGCAGTAATATTTCTGAATTATTCAATATTATTTTTAAAAACAGGCTTACTAAATGGACGGAAGAAAGACAAAGTTTCCCTAAAAATCAAGCCTGATTTCGAAAAAAAAACGCTCCTTCATGGATCATATATTTACACTTAACTCTTCGATCCAATTAGCGCAAAATAAAAAACGGGGCAAACTATATGCTTTTTTCGTTGACTTGACCAAAGCATTTGATACAATCTCTCACTCTCTACTATGGAAAATATTACTGAAAATGTGATTAGGTCCTAAATTTTCAACAATTTTAAAAAGGTATTATGAAGAGGCAAAATTTTCAATTAGATGGCTAAGTAAACATTCAAATTATTTTAAAATTAACGCAGGTGTACAGCAGGGTGACCCTCTTTTCCCTTGTTATTTATACTATACACCGCCGATTTAGTAGATCTCTACAAAACGTCTTTTCTCCCGGGATTTTATCTACCAGATTACGGATACCTTCACTGTCTCATGTATGCGGATGATATAGTAAGTATAGGAGAATTAAAATTAATTTGCAGAGCAAGATCAATCTACTAAAGTCTTATCTGGATGATAACCTACTGGTTCTGAATCATATTAAGTCGAAAATAATGGTATTCCGAAATGGGGGAAGACTTTCTAGAAATTTCTGGCAATAATCCATTGACTGTCACATCGAGAATGATATATTTAGGATTCCCATTTACCAGCACAAACAACGCTAAATACGCAGCAATATATTATAAATCGAAAGCTAATACTGCAATGATTGAAATTATTAAACTGATGAAGAAGCAAAGGATCAATTCACTAAATATCGCATTCAAATTATTTGATGCGATAATTAAATCAATATTAATGTATGCTGCGCCGATTTGGGCAGCTGAGAATGCAAATATTATAGACCCATTACAAAATATTTTTATTAAAAGTCTTCTCAATTTACCTAGATATACCCCTGGCTTCATTGTTAGACTGGCAACGGGTAGAATATCACTTACACTAAACGCCATTAAATTAACCATGAAATACCTTTTAATATTACAAAGAATGAGTAACCATAGGTTTCCCAAGATATGTTGGAATAGGCTAAGAGAAAAATATCCATAAATACAGGAAAACCTATTGGACTCTACAGAACTATTTCAGCAATTTACCACCACTGCAGCCTTGCCTGGACAAACAATGCTATCGACTATGAGACCATTCAAAACCAATTACCAGGGATTTTTCGTACAAAAACTGAACAATTAATTCAGCAAGACTTAGGAAAAATGGATCATACAAGATTATATTCTAATTATAAATTTTTATATAAGTATTTAATACCTTAACAATTTTACCTGGAACCTATCATTAGACATAAAAGGTTACATTACCCAAACAAGAATCACTTCGACTTTACCAAGAGAAAGTCACATTCGAATAATTAAAAAGGAAGATGTAATTTGTAAATTCTGAAACACTGAAAGCATAGAAGAAACGACCCACTACATCTCTGAATATACTATTCTTAACGAGGAACGGAATAAGATCTTAAAGAACATTATCCAAGTCTACGTTAACCCAGTTCAGCTAATTAGAATAATGTCAGAGAAAAAAATATATAGCGATAGAATTTTTTAACTTTCATAAAGCGTTAGAGAACAAGGTAATCTCTAAGAACTAAAATTACATAACAATTTCCTTCCATAGTTAATTTGTATACTTTTATTTCCTTTTCATTTTCCCTTCTCTCCTTTGTTTATGTTTCTTTTTTCCTTTTCTCCATGAAAATGATGTATGGCGAATCTTTACAGGACGGAAATGTCCTAATGAGGCAGCTTCTGCTAATACCCTACACTGCCATCCTCTAAATACCCCACTGCCCTGTTCTAATTAATCCCACTGGCTCCATATAAATACCTAACCCAACTTATCCCTCTTATCTAAGACCACTCTTCCTCTACTAACTAAATACCCCCACTGCTCCATCCTAGTTAACTAACCAACCGTCTTCTTCATAATAAAAAACTACAGCCCCCCTCTGCTCCTCTTCAAACTAGATATTTCTACTCGCCTCTTCAACTAATTCACCCCCCTGTCCACCTATTGACTTACTAACCTCAAACTGCTCCTAATTAATTAACTCCACCGCCTTCTTCCTAACCAACTAAATCCTCCGCAAGTTCCTAATTAATTAATTAACATACCGTCCTCCTACTAACAATATTTTATATTTATATTTTTAAATATTAGTAAACCACATAACGAACATTTATTAAAATGCACATAAGCATTACCTAGTTACAGACATATCCACATACATTTGAATATTAATCAATATCTTAGAAGGTTGTTATTTTAAAGATTTGAATAACTTTGTCACCCACATTGACTTCTCAATTGTACCATCGACATATTCTATAGATAAACAATACTCACAAGGCGCATGTGGTCTTGACTTTCTGAGTCATGATATAGGCCATCACAAATTGTTCATTGGCCTCGTTGGAATTTCATACCACTTCCGTAGCTCCTTGATCTTAGAGGTCCCAGCTGAAGGTTGGATATGGATGGATATGTATTCACGCAACATCCATAATTCTTTATCCCTGTCACGTGCAACAACTCTGTTATAATTATATGAAGAACTAATGAATATTTATGGAGCGAAATTGAGAAATGTATGCATTCTAGTTCTAGATAAGTTTACTTATTCGGTGTCTTGGTACATTGTTACTTGCACAACTAAATGTATCAAAATTGGTGGAACGAAGGTATTGGTACTTTGTTCCTAAGAATTATTATTACATCTGTATGGGGTTATTGAAGTAAATATGATGGTATAGAATAATTGACGTCTTTCTATCAAATATATGTATAAACATAGACAAGATAAATATGCTTAGTTTTTTAGGTCAGTTAATTGTAATTGAACTTAAATGATGATCGTTTATGCAGAGCTATTATGGGGTAAACAGCGTCGGTAGGGATACTGACTATTTATGAATTTATAAGAATATTTTGTCACGAAATCTGCATTTTATAGAAAATATAAAAATGTTTTCAATTGGTATTCTTTTGAACTGACAGCGACACGTGTACTGTGTCTTTTTTATAATAGAAAAATAACTATTTTAGTTCTTTAAAAAATACACCTCGAACTGAGGTTTTATTTTCTCTGTGTTTGATTACAACTCGTTTGTCTTTGTCCGGAAAAATAAAGTATTTTGCAAGACAACGTCGAGAAAATAAAATATTTCTGGCCGAAGTGTTTACTTGAGTATTTAATTACTGTGTGTGTGTGTTATCACTAGTTATATATATATTGAAATATTCTTTGATTAAAATATACCGCCTAGTTGTTTGTGTAAACCTTATTTCCTTCCTGTCTCTTGTATTGGAGATCAAAAATTGCCATTGAGTATCAGGCTTCCAGGGATCACTTTCTTTCAATTTTCTTTTTCACGAATTTCTGGCATTCAGGTCTTTTGCGGATGAAATGTGATTCAATAAATCGCTAAAAGAACACGAGTTAAAATATAATCGAATAATGTTTTATATAATTTCATTGAAAATGCCGAGAAATTTTATTATATAATTCAAATTAAATTTTATACACACAGATCCTTTATTAAGACACCCGTCTTACACAGATTCCTTTCTTTCAATGCCGACTTGCAATGATGTCCCCACAATGATTAATCACCATCATGTAGTAGAGGAGAAAAAGATGACCATACGTTATTTTCCCAGCTTACTTCACTTATAAAGGTTATATAGGGACATTCGACTTGATATGGCGCTGGTACTTTGTACTGAGGTAAGAGTTGACTGTCGTTTACTTTTGAGATGAATGTCTCTCATCCGTATTATACTGGCATTTAATTATATTTAAAATATTTGAATATCAATTTTTTTTCTATACAAATATGGTAAATTGTATTCTCCTCCTTGCTTAAGATTTTCGTATGGATTCCTGAAAAAAATGAATGGAGTATTCTCCTTTGTAAAATATAGCGTTCTACTGGAATGGGAAGATCGTTTAATAAATAGTTTCCATTCAAAAACTAACTATGTAAGTGCTTATAGTGATGATAGAATTTAGAATTTTATTTTTTAACCTGGAAATTATTCAAATAGATCGTCCTATTGCTATATTGATTATTCATGGAATTTCCCTCTGGACCAGGTCATTGCTGCGAATTAACCAAGAAAACCGGTTTGATTGAATATGTTGGCAAAACTTTCCGCAAACCCGATATAGATATTATTTTTGATATCTCCAGTAGTTGAGTTAGACATAAATGGGGAAGTCGGCTATTATCCATTTTCCTAATTCTAAGCCAGAACCTGAGTGTCAACACTGTAACTGCCAGTGACGTTCGTCCACATTCCATGCAAATAATATAACCGGGAGTCTATCTATGTAAATTTAAGATCCGCCGGATAAAATTGCCCTGAAACCCGTACATCAAGCTCTACTAGATAATGGCCCAAATCGGAGCTGCATATAGCAAGGTTGAGAGTAAAACTAAATACAAGAGCCTAAGTGAAGATTTGATTTTTGATTTGATCAATATTGCCCAAACCACATTAATAGTATTTAGCGACTTGTTTTTAAAATGTTACGCCGACTGTTGAGTTTTAAGTTGTCAGCTGGTAACCCAAATACGTGTATTTAGATGTTGTAGTTGTTGAGTCATTTGTCCCCAGAACCAAACGTCAGAGCGAGTCAGTCGACCTCCATAACCGTTGATTCAAAATTAGGAAATTCTCTTCGAAATATTTTCTGAGTAAATTGATATTTATCTGAAATTTTTTTATGGATTCCTCCAAAAGCCCAATGTCATCTGCGAACAGAAAGAGGTGTATGTTTCCATAATTCGGTAAATAGATACTTGGTGCATCCTCATATAGAGAAACTAGGTCATTTAGAAAGAGGATACCCAAGTAAGGTGATAGCGGTTCGACCTGTAGGACTCCAACTTGTATTTTATAAATTCTGTAAGTGGGCCGTTCAATCTAACTGTTCCTGACATTTGGGTATAACAGCTCTGTATGAAGCTAATGAAATGATGGCTCAATCCATAAGCCGATAGCTTTGGTGTGGTGCAGTATCAATGGGCTTTTTGATATCCACAAAAAGCGTGTAACCTCATAGTTTTGCGATTCAGCGTCATTTGAATCAATGAGGTAATTTTGAAAATATGGCCTTGATAGGAATATCCTCTTCTGAAAGTCGCTTGATATGCCAAGGACGTGAACAGTTACGGAAGTCAGAGATAGGTTTCGATTTTGAAAGTAATTCATCTGTATGTCTTATGACCTTCTCAGGAACTTTATTTTCTAAATATTAGGTAATTTAAAAATTAGTGCTTTATATAATGGTTATCTTTGAGGGTACCCTACGTCCCTTTTGTTAACAGTTTATGATTAAAGATTCAAATACCCTCTCCAACAATGATTTTTACTCTGAATTCTAAGTAAGGGCTGTAGAAATTGTTTATTTTTAAAAAGAATCATACGCGTCTATAATAGTTTCGAATTTTGATAACAGATGGCGCGCTAATGCATCATAATATTCACATTGTCCATATGGTTTGGGCATCACTAAGCTTGTTCATTGGTTTCTCCAGTCCACTATACATACAAGAGCTAGGTAATCCTGTGTAAAACCCTTGTAAAGCTTTCTAATGAAAGTTCTATAAACCAAGAGTGGGTTTCAGCAGGTAAATAGTAGAGCAATGACGACCTAGAATGACTAAGCCTAAGGTGTCTGAGAGGTCAAAATATGGATGAGATCATTGAATTGATTTTCCAGGATGGTATCAAGACCTTTCCACGATGCAAAATTTGCAGGAGGCCTCACCGAACCACCTCTTGAAATTTATGGAGGCCTCAAGACAAGACTTATATTCCAACCCTACCAAGAATATAAATATAATCCATGGATTCAGTCTCTGTGACCTTGTATAACCATGAAAATTATTGCTGAAAAGAAGGAATTGTTCGAGAATTAGAGCAATTATATTAAACCTGAGAGATATAAAACTATTAGTGAATGGCACATTTTACCAAGTAGTGAATGATAACATTGTCGATCCTAAAGGGCAGCAATTATAGCAACCAGACAAACTAAGAGATTTGGTTTAAACAAAGCCTCAAATGTGAAATTGTATAATATTTATATATTTGACACCAAATGAGTCTTTTAATGTCAATTTGAACAAAATATTTGAGGCTTGTTGATAAAAATATTATATGGATTTGAAATAATACTTGCTGGTGATTTCAATACTAGAACGGAAACTATGGGAGATTTTCAAGTCTTTACGCTTCCCTCATTCATCTCTTCAATGCGTAATTTTATGAATGCAGTACAATTTCCACATCCCAATCAATTTATCTAAGTCTTTGACAAGAATGTCTTAACAATAATACATCATAGATGATTATCAGATAAAAATGGAAATTTAACTTGCAATTTTGAACGTGGTCCGTTTGTTTTGGATTATTTTATAACAACCCCCTTACTTTCAGACCTCATTATAAATTTCCAAACTGAAAGCTCTCCTAACTCTGATTTTTAGAACGCACTTCTTTGCTTTTTTTTTCTATATTTCAGAAGCTATTTGTATTTTTTCTATTCCAAACTTGTCGAATGCAAAGATACTCTTTCCAATAAGTATAAAGTGTAAAAATGAATATAAAACATTAGGCAAAAATAGAACGCAAATGTGTACAAACAATGTTCCTAAATGTTTTAAAATCGCGATCTGTAAACCGACATATTATCAAAATTTTATTTCAAAAATATATGTTATAACTTTAAGTTCGTTATAAGTCTATAGTATATTAAATATATTTTATCATTTTGGAACTTGAAATTAGGTTCGCTATATAGGCGTAGTTCGCTTTTTTTTATTGTAAAGGTAGTTATAACGATGGTATTTTCAATGAAATGAATTGGGAATTGCCTTAGGTTCGCTATATTCGAAGTTCGTATTAGCGAGATTTTACTGTAGATACTAATTAATGGATAGGATTTATTTTTCATGTACTCCTGTTGAAGGATTTGTGAAAACTGTAACTTGAGAAGAATATAAAATAAAACAAGAAACTCACCTTCAGAAGCTGTTTTGTTTATCGTTTATATGTATTGCTGAGAATTTTACTTTTCCGGACATACTGACCTTTTGAAATAGAGTAAAACCTCTTTAATTTAACCGACTACAATCCAAATTTTATATAATTCAACAATTTATCACATCTCTGTCAAAGTATCAACTGGCTATAATATTCAAAATTTAATAAATAGGAATACTTTGAGGTTTTGCGGGAATTAAATAAGAGGTACATGGCATAAAAAGTGGATATCTTTATATAATCTAACACTTTTCTATTAAAGGAAGATCTAAAACAGACTTCAAACTTACCTTGGGTGTGACAGACTTATTTTTAAGGGCAGTAGAGGATTTATGGCTTTGGTCTCTATGGCCTGCACAAACAGGGGAGGTTGGCAATGAGTTTATTTTGTTTCTTGTAGGGGCAATTATTTCTTAAATGGCCTACTCACAGCACATCCAATGTAGTTTCCATTGAACTAATTCCGACTTTGTGCAGTGTCAACTTTGAGGTGAAAACATAAGACTCCGGACTTTCCTATGAAATTTTGATCCATTTCCTTTTGATGAGGTTTAGTTTGGAGTATAGATAAGAATTATAAGGTGACAATTCCAATAAATGAAGTGAATAACATGTAATGGCTTGGTATCCTTTATTTTCACTCATGTAATTATTTTTATTTAACTCATGAGAACAACAACTCTGTAGGTCCAATGGAGTGTGCTAAAGTAATGATTTGGCCTTGTCACCTAGTGAAAAATTTCCTCTATATGAAAATTAAATTTAAGTGAAATCTATGTTACACATCCCTCAACACATTATCCTTGTTTGGAATTCTGGGATTTTATGTGTTACACAGTCTAACCTCTTTAATTCCACATCACAATGGATCAGAGCATTCGGTTGAATTAAATTCAGATGGTTCCATCACAACATTCACTGCTAGAGACATTGTTCTAGGATGGGGTGAAAAGTATTTCTGTCATATTCATGTGGATAGCCAACCAACGACACCAGCTCTTTTCACCCATCATGGAGAATTAAGCTAACGTGTCCAGGGAGGCTAACGCGACCTATGTTCCAGTGATTACAGCAAGGTTTAGAAATATGATAGCCACCCCAAACATCATTGCCAATATTAGGAATAATTTATGTAATTTTAATTGTACACTTGGTGATAGACAGGAGTTGACTGAACTCTCATTCAAGCTTGATTCAAGCACAAAGCTGAAATTGGCGGCTTTCGATATAATTGAGCAAGACAGAGAGGTGGAACAAAATAAAGTCTATTACCTCTCACTCTTTTATATCTTTCATTTAAAATTTATATGTAAAATAATATACAGAATATACAGAAATATTGGGGGAGGCAAACCATAGAAACCAATAGAAGGAGAATCAATATCTTCAACGGCTACCATTCACCGAACAAACCAGGACAAACATTAAATAACATAACCAACTTCAAGTAGAATATTCGCATATTCTTGGTGACTCAATGGCAAAAAGCCAGTTATGAGGATCTCATGAGGATAATGAAGGAATATCAATCATTTCTAACCTGTTTATTGAGACTGTCATAAATATTGGAGACTCACCTAGCTATTCCATTCTTATGGTTCCACAGATCCTCTGAGTCTTCCTCAACTTCCTTCTTCACTTCTGACATAATCATGAGGGAGAGGGATGACGGTGAGAAGGAATCTCTCTGTCGCACTAAAACATATTAAATATATGTCCCCCTGCCCTCTGATCATAAAACACAACTGTCAATATATGTCCCCCTGCCCTCTGATTTTCACACAAAACTGTCAATATATGTCCCCCTGCCCTCTGATCATCACACACAACTGTCAATATATGTACCCCTGCCCCTCTGATCATCACACACAACTGTCAATATATGTCCCCTTGCCCCTCTGATCATCACACACAACTGTCAATATATGTCCCCCTGCCCTCTGATCATCACACACAACTGTCAATATATGTCCTCCTGCCCTCTGATCATCACACACAACTGTCAATATATGTCCCCCTGCCCTCTGATCATCACACACAACTGTCAATATGTGTCCCCCTGCCCTCTGATCAACACACACAACTGTCAATATATGTCCCCCTGCCCCTCTGATCATCACACACAACTGTCAATATGTGTCCCCCTGCCCTCTGATCATCACACACAACTGTCAATATATGTCCCCCTGCCCCTCCGATCATCACACACAACTGTCAATATATGTCCCCCTGCCCCTCTGATCATCACACACAACTGTCAATATATGTCCCCCTGCCCCTCTGATCATCACACACAACTGTCAATATATGTCCCCCTGCCCCTCCGATCATCACACACAACTGTCAATATATGTCCCCCTGCCCCTCCGATCATCACACACAACTGTCAATATATGTCCCCCTGCCCCTCCGATCATCACACACAACTGTCAATATATGTCCCCCTGCCCTCTGATCATCACACACAACTGTCAATATATGTCCCCCTGCCCTCTGATCATCACACACAACTGTCAATATATGTCCCCCTGCCCCTCTGATCAACACACACAACTGTCAATATATGTCCCCCTGCCCCTCCGATCATCACACACAACTGTCAATATATGTCCCCCTGCCCTCTGATCATCACACACAACTGTCAATATATGTCCCCCTGCCCTCTGATCATCACACACAACTGTTAATATGTGTCCCCCTGCCCTCTGATCAACACACACAACTGTCAATATGTGTCCCCCTGCCCCTCCGATCATCACACACAACTGTCAATATATGTCCCCCTGCCCCTCTGATCATCACACACAACTGTCAATATATGTCCCCCTGCCCCTCTGATCATCACACACAACTGTCAATATATGTCCCCCTGCCCCTCCGATCATCACACACAACTGTCAATATATGTCCCCCTGCCCCTCCGATCATCACACACAACTGTCAATATATATCCCCCTGCCCTCTGATCATCACACACAACTGTCAATATATGTCCCCCTGCCCCTCCGATCATCACACACAACTGTCAATATATGTCCCCCTGCCCCTCTGATCATCACACACAACTGTCAATATATGTCCCCCTGCCCTCTGATCATCACACACAACTGTTAATATGTGTCCCCCTGCCCTCTGATCAACACACACAACTGTCAATATGTGTCCCCCTGCCCCTCCGATCATCACACACAACTGTCAATATATGTACCCCTGCCCCTCTGATCATCACACACAACTGTCAATATATGTCCCCTTGCCCCTCTGATCATCACACACAACTGTCAATATATGTCCCCCTGCCCTCTGATCATCACACACAACTGTCAATATATGTCCTCCTGCCCTCTGATCATCACACACAACTGTCAATATATGTCCCCCTGCCCTCTGATCATCACACACAACTGTCAATATGTGTCCCCCTGCCCTCTGATCAACACACACAACTGTCAATATATGTCCCCCTGCCCCTCTGATCATCACACACAACTGTCAATATGTGTCCCCCTGCCCTCTGATCATCACACACAACTGTCAATATATGTCCCCCTGCCCCTCCGATCATCACACACAACTGTCAATATATGTCCCCCTGCCCCTCTGATCATCACACACAACTGTCAATATATGTCCCCCTGCCCCTCTGATCATCACACACAACTGTCAATATATGTCCCCCTGCCCCTCCGATCATCACACACAACTGTCAATATATGTCCCCCTGCCCCTCCGATCATCACACACAACTGTCAATATATGTCCCCCTGCCCCTCCGATCATCACACACAACTGTCAATATATGTCCCCCTGCCCTCTGATCATCACACACAACTGTCAATATATGTCCCCCTGCCCTCTGATCATCACACACAACTGTCAATATATGTCCCCCTGCCCTCTGATCAACACACACAACTGTCAATATATGTCCCCCTGCCCCTCCGATCATCACACACAACTGTCAATATATGTCCCCCCTGCCCCTCTGATCATCACACACAACTGTCAATATATGTCCCCCTGCCCCTCCGATCATCACACACAACTGTCAATATATGTCCCCCTGCCCCTCTGATCATCACACACAACTGTCAATATATGTCCCCCTGCCCTCTGATCATCACACACAACTGTCAATATATGTCCCCCTGCCCCTCCGATCAACACACACAACTGTCAATATATGTCCCCCTTGCCCCTCTGATCATCACACACAACTGTCAATATATGTCCCCCTGCCCTCTGATCATCACACACAACTGTCAATATATGTCCCCCTGCCCTCTGATCATCACACACAACTGTTAATATGTGTCCCCCTGCCCTCTGATCAACACACACAACTGTCAATATGTGTCCCCCTGCCCCTCCGATCATCACACACAACTGTCAATATATGTCCCCCTGCCCCTCTGATCATCACACACAACTGTCAATATATGTCCCCCTGCCCCTCTGATCATCACACACAACTGTCAATATATGTCCCCCTGCCCCTCCGATCATCACACACAACTGTCAATATATGTCCCCCTGCCCCTCCGATCATCACACACAACTGTCAATATATATCCCCCTGCCCCTCCGATCATCACACACAACTGTCAATATATGTCCCCCTGCCCCTCTGATCATCACACACAACTGTCAATATATGTCCCCCTGCCCCTCTGATCATCACACACAACTGTCAATATATGTCCCCCTGCCCTCTGATCATCACACACAACTGTCAATATATGTCCCCCTGCCCTCTGATCATCACACACAACTGTCAATATATGTCCCCCTGCCCTCTGATCATCACACACAACTGTCAATATATGTCCCCCTGCCCCTCCGATCATCACACACAACTGTCAATATATGTCCCCCTGCCCTCTGATCATCACACACAACTGTCAATATGTGTCTCCCTGCCCTCTGATCATCACACACAACTGTCAATATATGTCTCTCTCATAACAACACACAACTGTCAATATGTGTCTCCCTGCCCTCTGATCATCACACACAACTGTCAATATATGTCTCTCTCATAACAACACACAACTGTCAATATGTGTCTCCCTGCCCTCTGATCATCACACACAACTGTCAATATATGTCCCCCTGCCCTCTGATCATCACACACAACTGTCAATATATGTCCCCCTGCCCTCTGATCATCACACACAACTGTCAATATATGTCCCCCTGCCCTCTGATCATCACACACAACTGTCAATATATGTCCCCCTGCTCCTCCGATCATCACACACAACTGTCAATATATGTCCCCCTGCCCTCTGATCATCACACACAACTGTCAATATGTGTCTCCCTGCCCTCTGATCATCACACACAACTGTCAATATATGTCTCTCTCATAACAACACACAACTGTCAATATGTGTCTCCCTGCCCTCTGATCATCACACACAACTGTCAATATATGTCTCTCTCATAACAACACACAACTGTCAATATGTGTCTCCCTGCCCTCTGATCATCACACACAACTGTCAATATATGTCTCTCTCATAACAACACACAACTGTCAATATATGTCTCTCTCATAACAACACACAACTGTCAATATGTGTCTCCCTGCCCTCTGATCATCACAAATAACTGTCAATATATGTCTCTCTCATAACAACACACAACTGTCAATATGTGTCTCCCTGCCCTCTGATCATCACACACAACTGTCAATATATGTCTCTCTCATAACAACACACAACTGTCAATATGTGCCCCCCTGCCCTCTGATCATCACAAATAACTGTCAATATGTGTCCCCCTGCCCTCTGATCATCACACACAACTGTCAATATATGTCTCTCTCATAACAACACACAACTGTCAATATATGTCTCTCTCATAACAACACACAACTGTCAATATGTGTCTCCCTGCCCTGGTCACCACGCACATGCTGATATTTTATTTCAGTTTTTATCTGTTTTAATGCTTTCTTTGAGTCCCTCCTTTGAATGTGGTAAAATATATTGTCTGTGTAGGATTCAGAGCCCAAATAGTTTTAGCCATATCTAGAATAAAAATAAATCCCCTTTTGAAATCATTAAGGATAACCTATTACTGTTAGCAGAATTTTAATAAATGCCTTCGACCACTTGAACTTACAAGCACTCCTAGAAAATTTAACGCCTGTGAAGGAAGAAGCACTCACTTTATGATTCAGATAATTAGTTTAACCAGTAGCTTCTCTCATGATTATCATGATTCGCGGTACTTTGTGAAGTCCTTCTCTTGATCTCATAAAATAAAAAATTATAAAACACAATTCGGATTATAGACTAGAAACACAAGGTAATGAGGCAAAATCCAAATAAATAGTATGTGACATTTCAGTAACAGTGTGATTACTATCATAAAATAAAGTAGTGAACAAAAATGAAGACTAAATGAAAGAAAATTATAAACAAGTCAATATATGATCTGGACCTGGAAAAAATATATGGCTAAGTGCTGGATAGCTTTATAATAAAGTTTAACTGTTTATAATTCTCTTTGTATTCTTAAAATCATAACTTACAACTGCAGCTTCCCATAAAATCCCACACATAAGATCCTTCACCTTTCTTTCTTTGATAATACAAATGGGATCAAGTGATTGCACAATTAAACACGCAAAATAGCTATTTAACAATTTATCAGTACATATATAAACAAAGATTTAATAAGATGAAAATATCCAATTTCTGTATCTAATGATACAAAGGATTATATTATTGAATTAATAGTTATTTCACCAATAAATAAATAGTGTTTTATTAAAGTCACAAAGAAGTATATAGGACATCTTATTGGCTAATTGACTTATAACTTGCGCTATACTAAGGAGGTCACTTGTCAGTACGCTATTGTTTTCTAAGTCGGATACAAGGAAAATCTCCTTTTCTCACGTTGAACAGGAAATTCGACATTTAACATGGTGGATGTCAAATTTGTATGAGGATTTCAACGAGAAAAAGAAGAGCATTTCGTCTCAACAACTTGATCGCCTTTTGATTCATTTTTAAATATTTCAATGTTTTTCAATTTATAAAAAATAACCATTGGTAATATTTTAGAATACTTTTTTTTCACCGAGTATAATTCTTTTTTTTTTTTTCTAAACAAAAGAACATTTGATTATATTGTCGCCTGATTAAGAAATCAATGGTGCCAGGTTTTCATATTTGATTTTCATTTAAGTTTCAAGTTGATATTGATTTATTGCAAAAATGTCTTACCAATTTATTTAAATCTTTTTGTAGACATTTTTAAAATTCAATTTGAAAATATTGCCACATGATATTATCTCTCACGCTCTTATAGGAATATTTCAAACTTGATTTTCAAATATATTTTGTTGTGCTAATATTTTATATCATTGTTGATTTAATTTTTAATTAGATGTTTTCTTTATAATACCCATCATACACCTGGAATAAATAACAAAAGTAAAATTGTATTGAGATCAAGTGGATAAATTAAGACATCTCTTGATCGTGCAACTAATATTCGCTGATGGCCAAATATTGGAATAAATATCAACTGATCGTTGATTTTAAATTATTCCAAATTTGGCCAAATACCCTTTCTTGATTAATCAAAAGAAACTAACCACTATGCGTTTCAGGCTTTTGGCCCTTATCAACGTGGTGCAAGATGTAACTCAACAACTAAAAAGCTGGCCTTTAGGGTACTACTGGATATATTTTCAAGTGTTACAGTAGAACCTCCAAGAGTGGACACTCCTACTAGCGGAACAATGCTGTAAGTGTTCTCCCGTCAGCACAGACTGCAGTGGATATATTTTCAAGTGTTACAGTAGAACCTCCAAGAGTGGACACTCCTACTAGCGGAACAATGCTGTAAGTGTTCTCCCGTCAGCACAGACTGCAGTGGATATATTTTCAAGTGTTACAGTAGAACCTCCAAGAGCGGACACTCCTACTAGCGGAACAATGCTGTAAGTGTTCTCCCGTCAGCACAGACTGCAGTGGATATATTTTCAAGTGTTACAGTAGAACCTCCAAGAGCGGACACTCCTACTAGCGGAACAATGCTGTAAGTGTTCTCCCGTCAGCACAGACTGCAGTGGATATATTTTCAAGTGTTACAGTAAAACTCCATGAGCGGATACTCCTACTAGCGGAACAATGCTGTAATTGTTCTCCCATCAGCACAGACTGCAGTGGATATATTTTCAAGTGTTACAGTAAAACTCCATGAGTGGACACTCCTACTAGCGGAACAATGCTGTAAGTGTTCTCCCGTCAGCACAGACTGCAGTGGATATATTTTCAAGTGTTACAGTAAAACTCCATGAGTGGACACTCCTACTAGCGGAACAATGCTGTAAGTGTTCTCCCGTCAGCACAGACTGCAGTGGATATATTTTCAAGTGTTACAGTAGAACCTCCAAGAGCGGACACTCCTACTAGCGGAACAATGCTGTAAGTGTTCTCCCGTCAGCACAGACTACAGTGGATATATTTTCAAGTGTTACAGTAGAACCTCCAAGAGCGGACACTCCTACTAGCGGAACAATGCTGTAAGTGTTCTCCCGTCAGCACAGACTGCAGTGGATATATTTTCAAGTGTTACAGTAGAACCTCCATGAGTGGACACTCCTACTAGCGGAACAATGCTGTAAGTGTTCTCCCGTCAGCACAGACTGCAGTGGATATATTTTCAAGTGTTACAGTAAAACTCCATGAGCGGATACTCCTACTAGCGGAACAATGCTGTAAGTGTTCTCCCGTCAGCACAGACTACAGTGGATATATTTTCAAGTGTTACAGTAGAACTCCATGAGTGGACACTCCTACTAGCAGAACAAGGCTGTAAGTGTTCTCCCGTCACCACAGACTGCAGTGGATAAATTTTCAAGTGTTACAGTAAAACTCCATGAGCAGACACTCCTACTAGCGGAACAATGCTGTAAGTGTTCTCCCGTCAGCACAGACTGCAGTGGATATATTTTCAAGTGTTACAGTAGAACCTCCATGAGCGGATACTCCTACTAGCGGAACAATGCTGTAATTGTTCTCACATCAGCACAGACTGCAGTGGATATATTTTCAAGTGTTACAGTAAAACTCCATTAGTGGACACTCCTACTAGCGGAACAATGCTGTAAGTGTTCTCCCGTCAGCACAGACTGCAGTGGATATATTTTCAAGTGTTACAGTAGAACCTCCAAGAGCGGACACTCCTACTAGCGGAACAATGCTGTAAGTGTTCTCCCGTCAGCACAGACTGCAGTGGATATATTTTCAAGTGTTACAGTAGAACCTCCATGAGCGGATACTCCTACTAGCGGAACAATGCTGTAATTGTTCTCACATCAGCACAGACTGCAGTGGATATATTTTCAAGTGTTACAGTAAAACTTCATGAGTGGACACTCCTATTAGCGGAACAATGCTGTAAGTGTTCTCCCGTCAGCACAGACTGCAGTGGATATATTTTCAAGTGTTACAGTAAAACTCCATGAGTGGACACTCCTACTAGCGGAACAATGCTGTAAGTGTTCTCCCGTCAGCACAGACTGCAGTGGATATATTTTCAAGTGTTACAGTAGAACCTCCAAGAGCGGACACTCCTACTAGCGGAACAATGCTGTAAGTGTTCTCCCGTCAGCACAGACTGCAGTGGATATATTTTCAAGTGTTACAGTAGAACCTACAAGAGCGGACACTCCTACTAGCGGAACAATGCTGTAAGTGTTCTCCCGTCAGCACAGACTGCAGTGGATATATTTTCAAGTGTTACAGTAAAACTCCATGAGCGGATACTCCTACTAGCGGAACAATGCTGTAATTGTTCTCCCATCAGCACAGACTGCAGTGGATATATTTTCAAGTGTTACAGTAAAACTCCATGAGTGGACACTCCTACTAGCGGAACAATGCTGTAAGTGTTCTCCCGTCAGCACAGACTGCAGTGGATATATTTTCAAGTGTTACAGTAAAACTCCATGAGTGGACACTCCTACTAGCGGAACAATGCTGTAAGTGTTCTCCCGTCAGCACAGACTGCAGTGGATATATTTTCAAGTGTTACAGTAGAACCTCCAAGAGCGGACACTCCTACTAGCGGAACAATGCTGTAAGTGTTCTCCCGTCAGCACAGACTACAGTGGATATATTTTCAAGTGTTACAGTAGAACCTCCAAGAGCGGACACTCCTACTAGCGGAACAATGCTGTAAGTGTTCTCCCGTCAGCACAGACTGCAGTGGATATATTTTCAAGTGTTACAGTAGAACCTCCATGAGTGGACACTCCTACTAGCGGAACAATGCTGTAAGTGTTCTCCCGTCAGCACAGACTGCAGTGGATATATTTTCAAGTGTTACAGTAAAACTCCATGAGCGGATACTCCTACTAGCGGAACAATGCTGTAAGTGTTCTCCCGTCAGCACAGACTACAGTGGATATATTTTCAAGTGTTACAGTAGAACTCCATGAGTGGACACTCCTACTAGCAGAACAAGGCTGTAAGTGTTCTCCCGTCACCACAGACTGCAGTGGATAAATTTTCAAGTGTTACAGTAAAACTCCATGAGCAGACACTCCTACTAGCGGAACAATGCTGTAAGTGTTCTCCCGTCAGCACAGACTGCAGTGGATATATTTTCAAGTGTTACAGTAGAACCTCCATGAGCGGATACTCCTACTAGCGGAACAATGCTGTAATTGTTCTCACATCAGCACAGACTGCAGTGGATATATTTTCAAGTGTTACAGTAAAACTTCATGAGTGGACACTCCTATAAGCGGAACAATGCTGTAAGTGTTCTCCCGTCAGCACAGACTGCAGTGGATATATTTTCAAGTGTTACAGTAAAACTCCATTAGTGGACACTCCTACTAGCGGAACAATGCTGTAAGTGTTCTCCCGTCAGCACAGACTGCAGTGGATATATTTTCAAGTGTTACAGTAGAACCTCCAAGAGCGGACACTCCTACTAGCGGAACAATGCTGTAAGTGTTCTCCCGTCAGCACAGACTGCAGTGGATATATTTTCAAGTGTTACAGTAGAACCTCCATGAGCGGATACTCCTACTAGCGGAACAATGCTGTAATTGTTCTCACATCAGCACAGACTGCAGTGGATATATTTTCAAGTGTTACAGTAAAACTTCATGAGTGGACACTCCTACTAGCGGAACAATGCTGTAAGTGTTCTCCCGTCAGCACAGACTGCAGTGGATATATTTTCAAGTGTTACAGTAAAACTCCATGAGTGGACACTCCTACTAGCGGAACAATGCTGTAAGTGTTCTCCCGTCAGCACAGACTGCAGTGGATATATTTTCAAGTGTTACAGTAGAACCTCCAAGAACGGACACTCCTACTAGCGGAACAATGCTGTAAGTGTTCTCCCGTCAGCACAGACTACAGTGGATATATTTTCAAGTGTTACAGTAGAACCTCCAAGAGCGGACACTCCTACTAGCGGAACAATGCTGTAAGTGTTCTCCCGTCAGCACAGACTACAGTGGATATTCTTTCAAGTGTTACAGTAGAACCTCCAAGAGCGGACACTCCTACTAGCGGAACAATGCTGTAAGTGTTCTCCCGTCAGCACAGACTACAGTGGATATATTTTCAAGTGTTACAGTAGAACCTCCAAGAGCGGACACTCCTACTAGCGGAACAATGCTGTAAGTGTTCTCCCGTCAGAACAGACTGCAGTGGATATATTTTCAAGTGTTACAGTAGAACCTCCATGAGTGGACACTCCTACTAGCGGAACAATGCTGTAAGTGTTCTCCCGTCAGCACAGACTGCAGTGGATATATTTTCAAGTGTTACAGTAAAACTCCATGAGCGGATACTCCTACTAGCGGAACAATGCTGTAAGTGTTCTCCCGTCAGCACAGACTACAGTGGATATATTTTCAAGTGTTACAGTAGAACTCCATGAGTGGACACTCCTACTAGCAGAACAATGCTGTAAGTGTTCTCCCGTCACCACAGACTGCAGTGGATAAATTTTCAAGTGTTACAGTAAAACTCCATGATCAGACACTCCTACTAGCGGAACAATGCTGTAAGTGTTCTCCCGTCAGCACAGACTGCAGTGGATATATTTTCAAGTGTTACAGTAGAACCTCCATGAGCGGATACTCCTACTAGCGGAACAATGCTGTAATTGTTCTCACATCAGCACAGACTGCAGTGGATATATTTTCAAGTGTTACAGTAAAACTTCATGAGTGGACACTCCAACTAGCGGAACAATGCTGTAAGTGTTCTCCCGTCAGCACAGACTGCAGTGGATATATTTTCAAGTGTTACAGTAAAACTCCATGAGTGGACACTCCTACTAGCGGAACAATGCTGTAAGTGTTCTCCCGTCAGCACAGACTGCAGTGGATATATTTTCAAGTGTTACAGTAGAACCTCCAAGAGCGGACACTCCTACTAGCGGAACAATGCTGTAAGTGTTCTCCCGTCAGCACAGACTGCAGTGGATATATTTTCAAGTGTTACAGTAAAACTCCATGAGCAGATAATCCTACTAGTGGAACAATGCTGTAAGTGTTCTCCCGTCAGCACAGACTGCAGTGGATATATTTTCAAGTGTTACAGTAGAACCTCCAAGAGCGGATACTCCAACTAGTGGAAAAATGCTGTAATTGTTCTCCCATCAGCACTGACTGCAGTGGATATATTTTCAAGTGTTACAGTAGAACCTCCAAGAGCGGACACTCCTACTAGCGGAACAATGCTGTAAGTGTTCTCCCGTCAGCACAGACTACAGTGGATAAATTTTCAAGTGTTACAGTAGAACCTCCAAGAGCGGACACTCCTACTAGCGGAACAATGCTCTAAGTGTTCTCCCGTCAGCACAACTACAGTGGATATATTTTCAAGTGTTACAGTAGAACCTCCAAGAGCGGACACTCCTACTAGCGGAACAATGCTGTAAGTGTTCTCCCGTCAGCACAGACTGCAGTGGATATATTTTCAAGTGTTACAGTAGAACCTCCAAGAGCGGACACTCCTACTAGCGGAACAATGCTGTAAGTGTTCTCCCGTCAGCACAGACTGCAGTGGATATATTTTCAAGTGTTACAGTAGAACCTCCAAGAGCGGACACTCCTACTAGCGGAACAATGCTGTAAGTGTTCTCCCGTCAGCACAGACTGCAGTGGATATATTTTCAAGTGTTACAGTAAAACTCCATGAGCGGATACTCCTACTAGCGGAACAATGCTGTAAGTGTTCTCCCGTCAGCACAGACTGCAGTGGATATATTTTCAAGTGTTACAGTAAAACTCCATGAGTGGACACTCCTACTAGCGGAACAATGCTGTAAGTGTTCTCCCGTCAGCACAGACTACAGTGGATATATTTTCAAGTGTTACAGTAGAACCTCCATGAGTGGACACTCCTACTAGCGGAACAATGCTGTAAGTGTTCTCCCGTCAGCACAGACTACAGTGGATATATTTTCAAGTGTTACAGTAGAACCTCCATGAGTGGACACTCCTACTAGCGGAACAATGCTGTAAGTGTTCTCCCGTCAGCACAGACTGCAGTGGATATATTTTCAAGTGTTACAGTAGAACCTCCAAGAGCGGACACTCCTACTAGCGGAACAATGCTGTAAGTGTTCTCCCGTCAGCACAGACTACAGTGGATATTCTTTCAAGTGTTACAGTAGAACCTCCAAGAGCGGACACTCCTACTAGCGGAACAATGCTGTAAGTGTTCTCCCGTCAGCACAGACTACAGTGGATATATTTTCAAGTGTTACAGTAGAACCTCCAAGAGCGGACACTCCTACTAGCGGAACAATGCTGTAAGTGTTCTCCCGTCAGCACAGACTACAGTGGATATATTTTCAAGTGTTACAGTAGAACCTCCAAGAGCGGACACTCCTACTAGCGGAACAATGCTGTAAGTGTTCTCCCGTCAGCACAGACTGCAGTGGATATATTTTCAAGTGTTACAGTAGAACCTCCATGAGTGGACACTCCTACTAGCGGAACAATGCTGAAAGTGTTCTCCCGTCAGCACAGACTGCAGTGGATATATTTTCAAGTGTTACAGTAAAACTCCATGAGCGGATACTCCTACTAGCGGAACAATGCTGTAAGTGTTCTCCCGTCAGCACAGACTACAGTGGATATATTTTCAAGTGTTACAGTAGAACTCCATGAGTGGACACTCCTACTAGCGGAACAATGCTGTAAGTGTTCTACCGTCAGCACAGACTGCAGTGGATATATTTTCAAGTGTTACAGTAAACCTCCATGAGTGGACACTCCTACTAGCGGAACAATGCTGTAAGTGTTCTACCGTCAGCACAGACTGCAGTGGATATATTTTCAAGTGTTACAGTAAACCTCCATGAGTGGACACTCCTACTAGCGGAACAATGCTGTAAGTGTTCTCCCGTCAGCACAGACTGCAGTGGATATATTTTCAAGTGTTACAGTAGAACCTCCAAGAGCGGACACTCCTACTAGCGGAACAATGCTGTAAGTGTTCTCCCGTCAGCACAGACTGCAGTGGATATATTTTCAAGTGTTACAGTAGAACCTCCATGAGCGGATACTCCTACTAGCGGAACAATGCTGTAATTGTTCTCACATCAGCACAGACTGCAGTGGATATATTTTCAAGTGTTACAGTAAAACTTCATGAGTGGACACTCCTACTAGCGGAACAATGCTGTAAGTGTTCTCCCGTCAGCACAGACTGCAGTGGATATATTTTCAAGTGTTACAGTAAAACTCCATGAGTGGACACTCCTACTAGCGGAACAATGCTCTAAGTGTTCTCCCGTCAGCACAGACTGCAGTGGATATATTTTCAAGTGTTACAGTAGAACCTCCAAGAACGGACACTCCTACTAGCGGAACAATGCTGTAAGTGTTCTCCCGTCAGCACAGACTACAGTGGATATATTTTCAAGTGTTACAGTAGAACCTCCAAGAGCGGACACTCCTACTAGCGGAACAATGCTGTAAGTGTTCTCCCGTCAGCACAGACTACAGTGGATATTCTTTCAAGTGTTACAGTAGAACCTCCAAGAGCGGACACTCCTACTAGCGGAACAATGCTGTAAGTGTTCTCCCGTCAGCACAGACTACAGTGGATATATTTTCAAGTGTTACAGTAGAACCTCCAAGAGCGGACACTCCTACTAGCGGAACAATGCTGTAAGTGTTCTCCCGTCAGAACAGACTGCAGTGGATATATTGTCAAGTGTTACAGTAGAACCTCCATGAGTGGACACTCCTACTAGCGGAACAATGCTGTAAGTGTTCTCCCGTCAGCACAGACTGCAGTGGATATATTTTCAAGTGTTACAGTAAAACTCCATGAGCGGATACTCCTACTAGCGGAACAATGCTGTAAGTGTTCTCCCGTCAGCACAGACTACAGTGGATATATTTTCAAGTGTTACAGTAGAACTCCATGAGTGGACACTCCTACTAGCAGAACAATGCTGTAAGTGTTCTCCCGTCACCACAGACTGCAGTGGATAAATTTTCAAGTGTTACAGTAAAACTCCATGAGCAGACACTCCTACTAGCGGAACAATGCTGTAAGTGTTCTCCCGTCAGCACAGACTGCAGTGGATATATTTTCAAGTGTTACAGTAGAACCTCCATGAGCGGATACTCCTACTAGCGGAACAATGCTGTAAGTGTTCTCCCGTCAGAACAGACTGCAGTGGATATATTTTCAAGTGTTACAGTAGAACCTCCATGAGTGGACACTCCTACTAGCGGAACAATGCTGTAAGTGTTCTCCCGTCAGCACAGACTGCAGTGGATATATTTTCAAGTGTTACAGTAAAACTCCATGAGCGGATACTCCTACTAGCGGAACAATGCTGTAAGTGTTCTCCCGTCAGCACAGACTACAGTGGATATATTTTCAAGTGTTACAGTAGAACTCCATGAGTGGACACTCCTACTAGCAGAACAATGCTGTAAGTGTTCTCCCGTCACCACAGACTGCAGTGGATAAATTTTCAAGTGTTACAGTAGAACCTCCATGAGCAGACACTCCTACTAGCGGAACAATGCTGTAAGTGTTCTCCCGTCAGCACAGACTGCAGTGGATATATTTTCAAGTGTTACAGTAGAACCTCCATGAGCGGATACTCCTACTAGCGGAACAATGCTGTAATTGTTCTCACATCAGCACAGACTGCAGTGGATATATTTTCAAGTGTTACAGTAAAACTTCATGAGTGGACACTCCAACTAGCGGAACAATGCTGTAAGTGTTCTCCCGTCAGCACAGACTGCAGTGGATATATTTTCAAGTGTTACAGTAAAACTCCATGAGTGGACACTCCTACTAGCGGAACAATGCTGTAAGTGTTCTCCCGTCAGCACAGACTGCAGTGGATATATTTTCAAGTGTTACAGTAGAACCTCCAAGAGCGGACACTCCTACTAGCGGAACAATGCTGTAAGTGTTCTCCCGTCAGCACAGACTACAGTGGATATATTTTCAAGTGTTACAGTAGAACTCCATGAGTGGACACTCCTACTAGCGGAACAATGCTGTAAGTGTTTTCCCGTCAGCACAGACTGCAGTGGATATATTTTCAAGTGTTACAGTAAAACTCCATGAGCAGATAATCCTACTAGTGGAACAATGCTGTAAGTGTTCTCCCCGTCAGCACAGACTGCAGTGGATATATTTTCAAGTGTTACAGTAGAACCTCCAAGAGCGGATACTCCAACTAGTGGAAAAATGCTGTAATTGTTCTCCCATCAGCACTGACTGCAGTGGATATATTTTCAAGTGTTACAGTAGAACCTCCAAGGGCGGACACTCCTACTAGCGGAACAATGCTGTAAGTGTTCTCCCGTCAGCACAGACTACAGTGGATAAATTTTCAAGTGTTACAGTAGAACCTCCAAGAGCGGACACTCCTACTAGCGGAACAATGCTCTAAGTGTTCTCCCGTCAGCACAACTACAGTGGATATATTTTCAAGTGTTACAGTAGAACCTCCAAGAGCGGACACTCCTACTAGCGGAACAATTCTGTAAGTGTTCTCCCGTCAGAACAGACTGCAGTGGATATATTTTCAAGTGTTACAGTAGAACCTCCATGAGTGGACACTCCTACTAGCGGAACAATGCTGTAAGTGTTCTCCCGTCAGCAAAGACTGCAGTGGATATATTTTCAAGTGTTACAGTAGAACCTCCATGAGCGGATACTCCTACTAGCGGAACAATGCTGTAATTGTTCTCCCATCAGCACAGACTGCAGTGGATATATTTTCAAGTGTTACAGTAGAACCTCCATGAGCAGACACTCCTACTAGCGGAACAATGCTGTAAGTGTTCTCCCGTCAGCACAGACTGCAGTGGATATATTTTCAAGTGTTACAGTAGAACCTCCATGAGTGGACACTCCTACTAGTGGAACAATGCTGTAAGTGTTCTCCCGTCAGCACAGACTGCAGTGGATATATTTTCAAGTGTTACAGTAGAACCTCCATGAGCAGACACTCCTACTAGCGGAACAATGCTGTAAGTGTTCTCCCGTCAGCACAGACTGCAGTGGATATATTTTCAAGTGTTACAGTAGAACCTCCATGAGCGGATACTCCTACTAGCGGAACAATGCTGTAAGTGTTTTCCCGTCAGCACAGACTGCAGTGGATATATTTTCAAGTGTTACAGTAAAACTCCATGAGCAGATAATCCTACTAGTGGAACAATGCTGTAAGTGTTCTCCCGTCAGCACAGACTGCAGTGGATATATTTTCAAGTGTTACAGTAGAACCTCCATGAGCAGACACTCCTACTAGCGGAACAATGCTGTAAGTGTTCTCCCGTCAGCACAGACTGCAGTGGATATATTTTCAAGTGTCACAGTAGAACCTCCATGAGCGTATACTCCTACTAGCGGAACAATGCTGTAAGTGTTTTCCCGTCAGCACAGACTGCAGTGGATATATTTTCAAGTGTTACAGTAAAACTCCATGAGCGGATAATCCTACTAGTGGAACAATGCTGTAAGTGTTCTCCCGTCAGCACAGACTGCAGTGGATATATTTTCAAGTGTCACAGTAGAACCTCCATGAGCGGATACTCCTACTAGTGGAACAATGCTGTAAGTGTTTTCCCGTCAGCACAGACTGCAGTGGATATATTTTCAAGTGTTACAGTAAAACTCCAGGAGCGGATAATCCTACTAGTGGAACAATGCTGTAAGTGTTCTCCCGTCAGCACAGACTGCAGTGGATATATTTTCAAGTGTTACAGTAGAACCTCCATGAGCGGATACTCCTACTAGCGGAACAATGCTGTAAGTGTTTTCCCGTCAGCACAGACTGCAGTGGATATATTTTCAAGTGTTACAGTAAAACTCCATGAGCAGATAATCCTACTAGTGGAACAATGCTGTAAGTGTTCTCCCGTCAGCACAGACTGCAGTGGATATATTTTCAAGTGTTACAGTAGAACCTCCATGAGCAGACACTCCTACTTGCGGAACAATGCTGTAGGTGTTCTCCCGTCAGCACAGACTGCAGTGGATATATTTTCAAGTGTCACAGTAGAACCTCCATGAGCGGATACTCCTACTAGCGGAACAATGCTGTAAGTGTTTTCCCGTCAGCACAGACTGCAGTGGATATATTTTCAAGTGTTACAGTAAAACTCCATGAGCGGATAATCCTACTAGTGGAACAATGCTGTAAGTGTTCTCCCGTCAGCACAGACTGCAGTGGATATATTTTCAAGTGTTACAGTAGAACCTCCATGAGTGGACACTCCTACTAGCGGAACAATGCTTTAAGTGTTCTCCCGTCAGCACAGACTGCAGTGGATATATTTTCAAGTGTTACAGTAGAACCTCCAAGAGCGGACACTCCTACTAGCGGAACAATGCTGTAAGTGTTCTCCCGTCAGCACAGACGACAGTGGATATATTTTCAAGTGTTACAGTAGAACCTCCAAGAGCGGACACACCTACTAGCGGAACAATGCTGTAAGTGTTCTCCCGTCAGCACAGACTACAGTGGATATATTTTCAAGTGTTACAGTAGAACCTCCAAGAGCGGACACTCCTACTAGCGGAACAATGCTGTAAGTGTTCTACCGTCAGCACAGACTACAGTGGATATATTTTCAAGTGTTACAGTAGAACCTCCAAGAGCGGACACTCCTACTAGCGGAACAATGCTGTAAGTGTTCTCCTGTCAGCACAGACTACAGTGGATATATTTTCTAGTGTTACAGTAGAACCTCCATGAGTGGACACTCCTACTAGCGGAACAATGCTGTAAGTGTTCTCCCGTCAGCACAGACTACAGTGGATATATTTTCTAGTGTTACAGTAGAACCTCCATGAGTGGACACTCCTACTAGCGGAACAATGCTGTAAGTGTTCTCCCGTCAGCACAGACTGCAGTGGATATATTTTCAAGTGTTACAGTATAACCTCCATGAGCGGATACTCCTACTAGCGGAACAATGCTGTAAGTGTTCTCCCGTCAGCACAGACTGAAGTGGATATATTTTCAAGTGTTACAGTAGAACCTCCATGAGCAGACACTCCTACTAGCGGAACAATGCTGTAAGTGTTCTCCCATCAGCACAGACTGCAGTGGATATATTTTCAAGTGTTACAGTAAAACTCCCTGAGCGGATACTCCTACTAGCGGAACAATGCTGTATGTGTTCTCCCGTTAGCACAGACTGCAGTGGATATATTTCAAGTGTTACAGTAAAACTCCATGAGCAGACACTCCTACTAGCGGAACAATGCTGCAAGTGTTCTCCCGTCAGCACAGACAGCAGTGGATATATTTACAAGTGTTCCCGTAAAACTCCATGAGTGGACACTCCTACTAGCGGAACAATGCTGTAAGTGTTCTCCCGTCAGCACAGACTGCAGTGGATATATTTTCAAGTGTTACAGTAAAACTCCATGAGTGGACACTCCTACTAGTGGAACAATGCTGCAAGTGTTCTCCCGTCAGCACAGACTGCAGTGGATATATTTTCAAGTGTTACAGTAGAACCTCCATGAGCAGACACTCCTACTAGCGGAACAATGCTGTAAGTGTTCTCCCGTCAGCACAGACTGCAGTGGATATATTTTAAGTGTTACAGTAGAACCTCCATGAGCAGACACTCCTTCTAGCGGAACAATGCTGTAAGTGTTCTCCTGTCAGCACAGACTGCCGTGGATATATTTTCAAGTGTTACAGTAGAACCTCCATGAGCAGACACTCCTACTAGTGGAACAATGCTGTAAGTGTTCTCCTGTCAGCACAGACTGCAGTGGATATATTTTCAAGTGTTACAGTAAAACTCCATGAGTGGACACTCCTACTAGCGGAACAATGCTGTAAGTGTTCTCCCGTCAGCACAGACTGCAGTGGATATATTTTCAAGTGTTACAGTAGAACCTCCATGAGCAGACACTCCTACTAGCGGAACAATGCTGTAAGTGTTCTCCCGTCAGCACAGACTACAGTGGATATATTTTCAAGTGTTACAGTAAAACTCCATGAGCGTACACTCCTACTAGTGGAACAATGCTGTAAGTGTTCTCCCGTCAGCACAGACTACAGTGGATATATTTTCAAGTGTTACAGTAGAACCTCCATGAGCAGGACACTCCTACTAGCGGAACAATGCTGTAAGTGTTCTCCCGTCAGCACAGACTGCAGTGGATATATTTTCAAGTGTTACAGTAAAACTCCAAGAGCGGACACTCCTACTAGCGGAACAATGCTGTAAGTGTTCTCCCGTCAGCACAGACTGCAGTGGATATATTTTCAAGTGTTACAGTAAAACTCCATGAGTGGACACTCCTACTAGCGGAACAATGCTGTAAGTGTTCTCTCGTCAGCACAGACTGCAGTGGATATATTTTCAAGTGTTACAGTAAAACTCCATGAGTGGACACTCCTACTAGCCGAACAATGCTGTAAGTGTTCTCCCGTCAGCACAGACTGCAGTGGATATATTTTCAAGTGTTACAGTAGAACCTCCATGAGCAGACACTCCTACTAGCGGAACAATGCTGTAAGTGTTCTCCCGTCAGCACAGACTGCAGTATTTTCATATAGAGGAAATTTTTCACTAGGTGACAAGGCCAAATCATTACTTTAGCACACTCCATTGGACCTACAGAGTTGTTGTTCTCATGAGTTAAATAAAAATAATTACATGAGTGAAAGGTATTTCTGTCATATTCATTTGGATAGCCAACCAACGACACCAGCTCTTTTCACCCATCATGGAGACTTAAGCTAACGTGTCCAGGGAGGCTAACGCGACCTATGTTCCAGTGATTACAGCAAGGTTTAGAAATATGATAGCCACCCCAAACATCATTGCCAATATTAGGAATAATTTATGTAATTTTAATTGTACACTTGGTGATAGACAGGAGTTGACTGAACTCTCATTCAAGCTTGATTCAAGCACAAAGCTGAAATTGGCGGCTTTCGATATAATTGAGCAAGACAGAGAGGTGGAACAAAATAAAGTCTATTACCTCTCACTCTTTTATATCTTTCATTTAAAATTTATATGTAAAATAATATACAGAATATACAGAAATATTGGGGGAGGCAAACCATAGAAACCAATAGAAGGAGAATCAATATCTTCAACGGCTACCATTCACCGAACAAACCAGGACAAACATTAAATAACATAACCAACTTCAAGTAGAATATTCGCATATTCTTGGTGACTCAATGGCAAAAAGCCAGTTATGAGGATCTCATGAGGATAATGAAGGAATATCAATCATTTCTAACCTGTTTATTGAGACTGTCATAAATATTGGAGACTCACCTAGCTATTCCATTCTTATGGTTCCACAGATCCTCTGAGTCTTCCTCAACTTCCTTCTTCACTTCTGACATAATCATGAGGGAGAGGGATGACGGTGAGAAGGAATCTCTCTGTCGCACTAAAACATATTAAATATATGTCCCCCTGCCCTCTGATCATAAAACACAACTGTCAATATATGTCCCCCTGCCCTCTGATTTTCACACAAAACTGTCAATATATGTCCCCCTGCCCTCTGATCATCACACACAACTGTCAATATATGTACCCCTGCCCCTCTGATCATCACACACAACTGTCAATATATGTCCCCTTGCCCCTCTGATCATCACACACAACTGTCAATATATGTCCCCCTGCCCTCTGATCATCACACACAACTGTCAATATATGTCCTCCTGCCCTCTGATCATCACACACAACTGTCAATATTATGTCCCCCTGCCCTCTGATCATCACACACAACTGTCAATATGTGTCCCCCTGCCCTCTGATCAACACACACAACTGTCAATATATGTCCCCCTGCCCCTCTGATCATCACACACAACTGTCAATATGTGTCCCCCTGCCCTCTGATCATCACACACAACTGTCAATATATGTCCCCCTGCCCCTCCGATCATCACACACCACTGTCAAAATATGTCCCCCTGCCCCTCTGATCATCACACACAACTGTCAATATATGTCCCCCAGCCCCTCCGATCATCACACACAACTGTCAATATATGTCCCCCTGCCCCTCTGATCATCACACACAACTGTCAATATATGTCCCCCTGCCCCTCCGATCATCACACACAACTGTCAATATATGTCCCCCTGCCCTCTGATCATCACACACAACTGTCAATATATGTCCCCCTGCCCTCTGATCATCACACACAACTGTCAATATATGTCCCCCTGCCCCTCTGATCAACACACACAACTGTCAATATATGTCCCCCTGCCCCTCCGATCATCACACACAAATGTCAATATATGTCCCCCTGCCCTCTGATCATCACACACAACTGTCAATATATGTCCCCCTGCCCTCTGATCATCACACACAACTGTCAATATGTGTCCCCCTACCCTCTGATCAACACACACAACTGTCAATATGTGTCCCCCTGCCCCTCCGATCATCACACACAACTGTCAATATATGTCCCCCTGCCCCTCTGATCATCACAAACAACTGTCAATATATGTCCCCCTGCCCCTCTGATCATCACACACAACTGTCAATATATGTCCCCCTGCCCCTCCAATCATCACACACAACTGTCAATATATGTCCCCCTGCCCCTCTGATCATCACACACAACTGTCAATATATGTCCCCCTGCCCTCTGATCATCACACACAACTGTCAATATATGTCCCCCTGCCCTCTGATCATCACACACAACTGTCAATATATGTCCCCCTGCCCCTCCGATCATCACACATAACTGTCAATATATGTCCCCCTGCCCCTCTGATCAACACACACAACTGTCAATATATGTCCCCCTGCCCTCTGATCATCACACACAACTGTCAATATATGTCCCCCTGCCCTCTGATCAACACACACAACTGTCAATATATGTCCCCCTGCCCTCTGATCATCACACACAACTGTCAATATATGTCCCCCTGCCCCTCCGATCATCATACACAACTGTCAATATATGTCCCCCTGCCCCTCTGATCATCACACACAACTGTCAATATATGTCCCCCTGCACTCTGATCATCACACACAACTGTCAATATATGTCCCCCTGCCCTCTGATCATCACACACAACTGTCAATAAATGTCCGCCTGCCCTCTGATCATCACACACAACTGTCAATATGTGTCTCCCTGCCCTCTGATCATCACACACAACTGTCAATATATGTCCCCCTGCCCTCTGATCATCACTCACAACTGTCAATATATGTCCCCCTGCCCTCTGATCATCACACACAACTGTCAATATGTGTCTCTCTCATAACAGCACACAACTGTCAATATGTGTCTCCCTGCCCTCTGATCATCACACACAACTGTCAATATATGTCCCCCTGCCCTCTGATCATCACACACAACTGTCAATATATGTCCTCCTGCCCTCTGATCATCACACACAACTGTCAATATGTGTCTCTCTCATAACAGCACACAACTGTCAATATATGTCCCCCTGCCCTCTGATCATCACACACAACTGTCAATATATGTCCCCCTGCCCTCTGATCATCACACACAACTGTCAATATATGTCCCCCTGCCCTCTGATCATCACACACAACTGTCAATATGTTTCTCTCTCATAACAGCACACAACTGTCAATATATGTTCCCCTGCCCTCTGATCATCACACACAACTGTCATTATGTGTCTCCCTGCCCTCTGATCATCACACACAACTGTCAATATATGTCCCCCTGCCCTCTGATCATCACACACAACTGTCAATATATGTCCCCCTGCCCTCTGATCATCACACACAACTGTCAATATGTGTCTCTCTCATAACAGCACACAACTGTCAATATATGTCCCCCTGCCCTCTGATCATCACACACAACTGTCAATATATGTCCCCCTGCCCTCTGATCATCACACACAACTGTCAATATATGTCCCCCTGCCCTCTGATCATCACACACAACTGTCAATATATGTCCCCCTGCCCCTCTGATCATCACACACAACTGTCAATATATGTCCCCCTGCCCTCTGATCATCACACACAACTGTCAATATATGTCCCCCTGCCCTCTGATCATCACACACAACTGTCAATATGTGTCTCCCTGCCCTCTGATCATCACACACAACTGTCAATATATGTCCCCCTGCCCTCTGATCATCACGCACAACTGTCAATATATGTCCCCCTGCCCCTCCGATCATCACACACAACTGTCAATATATGTCCCCCTGCCCTCTGATCATCACACACAACTGTCAATATGTGTCTCCTTGCCCTCTGATCATCACACACAACTGTCAATATATGTCTCTCTCATAACAACACACAATCGTCAATATGTGTCTCCCTGCCCTCTGATCATCACACACAACTGTCAATATATGTCTCTCTCATAACAACACACAACTGTCAATATGTGTCTCCCTGCCCTCTGATCATCACACACAACTGTCAATATATGTCTCTCTCATAACAACACACAACTGTCAATATGTGTCTCCCTGCCCTCTGATCATCACACACAACTGTCAATATATGTCTCTCTCATAACAACACACAACTGTCAATATGTGCCCCCCTGCCCTCTGATCATCACAAATAACTGTCAATATATGTCTCTCTCATAACAACACACAACTGTCAATATGTGTCTCCCTGCCCTCTGATCATCACACACAACTGTCAATATATGTCTCTCTCATAACAACACACAACTGTCAATATGTGTCTCCCTGCCCTCTGATCATCACACACAACTGTCAATATATGTCTCTCTCATAACAACACACAACTGTCAATATGTGTCTCCCTGCCCTCTGATCATCACACACAACTGTCAATATATGTCTCTCTCATAACAACACACAACTGTCAATATGTGCCCCCCTGCCCTCTGATCATCACAAATAACTGTCAATATATGTCTCTCTCATAACAACACACAACTGTCAATATATGTCTCTCTCATAACAACACACAACTGTCAATATGTGTCCCCCTGCCCTCTGATCATCACACACAACTGTCAATATATGTCCCCCTGCCCTCTGATCATCACACACAACTGTCAATATATGTCTCTCTCATAACAACACACAACTGTCAATATATGTCTCTCTCATAACAACACACAACTGTCAATATATGTCTCTCTCATAACAACACACAACTGTCAATATGTGTCTCCCTGCCCTGGTCACCACGCACATGTTGATATTTTATTTCAGTTTTTATCTGTTTTAATGCTTTCTTTGAGTCCCTCCTTTGAATGTGGTAAAATATATTGTCTGTGTAGGATTCAGAGCCCAAATAGTTTTAGCCATATCTAGAATAAAAATAAATCCCCTTTTGAAATCATTAAGGATAACCTATTACTGTTAGCAGAATTTTAATAAATGCCTTCGACCACTTGAACTTACAAGCACTCCTAGAAAATTTAACGCCTGTGAAGGAAGAAGCACTCACTTTATGATTCAGATAATTAGTTTAACCAGTAGCTTCTCTCATGATTATCATGATTCGCGGTACTTTGTGAAGTCCTTCTCTTGATCTCATAAAATAAAAAATTATAAAACACAATTCGGATTATAGACTAGAAACACAAGGTAATGAGGCAAAATCCAAATAAATAGTATGTGACATTTCAGTAACAGTGTGATTACTATCATAAAATAAAGTAGTGAACAAAAATGAAGACTAAATGAAAGAAAATTATAAACAAGTCAATATATGATCTGGACCTGGAAAAAATATATGGCTAAGTGCTGGATAGCTTTATAATAAAGTTTAACTGTTTATAATTCTCTTTGTATTCTTAAAATCATAACTTACAACTGCAGCTTCCCATAAAATCCCACACATAAGATCCTTCACCTTTCTTTCTTTGATAATACAAATGGGATCAAGTGATTGCACAATTAAACACGCAAAATAGCTATTTAACAATTTATCAGTACATATATAAACAAAGATTTAATAAGATGAAAATATCCAATTTCTGTATCTAATGATACAAAGGATTATATTATTGAATTAATAGTTATTTCACCAATAAATAAATAGTGTTTTATTAAAGTCACAAAGAAGTATATAGGACATCTTATTGGCTAATTGACTTATAACTTGCGCTATACTAAGGAGGTCACTTGTCAGTACGCTATTGTTTTCTAAGTCGGATACAAGGAAAATCTCCTTTTCTCACGTTGAACAGGAAATTCGACATTTAACATGGTGGATGTCAAATTTGTATGAGGATTTCAACGAGAAAAAGAAGAGCATTTCGTCTCAACAACTTGATCGCCTTTTAATTCATTTTTAAATATTTCAATGTTTTTCAATTTATAAAAAATAACCATTGGTAATATTTTAGAATACTTTTTTTTCACCGAGTATAATTCTTTTTTTTTTTTTTTTAAACAAAAGAACATTTGATTATATTGTCGCCTGATTAAGAAATCAATGGTGCCAGGTTTTCATATTTGATTTTCATTTAAGTTTCAAGTTGATATTGATTTATTACAAAAATGTCTTACCAATTTATTTAAATCTTTTTGTAGACATTTTTAAAATTCAATTTGAAAATATTGCCACATGATATTATCTCTCACGCTCTTATAGGAATATTTCAAACTTGATTTTCAAATATATTTCGTTGTGCTAATATTTTATATCATTGTTGATTTAATTTTTAATTAGATGTTTTTCTTTATATAATACCCATCATACACCTGGAATAAATAACAAAAGTAAAATTGTATTGAGATCAAGTGGATAAATTAAGACATCTCTTGATCGTGCAACTAATATTCGCTGATGGCCAAATATTGGAATAAATATCAACTGATCGTTGATTTTAAATTATTCCAAATTTGGCCAAATACCCTTTCTTGATTAATCAAAAGAAACTAACCACTATGCGTTTCAGGCTTTTGGCCCTTATCAACGTGGTGCAAGATGTAACTCAACAACTAAAAAGCTGGCCTTTAGGGTACTACTGGATATATTTTCAAGTGTTACAGTAGAACCTCCAAGAGTGGACACTCCTACTAGCGGAACAATGCTGTAAGTGTTCTCCCGTCAGCACAGACTGCAGTGGATATATTTTCAAGTGTTACAGTAGAACCTCCAAGAGTGGACACTCCTACTAGCGGAACAATGCTGTAAGTGTTCTCCCGTCAGCACAGACTGCAGTGGATATATTTTCAAGTGTTACAGTAGAACCTCCATGAGTGGACACTCCTACTAGCGGAACAATGCTGTAAGTGTTCTCCCGTCAGCACAGACTGCAGTGGATATATTTTCAAGTGTTACAGTAAAACTCCATGAGCGGATACTCCTACTAGCAGAACAATGCTGTAATTGTTCACCCATCAGCACAGACTGCAGTGGATATATTTTCAAGTGTTACAGTAAAACTCCATGAGTGGACACTCCTACTTGCGGAACAATGCTGTAAGTGTTCTCCCGTCAGCACAGACAGCAGTGGATATATTTTCAAGTGTTACAGTAAAACTCCATGAGTGGACACTCCTACTAGCGGAACAATGCTGTAAGTGTTCTCCCGTCAGCACAGACTGCAGTGGATATATTTTCAAGTGTTACAGTAGAACCTCCAAGAGCGGACACTCCTACTAGCGGAACAATGCTGTAAGTGTTCTCCCGTCAGCACAGACTACAGTGGATATATTTTCAAGTGTTACAGTAGAACCTCCAAGAGCGGACACTCCTACTAGCGGAACAATGCTGTAAGTGTTCTCCCGTCAGCACAGACTACAGTGGATATTCTTTCAAGTGTTACAGTAGAACCTCCAAGAGCGGACACTCCTACTAGCGGAACAATGCTGTAAGTGTTCTCCCGTCAGCACAGACTACAGTGGATATATTTTCAAGTGTTACAGTAGAACCTCCAAGAGCGGACACTCCTACTAGCGGAACAATGCTGTAAGTGTTCTCCCGTCAGCACAGACTGCAGTGGATATATTTTCAAGTGTTACAGTAGAACCTCCATGAGTGGACACTCCTACTAGCGGAACAATGCTGTAAGTGTTCTCCCGTCAGCACAGACTGCAGTGGATATATTTTCAAGTGTTACAGTAAAACTCCATGAGCGGATACTCCTACTAGCGGAACAATGCTGTAAGTGTTCTCCCGTCAGCACAGACTGCAGTGGATATATTTTCAAGTGTTACAGTAAAACTCCATGAGTGGACACTCCTACTAGCGGAACAATGCTGTAAGTGTTCTCCTGTCAGCACAGACTGCAGTGGATATATTTTCAAGTGTTACAGTAGAACCTCCATGAGCGGATACTCCTACTAGCGGAACAATGCTGTAATTGTTCTCACATCAGCACAGACTGCAGTGGATATATTTTCAAGTGTTACAGTAAAACTTCATGAGTGGACACTCCTACTAGCGGAACAATGCTGTAAGTGTTCTCCCGTCAGCACAGACTGCAGTGGATATATTTTCAAGTGTTACAGTAAAACTCCATGAGTGAACACTCCTACTAGCGGAACAATGCTGTAAGTGTTCTCCCGTCAGCACAGACTGCAGTGGATATATTTTCAAGTGTTACAGTAGAACCTCCAAGAGCGGACACTCCTACTAGCGGAACAATGCTGTAAGTGTTCTCCCGTCAGCACAGACTACAGTGGATATATTTTCAATTGTTACAGTAGAACCTCCAAGAGCGGACACTCCTACTAGCGGAACAATGCTGTAAGTGTTCTCCCGTCAGCACAGACTACAGTGGATATTCTTTCAAGTGTTACAGTAGAACCTCCAAGAGCGGACACTCCTACTAGCGGAACAATGCTGTAAGTGTTCTCCCGTCAGCACAGACTACAGTGGATATATTTTCAAGTGTTACAGTAGAACCTCCAAGAGCGGACACTCCTACTAGCGGAACAATGCTGTAAGTGTTCTCCCGTCAGCACAGACTGCAGTGGATATATTTTCAAGTGTTACAGTAGAACCTCCATGAGCGGATACTCCTACTAGCGGAACAATGCTGTAATTGTTCTCACATCAGCACAGACTGCAGTGGATATATTTTCAAGTGTTACAGTAAAACTTCATGAGTGGACACTCCTACTAGCGGAACAATGCTGTAAGTGTTCTCCCGTCAGCACAGACTGCAGTGGATATATTTTCAAGTGTTACAGTAAAACTCCATGAGTGGACACTCCTACTAGCGGAACAATGCTGTAAGTGTTCTCCCGTCAGCACAGACTGCAGTGGATATATTTTCAAGTGTTACAGTAGAACCTCCAAGAGCGGACACTCCTACTAGCGTAACAATGCTGTAAGTGTTCTCCCGTCAGCACAGACTACAGTGGATATATTTTCAAGTGTTACAGTAGAACTCCATGAGTGGACACTCCTACTAGCGGAACAATGCTGTAAGTGTTCTCCCGTCAGCACAGACTGCAGTGGATATATTTTCAAGTGTTACAGTAAAACTCCATGAGCAGATAATCCTACTAGTGGAACAATGCTGTAAGTGTTCTCCCGTCAGCACAGACTGCAGTGGATATATTTTCAAGTGTTACAGTAGAACCTCCAAGAGCGGATACTCCAACTAGTGGAAAAATGCTGTAATTGTTCTCCCATCAGCACTGACTGAAGTGGATATATTTTCAAGTGTTACAGTAGAACCTCCAAGAGCGGACACTCCTACTAGCGGAACAATGCTGTAAGTGTTCTCCCGTCAGCACAGACTGCAGTGGATATATTTTCAAGTGTTACAGTAGAACCTCCAAGAGCGGACACTCCTACTAGCGGAACAATGATGTAAGTGTTCTCCCGTCAACACAGACTGCAGTGGATATATTTACAAGTGTTACAGTAGAACCTCCATGAGCAGACACTCCTACTAGCGGAACAATGCTGTAAGTGTTCTCCCGTCAGCACAGACTGCAGTGGATATATTTTCAAGTGTTACAGTAGAACCTCCATGAGCAGGCACTCCTACTAGCGGAACAATGCTGTAAGTGTTCTCCCATCAGCACTGACTGCAGTGGATATATTTTCAAGTGTTACAGTAGAGCCTCCATGAGTGGACACTACTAGCGGAACAAAATATTATAAGTAATATATTCCAAATATTAATATATTATAATATTAATAATTGGAATCATACACACACACTAACTGTGGAATAATAGAGATCCACTTCGGGACGTCAGCCAGACGACGGCTCGGGTGACAGCAAACAAACAAGCCCCAGCGGCGCCAGCCGCCAACAAAGGATCAGAGCACGGCCTGGGGTGCTGACTAAGTTTGGTGTTTTCCTCTGTCCTCTTAACATGTTTCAATAAAGTTAGTTTGAAAGAGACTTTTGCCCCTTCCTTTCTGCTATTTAGTGATCTGTTTTAAATCCTTGCAACCGCCCACAAAAGAATCATCACTGCGAATTCTTCTACCGAATTTCGCTCCAGTGTTTTGTTAAACGATTACCAGACTTTTCTACACAATGTGGCGTCCCCGCGGGTGGGCTTCTGACAAGGCTAGATCAAGTGGATTGAACGGCGGAGTACAAGTAAAGACTCAAGATAAGTACCTTTTGTTTTACCTTCTGTTTATATTTTATTTTGAAAAATGGAAATTTTGAGAAGGCATAGAAATTTACTTAGAAAACGATTAACTCGCATATTGAAGACAACATAAGAGTTTCTGTCAGGTACTTCACCGATACCTGTAGAGGACATTGAATATAATAGAGAGGTCATTGAAGAAACTCACAGTGAGCTTCTTGTGATCCAAGGCAAGATAAGAGACTTCATGGTAACTTCAGACGTTAGCGAAGAGGAATTAGAGCAAGATGAGGAAGCCTTGTAATATACCAGAGATATAAGAGGATATATAACAAATGTCTCGCTCTTGTTGAACCTAAGATCACTGCATCTAGTCCCACGACCAGTGAAGTGAGCTTCGCTTCTAGCTCACACCATAGAACTGTAAAACTACCCAAGATAGAATTAAAGAAGTTTACAGTATAAATAAAAGATTGGTTGGGATGGTGGGCACAGTTCAACAAGATACATGTCGATCCCTCTTTAGAAGACAGCGACAAGTTTCAATATATTGTGCAATCTATGTCGCCGGGAACCATAGCTAGTAAACTGGTTGATAGTTACCCCCTGACTGCCGAGAATTACCCCAAAGTTATAGAAACTTTGACAGAACGATTTGGAAGGCCATAATTGTTGCAACAAATATATGTCAGAGATCTTATTCGCCTAATGATTGACTGCTCCTCCAAACAACAGTTGAAGGTGACTTCATTTTATGATGAGTTGGTGATTTGAGAGCATTGGAATCCTTAAAGATTGAGGCCAGACAGATGTCTGCATTTATATTTCCAATGATTGAGGCATGTGTCTCAGAGGAACTCATGAAGGCTTGGCAAAGAAGCCCCCTCCATGATGTCAAGATTGATACCATGATTCGAGTCAAACTAGAGTTGACCTAATTATGGAGTTTCTCCAAAAGGAAGCTGCAGCAGAACAAGAAAGGGCCTTAGCTGGATCCAAGTTTGGACTTAAATCTCTGAAACAGGATAGAAACATGGGCAGACAATCACATCCTGCTAAGATACCTATGGCCTCTTGTCTCTTTGCTGGACGTCCACAGAATTGCATCTTTTGTAATAAAGATCAAAAACAGAATGTCTTGCTACGCGCAGAATGAGCATTAAATAAAGAAGAGAGCGTATTAAAAACGCTAAATGTTGTTTCTCCTGCCTCCAACCAGGTCATATCTCTTCTAATTGTAGAAGGCGCATAACTGAATGTATTAGATGTAAGAAGAAGCACCTTGATATTTTATGCCCTCTTAATGCTCTTGGACGAGAGTCACCGGATGAAGACAAGAAACAGGTAAAAGACTGTGACGCTTCTCCTACAGTAGAAAACGGAGTTTCATTCTCCGGTCTTAGCGCGTCGTCTCTGATTCTGCTACAGACTCTGAAGATTAAGGTCGAAGGTGCGACTTCGGCGAAAGTAGTGCGTGCCTTCCTTGACACAGGTTCCCAACGATCCTATATTTTGTCTAAAACTGCCCAGGATCTCGGACTATCTCCCATTGGCCAGGAATCACTTAAACATGTGGTGTTTGGAGGTCATACTAGTGAGTGTCCACCAAGAATACAGAGTCAATTTGGGTCATGCATCGGGGGATTTTAAGAAAGTCGCGAAGCTTCTTGACCAACAAAAAATCTGTGGTAATCTACCAAGATTGAGCCGCGGGTTGAAAAAACTCAAAGCCCGCAAAATCTGGGTTCCTGATATTGGAAAGGATGACATGGAAATTGAAATACTCCTAGGATGTGATTGATGTGTTAGGATTTATTTTCATGATGAAATCTTGTGTGTTGTCAAATGGCTTGACTGCGTCGCAGACGCGTTTTGGATGGACTTTAATGGGAGAATGTCAGCCAGGTAGTGACGTTTCACTCGTCCATCATGTTACAACGATGACAATTTAGGAGCGCAGTATAACCAATCTGTGGAATATCGATGTTCTTGGCATTATGGATCCTATTGAGGTTAAACAGAGAGATCAGAGAGACGCACTGGCGCGTCGACATTTTCTAAAAACAGTCCATCATTCTGTTTCTGGAAGATATGTTGTTTCCCTCCCGTGGACTGTAGAGAAAGCTAAAATCGCGGACAACAGGGAGGTTGCTATGAAGAAATTAGAACAGACGACTAAGAAATTAATTTCTTTGAATCTTTATGAGGACTATGATGATATTTTCCGAGGCTAGTTGGCTGATGGGATAATTGAGAAAGTCCCAGCTGAACAAGACGACACTGAGGCCTTTTACCTGCCTCATCGTCCGGTGATGAAACTCTCTAGTGGGAATACGCCTATCAGGCCTGTTTTTGATGCTTCTAGCAAGGTCTATAGATCCCCATCTTTAAATGACTGTCTTGAAAAATGACCTAACCTCATAGAGATGATTCCCTACCTAATGCTAAGGTTTAGAAATGGCAAGTTTGGTGTCGTGGCAGACATTAAGAAAGCGTTTCTGCAGATTGAGGTGAATGAAAGGAACAGAGATTACCTGCGTTTTCTGTGGTATTCCCAAAATGGAGAAAACACAGAAGTATTCAGACATAGACGTGCCGTTTTCGGTGTTGACTGTAGTCCTTTCATTTTGGGGGCAGTAATCGAATACCACCTGTCTAATGTTCGACCTGAACATAAACTGTTAGCTCAGAGGTTGCAAAAATCCTTTTATGTGGACAATTTAGTCACAAGCGTGAACTATTTTGAAGAGTTGCAAGATCTCAAATTGACCGCAACGTCCATCATGGAAAATGCTTGGATGGAGCTAAGCCGTTGGGAGCATAGCCTGGACGTGGCCTCCGATACTTACCCCTTTGAAAGAGCAGAGATGTCTAATGTGCTTGGTGTATATTGGGATAAAAAGGAAGATTGTTTGTCATGTGAAATTCCCGTAGCCATACCCCCCAAGATAGCCAAAAGGAGTATCCTGTCCTCCTTAGCTCAGATATATGACCCTATTGGATTTCTGAGCCCAATATTATTAAAACCGAAAATTCTATTGCAAAAAGCTTGGACTCTAAAGTTGGCATTGGAAGATGAATTGGACCGTCACTACAAGGATGGATTAAGCCTAAGGTTCGACGACCTTTAGCTGCACCACAAAAGCATGGCAATTCCTAGGAATCTCAAGCCATAGATGGTACCGCAGAAGGACTGGCAGATACACACGTTTGTTGATGCTAGTAGTGAAGCTTATGCTGCTGTGGTCTTCCTTCGGACACGGGTTGCTGACAAAATTGAAGTGCATATGATGGCGGCTAAGTCTCTAGTCGCTCCTCTCAAGAGACCTACGATACCAAGACTTGACTTTTAGCCTATGTTCTAGGAACATGGTTAAGCAAGATGATCTTTGAAGCTCTAGAGTTGAAAGATATCACAAATGTATTCTGGTCTGATGCCACAACAGCCCTCGCTTGGATAAAGCGTGATGACCAGTTGGGTACTTTTGTCGGGAATCGCGTTAAAGAGATATGCAGACTTAGTGATCCTGGAGATTGGAGATATGTTCCGAGCGAGTGCAATCCAGCTGATTTACCCTCAAAAGGATGCAGCCTTTCCCAACTGATACACTCTAGATGGTGGGAGGGCCCTTCCTGGTTAAAACTCTCCGAAGAAAATTGGCCTTCCAGGCATAAAGACCTTAATGAAAAAGAAATCTGTGCGGAAAGAAAGAAAATTGCCGTTGTGACAACAGTTAAGAGTACCGATCATTGGTACATGAAATATTTCTCTTCGTTCCTAAAAAATGTGCGGACGATGGTGTGATTTAGAAGATTCATCAACAACCTCCTATCTTCAACCAAAGTAAAGGACAATTATTATTGTTTTCCTATTGTGTGCCTAGAGGAAAACAGGTGGGAGTATGTGGAATAATGGAGATCCACATCGGGACGTCGACCAGATGGATTGGGTGACAGTAAACAAACATACCCGCCAGCGGCGCCAGCCAGCAACAAAGTAAGAGAGCACGGCCTGGTCTGCTGACTAGTTTGGTGTTTTCCTCTGTCCTCTTAACATGTTTTAATAAAGTTAGTTTGAAGGAGACTTTTACCCTCTCCTTTCTGCTATTTAGTGATCTGATTTAAATCCTTGTAACAGCCCACAAAAGAATCATCACAGCGAATTCTTCTACCGAATTTCGCATCAGTGTTTTCTTCACAACTACATTTATTGTCTTACCTGTATCGATCGGTATACAGGATGGATGGAAGTCATCCCAATTAAAGATATAAAAGCTGAAACTCTCGCCAGGGCACTATACGAAAATTTGATGGTTCATTCTGGATTTCCAACAACAATCATTACAAATTGTGCTAGACTGTTCGACTCTTCAACCTTCAAACACCTAGGAATTATCTGCGGTGCTAGGATCCAACATACAACGCCTTATCACCCGCAGAGCAATAGAAAGATAGAGAGGCTCCACAGAACACTCAAGGCCACAATCCGGTCCCACAATTCAATAACATGGACTGAAAAATTACTGACAGTATTTCTCGGGCTGCGAGTTGCAGTTAGATAAGACACCAATTATTCCATCGCTGAAATTATTTATGGGAATAACAGATAACTTCCAGGAGACTTTTTTGTAGAACCAAAAATCTCTACACTACCAGATTGTTTTATAGTGAAATTGCAGAAACAAATGCAAGACCTACAACCAAGGAAAGAAAGTCATGGTTTAAAAAGAAAAATGTTTATTCACAAGGACTTAAACACATACTCCCATGTAAAGATAGAGCAAAGAAAATGCTCGAACCTCCATATCGAGGACCTTTCCTTGTAAAGAAAAGACAGGGAAAATATTTCCTTCAACAAATCAATGGGAAAGAGGTGAACATATCAATCGACAGACTGAAGCCGGCATATCTGCTGTGTAAGGAGGACCATGAACCAACAAGAGTCAACCTGGACCTGAAACCATCACCCAACTAGGACCTACAGATTCCGAGAAGACCACAGCATCCCAAGGAGCAAGGTCAAGCCTAAGTAGAACAAGAGCGTCACAATAACATTATGCTCATTACTTTCATAATGGACCCTGTATATATATATATATATTGATATATGGTCTTCTTAAAAACCATAAACCCTCGATTTCTCTCAGACCTATTATAGTTTACCACCTATCTCTTGCCTCGGTACTCTCAAGATTTTTTAACTTGTTAAAATTGGGAGCATTTATAAGTTTTTAATATAATAGAAGAAGCCCCGCTTTGGGCGTTATTGTTAAAATAAGTGTGATTTTATACGTTTTTAGTGTAAAATAAGAAGAAATTATAAACATAATTATGCCCTGCTTTGAGCGCCATTGTTAAAATATGTGTGATTTTTATAAGTTTTTAATATAATAGAAGAAGCCCCGCTTTGGGCGCTATTGTTAAAATAATGATGATTTTATACTTTTAAGTTGTTATTTTCTTTAATATAACTATTTCCTGATCTCTACATGTCCAAATATTAGGGCACCAGTGGCTGCAGAAAAGCAGACCACAAATTTATTCATCTATGGCACATGTAGAGACCTAAAGCTGTTCCGGCTAGCAATAATGTTGATGAGAAATTAACCAATCAATTTTTTTGGTTAGACAAATTTTTATTTAGACTAATAAAATCTTTCAATGTACATCACGCAGATATATATAAGATTTTAAAATATATATTTAAAAAAACTGTAAATAAGGTTAAAAGGGAGGAGTTTTAATACTATATATATACTTTTTACAAAAGGCCTATCATGCCAAGTCCCAGATTATCCCGACCTACCTCGTCATCCAGCCACTCATGTCCACGATTCGTAAAGGGGCAGCTAAGGCCGCAGCCAGCGGCCTAAGCCCTCCGCAACTCCAAGTCTTTTGCTTCTCAATAAAAAAAATCAAATTCTTGTTAAGAAAAAAAAATGTCAATCTTCCAATGTCAATCTCAAAAATGTCAATATCCCAAAGATCTCAATATCCCGCTTCCTTTTCCCAGTGTTGCTGAACTCACCCCCCAAGGCTATCATCCCTCTTTCTCTATGAAAATAAAAAATTTTAAAAAGGCATCTTAAAAAAAATGATAAAAATAAATTAAATATAAAATTATTAAAGAAATATTCACAAAAAAATACAAAAATATTGATTTAAAAATAATTTTAAAAATATAATTATTATTGTTGATTCTGGGCATCTTGGGGTCAGCTTGGGAAAGGTTCAGGGCTCGTGGTGGAGCTGGTGCTCTGCATGAAGATGGTGGAGTCAGGTCAAGCACCATAGGTCGGTGGCTTGACTACAGGGAAGGGGTGTCTGAGTCCATCTTGGACTGGCTTGTGGTCAAGTCGGCCACCATCGGACATGTGGCTCGACCACCAGGAAGGGGTGTCTGAGTCCATCTCAGACTAGCTTGATGTTGGTGGGGCCAGGTCATCCACCACAGGTCAGGTGACTTGACCACCAGGAAGGGGTGTCTGAGTCCATCCCAGACTAGCTTGGTGTTGGTGGGGCCAGGTCATCCACCACAGGTCAGGTGGCTTGACTACAGGAAGGGGATCTGAGTCTCTGGCTCGGTGCTGCCAAGGCTAAAGGTGGCTTCAGGCTCCATCTCGACACCTCGAAATCACCAGAGGTTTGTGGCTTAGATGGACATAGGTGGGATATGGTTAGGTTAGGTGGGGTTCTGGGTTACTTTGGCATATTAAGGTCACGAGGTGTCCCAACAATCCTCCCTGCCAAAAAATTAATTTTACAAAATAAAAAGGAAAATTAATTTCCAACACCGAGTGACCAGGTGAGGAAACTTAATAAAATAAAAAAATTTACATATAAAGAAAATAATTACTCCAAAAATGGTATATCTATACTCAAATATTAATTAATCACTCAAATCCACCCTGGGTGCTAGGGTGAAGTAATGAATGTACATTGAAAAAAAAACTCAAAATTCTAAAATCATAAATATACAAATTTAAAAAATATTATAGCATACATATATTCCATAATTATCCAATTTCCATAATGTAACAGTCAAAAAAAAGTCCTAAAATACACAAAGGTATCAGGGGGGAAAAGACAAATTTCAAATTTAATGCGCTTCTTTCTACTAATATTTAATAGGGTAATTCAAATCAGTAATTTAAAACACTTTGATCCCACACACAACTCATTCTGGTAAAACTAATTGAATCTTTGATTAAAAATTGAACTGAAACTTTTTACATGGTTAGACTAGTTGTCTACCTAAATTATTCGGTACATTGACCTCGCATGGCCACACATAATTGAAAACATCCTTTGTTAAAAAAAATCCTGCTTCACAAAAATATTAAACCAAAATTTAACCTTAAAGTATATGTACCCCCTTTTTTTTAATGACCTTAAAACATACACAAAAATTACCCTACCTTTTATAATAAACTTTTTAAAAATATATTTCTTTCGAACCGGTATTCAAGGTTCAATACCAAATCTATAATCACAAACTGACACTCAGGTACTTGTTAGTTTACATGGGATTATGCCACTTGTCCTCTAGCTGCCCAAAGCTAGAGCTTCTCACACCTTCGGGACTTTCAGGCGGAGGACAAAGACCTTCACATGGTCAACACAACTGCTGCTCCCAGAGCAGTCAGAAGAAAAATTCATGGGACTTTCTCCCTTGACATCCAGTGTGTGCTCCCAGAGCACATGACAAATGACATTTCCCACAACCATGCGAGTGCTCTCCTACAAGAAGAGAAACTTAGCTGGAGAGCCTATATCTCATCCAGGGTCAAAAATCCAGTTTGAAAAAAAAAAGATAGATAAGTCTGAACCTAACATATATAAACAAAAAAAATCAAATTTATACCCCCACATGAAGTTAAGAAACTCTGCCTAAGCAGACATATCTGATTGTCAGTGAGTTTACAGATCCCTGATGGTAGATCAAACTATTAAGGTCCTAACACATTTTATATAAAGTTACAAGATCCTATCCTACACCAATATCTTAATTTGTCCAGGTCTAACATACTGTTGGCTTGAAGTTTGATATCTCATTCACTAGCATTTCGACATTTAGTGGATTTATTATTATGTATGATTAAATTCGATGGGGATCAATTTATGCCCGTTGAAATCTTTTGTGGAATCATACCATGGTTGTGGCGAAGGAGTTAGTAAATTATTTTATTAGTTTAATTTGTAATGCATTGTTTCTAACAATTATTGCTGTATTTATATTTGGACTGTTCTCCTGAGGATATATTATATTGTTTCCTGGAAAAATTATCTCTTCTTTTATTTTATCAGGCTCCTGAATCAGAATTAAGTCTGTGTTTATAAAATTTTTGGATGAACATAGTTCACTTATGCAGGTATTGCTTTTTCTAGCATTTTGTTGAATAATTTTAATTCTATCAGTAGCTGTGTTTCTTCCATTCATATGCATTCAAATGGTGTTTAATTCTTGTTCTCTTCTTCTCGATGGTACGCTGCATCGTGTATTTTCTCTTTTTCGTAGATCGGGCAAGCTTGGGTATTTGGTTTATGACCTAAATTTCCGTTCTTAAAATAAGGGTGCCTGCAGCAATTGCTGCATCTTATTATTTAGGAGCAGTGATGCCGTCCTTCCATTCCACCTTTTACACCTTTTTTATATTTGGGCAGTTTCTGGTCCATGTCCAGGGTGGAATGAGTAACAATTTTGGCATTGATCAACAAGAACTTTATCCCTAATATCGCACCGTTGGATATCCATATATATATTGCCAAGTTTTTTAATAATAGCATAGGCCCCGGGAGACCCTCAGAACTACATCTTGCTCAGCCTTTACAGATTTAATTGGAAATAAGACCTTGATCTCATTATTTAGCCCAGCAAGTTCTGGGTTAATCTCACAAATTATCGATACCAAATTTGTTATATCTGTTATTTTGTTAATCGATTTAACTAAAATTGTAGGATCTCTTAGTTTTGGCTTATATATTTTGCTGATCTGGTTGATTTCGTCGAGCTTCTTGAAACTTTCAATCAGTTGGTCTATATTCTGATCATTAGGCAGTTTCAGAATCGTTCCTTTTCTAGTATTTATTATTCTATTGAGTCTTGTTTATTGCCCTCTTGTCTAAGAAATTTGATTCCCTCATTTACCTTTTGTTGTACCTGTGATATTGATTGATTTTCATTAGCCATTATAATAATGGTTTGTTCCTTAGAGTATTTTGTCGTACCTTTTGTGTAAGTAGGTAATCTTTGTTTTTAGCCACTTCTGCAAACGAATTTTTACTTAAACCCTGCCCAATTATCACATATAATAAAGCGTCTGTTCGTTGAAGCCGAATAGGATTGGTCCATTCTGTGTCACGTGTTCAAGTTACGTAGTTAAGTCACGTGTTCAAGTTACGTAGTTAAGTGACGTGGCCGGCTGTAGGTCTGTTTGGTTTTTGTTTTCATCCTTTATTTTATTCTATTCTGACCTCATTAGTCATTTTTTGCTTTCGGCAATTTATTCGGTGAATATTTGAGGAATAATATTTTTTAAATAATTGTTATGTAATTAAATAAAATTGTTACCTAATTTAATTATTGCAAAAGTTCGGACTGGCACTGCAGTAGATCAATCTGTATTTATTCCAAGAGTTTACTTGGCCCCAATACATTCTGAGATTCCTTTCATTCTCAGAAGGGGACAGTTCCCTGTAAAATTAGCCTTCGCTATGACAATAAATAAATCACAAGGCCAAACCCTTGAAATGGTTGGCATCTATTTACCTGAACCAGTTTTTAGCCATGGTCAGTTATATGTTGCTTTTTCTAGGGTGAAAAGCTCTAAGTGTGTTAAAATAAAAATAATCCACGGAAGCAAGCAAGGAAGGCTTCTTGAAAATAGTTCAGCTTGCTTCACCAAAAATGTTGTTTACAAAGAAATTTATTCATTGTAAGTTCACCTCTTTTAAAGTAAAAATGTTAATTAAAAAAAATATCAATAAAATGACCCGAAAGGTAATATGTTGCAACGCTCGGAAAGGGATGATCGATCCCTGACGGACCATGAACGTTATTTCACCTCGAACGCTTCCGATTACATATTATTAAGTATCAAAAAGGAATGTGAGAAATAAAATTAGGAATCCACCTGCTCTAGCCATCCCGTCCTTGGACGGGCTTTTCTACTAGTCTTTGATAAATCGTTATTGATTACCGTAAAGTTATTTTGCATACATTCTTCGATTTTGTTTATTTTATGATCAATTTTAAGTGATTCTGTTATATTATCCTTTATCTGTTTTAATGTGTTCCCCTTAAATATCCTATATCTTGTTTAATTATTGTTTTTCGCTTGTAATCAAATTTATCCGTAAAATATTTGCATAGTTCATCCAATCGTTCTACAATTAAAGCATTCATTTATAAATTTTTACATATTTAATAATAAACCTTCGATAATTCAAACAGCAACTGCCTATCAAAAGTCAATATTATTTCGATTTAAGCTATTTATATATAATACTAGCCAAATGACCCGGCAACGCCCGGGTTTTACCCTATTAAATGTTTTATTCAAATACTATTCATTACAATTATAAATTGGCACCGTGGATGTCACTTTTGTGAAACGTCCCGCTCCGAACTTTGTGTGTTTTTAAAATATAAAAATAAATATGTAAATTTTCACAACGATATTTGAAAATTATATTATTTTGATTTTCAAATACTATTGTTGGGGCACGTTTTTTGTAACCATACCCCAACAGAAGGCGTATGTATAATCAAATCAAATGGATACATGGCTTCCCTCCCACATAGACTTACAGACCATCTTTTTGCCCAGAAACCTAGACAATTGATGACACCAGACTTCCATGCCGAAAGCTGATGCCTGGTGAAGGAAACACCAGTGACATCCAGGGACATCCGCGCTGGAAGCTGTTGTTCCATATGTACATATATTCCCCTCACCAAAAATTTAGGTAAAGGTGACCAAAAAAAAATGGAGAAGGAAGATCTCTAAAGGACTGAACCTTATAAAATATCCTTCCCGAGAAAGGAAAGCGTTATATTACAGTTCAAGTGAAAAGGGGCCTGTGTCGATTTTTAGCTAAGACGGAGGGGGGCGATATATATATACCGTCCCGAGAAAAAGGGAGGATGGTATTTCAATCCATGTGGAAGGGGGGGCCTGGCGTCTGAAATTTTACACTATCGCCGTAGCTGTTTCTCTCTTTAGATTTTTTTGTTTTGGTAATACTATATGTTCTATTTCGATGGGAGAGGCCTGGGGCGTCTATGAAATTGATACTGGAGCCGTTGGCCATTTTGATTGGTGTTTCTTTCGGCGAATGAAAATGCCAGCCAATAGAAACTTTGGCTCGGCAGCGAATGGAAACGGGGAGAGACATGAATAAAAGAGGGTTTCTTGGCCAAAAGGCAGATTCGATCGGAGTCGCTCAGTGAGAGGACAGTCTTCAGACGGGAGATCAGACCTTTGCCGGCACTTTCGAGAAAAAGGTAAGCCATTTGTCATTATGACTTAGCGCCCTCCCCCTTTTTTTGTGTAGTAACCAACCTAGATTTCGCATGGGCCCTAAAGGGCTATAAAGTAACTTCAGGTCACCTCTATCTAAATTTTACTATGTAAATAGCATATCTCGTCAGTATAGACATGTTCCCAAATTTTAATTTATTTAAATAAATATCTAGAGAAAATTTCCTGTTTCCTCTCATACATATTTCATTCCTTTCGCTTTATGGTACTACACCCCACACCTTAATTTCACAAAGTGTACAAATTATAGAACAACCGACTCTGTTGAAATAGAGTTGTGTACTATATCTTTGCTGTGATATATTGACACAGCAACAGTTGCAAAATTACGACTTTATTAGGGCTACTTTGAGACTAATTATCTGTCAGGTTTTAGTGATGTTTGTACTTTTATGTGTTTCAGTGCGTTATTCCATCTTTAGACCTTTGTCCTGACAATATTATATGCTCGATCCCTGCTTTAACTCAAACTCTTAATCAATTACAGAGTTTCCCCCGTTTTTTTTTTTTTTCTCTTTATTTATCCTGTTTGCACAAATTGCATTACATGTGATGATGTAAAGACATATGTCGATAGTGTATCATTGACAGCTGTGCTTCTATTATACAACATTAAGGTCTTGCTGCGGGTTATATACATGGGGTTGTTGGCCTAAATTGCTATATATATATATACTTAAGTAAGGAAACTTTAATAAGTCACATCGTGTATCCTCCCTTTTCATCTATCCAAACCGGGAACGCAACAATGTCGCCCGCCGCGGGGCTCGAATTTAGTATATGTTTCATCCCCTATACTTTAGAAATATATACCTAATGAAAAGCCATACTATTTTTAAGTATTGGTGAAGTAGTCCACGCATCCTGAGATTAACAGTCTATTATAAATCGTGAATTTTAATTTATGCTTTCCGTTTCACTGGCATTTTATCAGGCAATGAAAGTTATGTTGAGGCGGTGTATACCGCATCTCTCGCCGCTGTCTTTTACGATTCACATTGCTTGTGGCAAAACCTTAATATTATCATTGATTTCTGATATCAAAGTAAAACGTTTATGGGGATGAGTATCTTTTATTCTGGTCTTCTCGAGCTTTCGAGCTTGTCCGCCCTTCTACAGGAGAAACATATACAATATATCAAGAAAATATAACGTCGCCTGATGCTAAAACTATTATGATTCTATGTACATATATATATATATATATACATTAGGAAGTTTTGCATATTATTTGTTTTCTTAAGACATTTTTTTGGGGGAATATATTGCCTTTTATTCTCTGTTTTGGTTAGTGGGTTTTATGATAGTAGGATTATTTTTAGATAGTGGACTTTTATGGTGGAGCCTATGTTAGGGGAATTACAGTAATATGTTTGGATGCCAGAGTTTCTTAAGTAGTTGGCTATTGTTATAGATGTTTGTGAGTATGGAATGTAACATATCGCCCTATAGATATTTTGTGGAAATGTTGTAATATAAAGGTGGTTTGGTATCCTACTTGCTGGACATTATTTATAATGTTCTGTGTCTCAATCATTTTGAATTCTGTTGCGAGCACCATTGATTACAATTTCTTTATTTTACTTTCTCAAATTATTATATACAGTATGAGAAATGAGGTTGGATTTCCCATGGTTCAAATTTAGAACGGTGATCAGTGTTTTACAGTAATCTACTGAAATGACTTAGCATTTTTTTTCATCATAGCTCTGATATAATTTTCTCACAGCAGAGGTGAGTTCTGATAATTATTGCTGGATACAAATATCTTAACTTCATTTTTAATAGTGCTTTCTATCAAATCATACTAGCCTGTGCATCCAGATTAGGGCTAACATGCTGAATGATAGTTAATCGATTTTATTTTTACGCATAGTGGATTGGGAGAGTGGCAGATATATGAGCCTTAAGGTGAAAATAGAATTGAAGATCCAGTTAGCGTACCCGTGAAGAGAGAAGTTTGATCACCATAAAAAGACGCGTCAGGCAACCGACTTTTTTTTTTTTTCATGATGCCTCCAACTGCATATGATCTTAAATATCCTGTATACACTCTGACAAGGGAAGGTTATCCTGAATTGACAAATGTATAATTTTTGTCTTTAGTAGAGATTTCCAAGATTCTATTTCTGAAACATTTTTTTTTTTTTTGGTGAAGACAAATAAAACCATCTTGATAGTATTGAATTTTACAGTAAATATTTGCCAGCAGAAGGCATGATGAGATTACATGAAATTTAAACCAGTTATATGCTTAGTATGTTTCTTCAGCTGTAATTTGACACAGTCATCAAATGAAGAAATGGGCAGTACGCCATATCTTGATGCTGGACACTTCTGTGTCAGGAAGGTGTAGTTAGTCTGTTTAATGAGAATTCAATAATTATCGAAATTTAGCAGATTATCATTGGGGATTTGAACAACTGTCTTGAAAAATTTTGAACAGCCTGAGTAGATAAAGGAATCCTGGAGTTAGAGTGGAGAATTAGTAGTACAGACTGACCACTCGACGCAGATAACTCTAGGGAACAATTATTGTGTTAATCCGCCGTAGACAAGAAGAACATTGATTCTCAGGATATTCGATAGGCAGAATTTTGAGAATTGATAAGGTCATGGTTAAAGTTTACACAGGCATATGGGTGTAAAGACAGTGATTTAAACAAGATAAGAGGCAGCCTTGTGTCTTAAATACCTCAGTGGAAGCAGATGCCACTGCAAATATTCAGGTCTAATAATTTCCAAATTTGAAGTCATGCATGACGGGTTAGCACGGGATTGACGCCTGAACTGGCTTTCACTGGGATTAATCGAGCTTGCGAAAGAACTAGAAGAAGTGTGACATGTCACGCCACTGTACTAAATTAATAATTGAGAAGATTTATGTTGAGCCAACTGAAATTAGTAAAGAATTAAGAGATTAAGGTCTTATTCTTTGAGTTTTACACTAATTTCAATTACGCGATATGGACGGCGTTATAAGTTGGGTGGAAATGATTCGGCCGCAATGGGATGGTCTCCTGGAGGTGGTACGATCAAATACTACTTATTGAATGCCGGGCGGGATCGCATGAAGCATTAAATGACATCAAGAAATGCTTAAAGAAACACCCTAGAAGATTGGGGATCGACAAAATGACGACATGGAAAATGCTCAACATTGTACATTGGCAGCAAAATGATATCTTGCTATTGTATGGACGACCACTCCTTCCTGAAATGTGCAGCGAATGTTAGTCCCAGAATTAGGTCCTTTGAGGCGACACTTTTCTTTGCAGATGACATAAAGACGCATGACAAAACAGCACATGAGCATTTAAACTAACTTCAATTCCTGCTATTAATTAATTTAGTTGACCAATAGCTATAGAACCGCTGGAGACCTCCATACCCTGTGTGAATATTTTAGTGAGAAATGAGCGATTCAATTCTATGAGCCATGAGGTATCCTGTAAGATCAGAGCTGTACCCCATTCAATTTTTTTTTATAGTAGCCAGTGCGAGATATTTCCAGAATGTTTGTTTCTTTTTCTAACTGTCATATAATTCGGAAACTAGAAAACTACACTATTTTGATACAGTTTACATCTAGCATCCATGTGAACTCAATATGACTATTGAACGTAGATTGAAGATTAATGAGCGAGCCAACCTATAGAGAACGAGTTTAATAGGCTTACAATCAGTAGTTGAAACAGACTATTCGCACAATTTTGTTATGTTCTCCCTCTAGCTGATCAATGACATATAGATTTTTTTTTTAACAAGATGACTACACCGTCGAGTGTATATGAAGGTATAAAGGTTTAAAGGTCATAGGCTGTTGGAATAATAATACACTAGTAATAATTATAGTTCATTCTGATGTACAGTAGAGGCAGTGAGAACAGCGCCTCTACCATCATGGCTAGTTAGTTTCAATACACCCAGAAAGAGCATTGATCTAAGATTACTATCCACCCACATGGATGAACATGTACCTCTCCCATTTCCTTTCCCTTTTGAGGTACTAAGAAGAGCTGGTGATACTGTATATCTCTTGAAGAATCTAGAAACTGGGAATTTGGATAAATACCATATAGATAGGTTAAAACAATACCATATACCAATTAGGATTTTCCCCACAGAGGAGGAGGGAACTAGTGATGGTAATTCAAGTCAAGGTTCCAGTGATGAAGATCATTGGATTCATCTTACAGGTCCAGCTTATCTCCCTAATAGGTCCGTTAATGTAGTGGTTCCACAAGGGGTGACAACCAGAGCGAACTCAGAAGTAATGAGACGAGGGGAAGTTGACAGAGTTAGTGTGAACAGTTTAACTTTACGCAGGTCTACAAGGGTGAAAAGGCCCACACAGTGTAAATTCTGCTTAGACTGTCGCCACTAACTAGGATTTTGGAGTGTGTACGGAGAATCAGCTCGATAGAATGAGAAGTTTAGAGATTTCAACCTTTTTTTTTTTTCATTTAAAAACCTTTTTTTTTTTAAGTAGAACTTCATTAGGATTCCTTTTTTTTTATACAAACTATTTCTTGTTAAAACCCGAGTTTCAAAGACCAATGAGAAAAATGTATACCATTGTGAATTAACTATTTAGTGTAAATCTGAAATTGTAGTTATTATCAGGAGTAATAGGTGAAGGAAGGTGTAGGAAATCACAACTTAGAGGGGGGGCTATGTCTAAAACAACGAACCTAATAGGCATCCTATGGATTGTGTTGGGTAATTCAGAAACCCTATAATCCCTGGCCTTCAGGTAGTAGCTTTGAAATAGGTTTCTAATGAGGACATGAAAGGTCAATCTTTCAGAGTAAAGTTGTGAAGTATAGGGACCCTAAGCCAGGGGTAGAAGTTAAGTAGGCCCAGACCGTAGTCGATCCTCGGAAAGCACTTGAGAATGTTAGTGTTGGGTAGTGAATCGTAAACCCTATAAATCCATCTTTCAATAGAGTGTTGAGGTCGGACTACTGCAAAGGGGACAGACGCAAGGTGAAGTAGGAAGAAAGTGACTTCACCCACAGTGGCTAGGGGAGTGACTCAATTCCGCTTTTATGAGGTGTCACGTTTAATGGTCCTTTATTCGCCATTGTAATTTGTGTGTGTCTTTATAGAATTGTCGTGAATAGTCACTTAGTGTCAAAGCAAGGGCAGTTTTTGAAATTACATTTTTTTTAGGTAGGTTAGCTTTCAGATTATTTAGAATTGTTAACCATTTTATTAACAATCATTTATCGAATATAAAGTATTAGTATATATAGAGTTTGTATGAGGCATTAATTTAAGTTAATAGGGCATTAGTCCCCACTTTGTTTTAATTAGAAACTTTATTTGATTTCACATTTGTCCTGAAAAATTTGTTATTATTAGGATCTATCAATGATGATAATTATAGTACTTTGGCTTGTGTAGCAACTTTTAACTTTAGTTTGTATGCAAACCGTGAATGATGGGGGGGGTGTATGAATGGATTGGTTTAATGAATGTGTAAGAAGGTTAAAAACAATTATACTGTTAGACCAAAGGTATATTAGAATAGTGTAGGGAATTAATAGTTTCGATTTTTTTTTAAATTTTGATTTCTTTATTTGTTAGGATCGGAAGCCTCACAGGACAACTACAACTCTATCTAGTTAGAAATATTCGCTCCCTTTTGTTAGGTCCCTCGTTAGAGGATATAATTTTCCTTTGATTTTCTTTTATTTTAGTTTAGCTTGAATTCTAAGGATTGTGGATAAATGATCCCTATCCCGACCCTCAGACTTGGAGACAGTGGAAGGCGAGGATCAAGCCGAATTTCCCACTCAACTCCTCCTCGCAAGAGGAAACGAAGAGGTATAGATTGAATTTTATGCAGGATGGGGGATTTGTTTTAGCCATGCCGTATAGCCTGGGGTATAACGGCGCGACCTTGGGTAACCGATCTGACACCGTAGTTTCGACGCTTTTAGCGTGGCTGGAGCGGGGGTGTTCCAGAAGGGAGGTCCTGTAAGATTGGCAAGTAGGCAGAGATTGCCCAGTTATTCTAGACGAAGTGTTTCCGTCTATTGAATTTTTTTTTTTTGGTACCAGTTTGATCCCCCATAGCTAGCGGAAGTTTCTTCTAATAAAGGATTCGCCCTGCCATACGTTTTGTTGGAATGAATTCGAGCATAAGACCGATTCGAGAGGCAGAATAAGTAATTATTAGGACCTTCAACGAGTTTAGACTCGTTCCATGTTAGGATAAGATTTTAAAGTATTAGTTAACTATAATGACCGCGAACGAGACGCCAGAACAAGCCAGTGAGTCAAAGTTTTAGAAGTGTTGTATTGAGGACAGTAGAATTAAGAGCAGTTATACAGGGAGTAGAATTCTGAAGGAATTTGTAAAAAAAACAAAATTTCAGATTGATAAAATTCAAATTTATAAGATGTAGATTTATAGGGTTCAGGTCAATGAATAGGGAGTATATTGGTAGATGAAAGTAATATGAATTTCTTGGAAGGGGGAGGTAGCTGAACTGTACACACCCCAGAGACAAGGTAAACGGAGTCACAAACAAAATAGGAGAAGTTGATTAGTTTCTCTGTCAAACAGAGAGCTTTCTTCATACGGTTGTCACCCTAGATTTAAATGGACTGAGTAGTTTAATAGAGGTCTGGGCTATGTTCCATTTGACCAAGATTCTAAAAGACGTACCTATCTGGGTTGAGAGAGTATTGTAATTTGAGGAATCTAACACATAAGAGAAAACACACCCTCCAGTAGGATCGGGATAGACGAATATTACCCAGTGACCAACCCGTGATTCCAGACTGAATAAGATTGAAAACTTAATTGAGATACTAAACCTTGATCCTTCAGCGCACAAATATATATAATGTGTTTTCATTTTCTTATTGAATAGGTTATTATCTTATATCGTTTATATTATATTATAATCATATACTATTCATTTCAACAATTTTATTTCCTTGATATTCATGATATTAGTAATATTTACCTGCCATGTTGCGATTTTTTTTTAACATGTTATCATGGCTTATTCTTCCCTCAAGGCATGATCTATTTTATCCTTATTGTCTTTTATCCGCCTTACTTGTATATGTATATATATTTTGTCATCATATATAATTTTGTAGTAGTTTTCTTTATCATCCATCATGGGATGATTTTTATCATATTTAATCACTATCTGCATGATACGTGTTTTCTTCAATATATATATTATACCCATCATATAACATGGAAGGATTCATTTTATCATTACATATTTCGTGCCTTATTTAATAATTACTTTCACAATTTGTTTTCTGTAATTTTTTTTTATTTAGCAAAAGTCATCATGTCATAGGCTAATCATTATATACCATGATATTTCTTTCAGCTAACTATAATTATCCTTTCCTTTGATTGTATATGTATAACTATACCACACGAATGTCTTGATTGGTACTTAAATAAAGATGCTGGCATGTTTTAGGAGTTGGACTAGTCAGTTATTTCTAAACGACTTCTTGGCGCCCAAAATTTTTGTTATATAATATGTAATAGGGAAATGTTCTAACTGTATTGTTAGCAGAAAGAAGGTAGCAATGAAACCAGCACACCAGAGGCAAGGATGGGGTTGAGAGGACCTACCACAAGGAAGGCCTACTCCTCAAGACCAAAGAAGAAAGTGGAAGGGTGGTATATATACCCATGAATGGTAAGACAGATGACCTTGCTTACTTCCATACATATGATATGACTGTCCCCCATAACCTATGTTGATAACAGTGTGCTGACAGAATAATAACACACAAAAAAAAAACCCTTTGCCAGGATGCACAATGCCCACTAATGTTCGGAATAATAAACATCTAGAATAGCATACCATCATTTTGATTAGCCTTATCTTCCCTATAGGTTTCGGTACACCTGGCTTCACCTAGTAATGGAAAATGCATTTTGCTAGAAATGGGCCTGCTTTCATAGTAACTGATGAAAGGCAGATGAATAATGAATAGCACAAACGCATTTGTCCATTACTTGGCAGGGGGAGGATTGTTGGGGCACGTTTTTTGTAACCATACCCCAACAGAAGGCGTATGTATAATCAAATCAAATGGATACATGGCTTCCCTCCCACATAGACTTACAGACCATCTTTTTGCCCAGAAACCTAGACAATTGATGACACCAGACTTCCATGCCGAAAGCTGATGCCTGGTGAAGGAAACACCAGTGACATCCAGGGACATCCGCGCTGGAAGCTGTTGTTCCATATGTACATATATTCCCCTCACCAAAAATTTAGGTAAAGGTGACCAGAAAAAAAATGGAGAAGGAAGATCTCTAAAGGACTGAACCTTATAAAATATCCTTCCCGAGAAAGGAAAGCGTTATATTACAGTTCAAGTGAAAAGGGGCCTGTGTCGATTTTTAGCTAAGACGGAGGGGGGCGATATATATATACCGTCCCGAGAAAAAGGGAGGATGGTATTTCAATCCATGTGGAAGGGGGGGCCTGGCGTCTGAAATTTTACACTATCGCCGTAGCTGTTTCTCTCTTTAGATTTTTTGTTTTGGTAATACTATATGTTCTATTTCGATGGGAGAGGCCTGGGGCGTCTATGAAATTGATACTGGAGCCGTTGGCCATTTTGATTGGTGTTTCTTTCGGCGAATGAAAATGCCAGCCAATAGAAACTTTGGCTCGGCAGCGAATGGAAACGGGGAGAGACATGAATAAAAGAGGGTTTCTTGGCCAAAAGGCAGATTCGATCGGAGCCGCTCAGTGAGAGGACAGTCTTCAGACGGGAGATCAGACCTTTGCCGGCACTTTCGAGAAAAAGGTAAGCCATTTGTCATTATGACTTAGCGCCCCCCCCTTTTTTTTGTGTAGTAACCAACCTAGATTTCGCATGGGCCCTAAAGGGCTATAAAGTAACTTCAGGTCACCTCTATCTAAATTTTTACTATGTAAATAGCATATCTCGTCAGTATAGACATGTTCCCAAATTTTAATTTATTTAAATAAATATCTAGAGAAATTTTCTTGTTTTCTCTCATACATATTTCATTCCTTTTGCTTTATGGTACTACCCCCCACACCTTAATTTTACAAAGTGTACAAATTATAGAACAACCGACTCTGTTGAAATAGAGTTGTGTACTATATCTTTGCTGTGATATATTGACACAGCAACAGTTGCAAAATTACGACTTTATTAGGGCTACTTTGAGGGTAATTATCTGTCAGGTTTTAGTAATGTTTGTACTTTTATGTGTTTCAGTGCGTTATTCCATCATATTTACCAATATACCATATTTTCTGATTCCTCGTAAAGACATATGTCGATTGTGTATCATTGACAGCTGTGCTTCTATTATACAAAGGTCTTGCTGCGGGTTATATACATGGGGTTGTTGGCCTAAATTGCCATATATATATATACTTAAGTAAGGAAACTTTAATAAGTCACATCGTGTATCCTCCCTTTTCATCTATCCAAACCGGGAACGCAACACTATTTGTTACAATTATAAATTGGCGCCATGGATGTCACTCTTGTGAAACGTCCCGCTCCAAACTTTATGTCTGAGAAGCGATATTTTTATAGAAAAGGTGATCTGGCTTTTGTTTTCTGCTCGAATGAATGTTTTTCTGTTAGAATTTTGTTCCTGCGTACAAAATAATGAACTGGTTTCACCCGTGGTCTCTGCTTTTTGGAATTTTCCCGATATAATTTTGTATCTGATAATCAAACATGATACAGCAATATCGTCATCATTATTTTCTGACTAAAAATATATAGTTTTAATAATTGATTTATATATTTTTAAAAATAGCCTATCGTCTTCCCTGTATTTTTTTTACCTATGTATGGAAATTTTGGTTTGACCGGACATACAAACCAACAGACAAACAGACTAACATACAAACATTCATTTATTTATATATATGTTATCTTTATAACAGGCAAGGAAGAAGTTTTATAAACGAAGCTTACCTGAGTTAGCAGAGCCAAGCGACGCACGTCCGCACGTCCATTATGGGAGTAAACCCCTTCAAATGTAAGAAGCACCCCATTTTAAATAAATAAAATTATAATAATATGACTAAAAAATAAATATTTTAATCATTCTTGAATAATTCTTGAATTATTCTTTCATATATAATTATAATACTCTGATATTTATTTCTTTTTTTCTCTCTTTGAGTTGATTCAAGTATTCAAGCTTATCTACTACTTTCATCCTAAAATGAATTTATGTACCAATTAGTTTTAGAAACAATGTAATAAAATCAAACTATATCACACTTTTTATCCTTCAATTTAAAAAATGAAACTTTACAAAATCAGTTTAAAGAATACTCTGTTTTGAAACAAACAAACAAATAGAACAAAAATTAGCTACGAAATGTTTTGAGCTTCCTTATTGCGAGGGGGATATCTTCTCAATTTTCTTCGTCGTAATATAGTTTATTTTTATTTTTTTACGAGATGTCATACGCATACCTATTTAAATACATTATCATTGGTGATACAGGTAGGTTAATTTAATTAATAATTATATTATTGATATTAAACGATATATAATTTATTTTAAAGATCGATTAAAACCCTTTGTTTACGTTTAAAAAAATACAGTATGTTATGTTTTTAATTTTTATTTGAATATCAAATGCCCCAAAATATTTGAGATAACACATATTTTACAATACAAAGCAATATTACGAAATAATTAATAACCTTATGTTATTAAATATGAGTAATAAAATACTCTTTGTTAATTTAAGTGTTTATGGCTAAAAATTAGCACTCGATTCATTATTCAATAACTTAATCATCCTAAGACTCGTGTATTAAATTTCATATATATATACATTTGTTCAATTTTTAAAAAATCTGTTCAAGTCATTATGGTATATATGCTGATGTGTCTAGTATATATTTTAATCATTTTAACCGATGGACTAATAAATTGCAACCATTATTGATTATTTAGGTGTGGCCTCAAATTATGTTTAACCTTTTTAAAATTATATACTGTTCAAATACTAAGGACCTTGTTAGTCCCAGCCTCAACAAATTCTTTCAAATACAAATTTGCCTTCCATTTTTTATGTATTGATCCATTTTAGTTTATTAGCATTTCTGTCTATAAATTTTTAAATATTAAAACATAAGAGAGTGACACAAGGTAATAAGACCAAATCTAAATAAATAAATAGTGTGTGACGTTTCGGTAACAGCGTTGTTACCATCTTCAGACAAAAGTACCTTATGCAAATTGTACAACTACAAACTGTGCCTTATCAATAAGAGAGTGATGATAAAGCACAATTTGGATCATAGATTTGAACTACAAGGTAATAAGACCAAATCTAAATAATTATTAAGTGTGTGACGCTTCGGTAACAGCGTTGTTACCATCTTCAGACAAAAGTACCTTATACAAATTGTGTCTTATCAATAAGAGAGTGATGATAAAGCACAATTTGGATCATAGATTAGAACTACAAGGTAATAAGACCAAATCTAAATAAATATTAAGTGTGTGACGGTAACAGCGTTGTTACTATCTTCAGACAAAAAAGGCATAATCATTGTCTTATCTGATGGCTTTGTTATTGAAATGTCACATACTTATTATTTATTTGGTCTTATTACCTTGTAGTGAGTGTCACAAGAGGGCCAAGGAATTATATTTTTGTTTTAGTATAAAAACTTTTTTTTTTTCATTTTTCTTACTTTTGAACTTCAAATTTATTGTAAGTTACTATTTTTTTCATTTATGAGGAGTGTTATCTGTGATATATTTGTGGTAAGCCTACTCACTGTAAATCAAAAATCAATATAAGTTCTTTAATTCAACACCACAAGGGATTAGAGCTTTAGGTAATTTAAAATCAGTTAGATGATTTCATTAAGTACTAGTGGACTATAGAATAACCAAATATATAATGATTTAGGTGTTGTGATATAGCCATGAGAGATCTTCCTTGTACACTACAAATGTCAAGTCTCTCATGAACTCTGTGAACAACCAGTGACTACTAATACTTTTGGTCTCTGAGAGACTATTAAAAACATTTAATTTGAAAATTTAAAAATATATATCAAATTTGAAAATATTAAATGAAAAATTTTGTTGTTAAATATTTTGTTGTGCAATTAATGAGCGCTTTTGAACAAAGTACTAAACACACTTTGTCATTTCTCTTGTTTTGTTTTCTGATTGTTTCACAGTCCTCTTTAATTCAATGAGATCTTTGTTTGAATTAAAGTTAGTTAGATGACGACATTCACTGCTATTGGACGATAGCCAAATATAAAAAATAAACGTATTGCGTAAGGTTTTTCAAATATTTCAATAAAGTAAATCACAAATTTTCTTATATCTGAAAATAGCCAAATATATTTAAAATAATAATTTTATAAAATGCTGTTGTAATATATATTTTAATTAATAATGTAAATTTGATACTATATTGGAATTTTTTTTAATTTAATATTTTTCAGAATACTCTCTCAGAATGTTTCATGATCCAAGTCAAAATTTCATTAATACTTTTTCAACAAAGTAAAAATTACAAATGCTATTTTAATCAACGTGAATAAATGCAATGGGGAGTAAACAAATACATTTTGAAACAAAGAAAGTTTAAAGAACAAATTTTACTCTTAGACATTGTCACCAATATTTGTGATGCATTATAACACTTTATTATTTAATAGTCTGGACGTGGCAACATGATGGAATTAGCGCAGGTATCGAATCACTGAGGTTGTATATCATATCTCTTAATTCATTTGTTGGTTGGAACATCAACCAATGACATTTCAGTGACTTGGTCAATGTTTTAATACCCTAAATTGACCTATTTACATATATTAATACTAATGTATTGTGATTATTTTTAATTAAAAAAATAGTTGAAATTTCATCATTTTGTTGTTGTATTCATTTTACACTCATTCTTAAAAATTCATTGCCACACTGTGTATAGTTTCACCCCATGCTACAGCCTGCTGCATGAATTTAACATAGCTAAATGTTTGGTAAAATGCATATCTTTATTATTTCTTTGACAGCTTTTTCTTCAAATTAAAGATTTTGATATACAGTAGAACCTCTCTGTAAAGGACACCTAATTGCAGAGCTAAAGTGTCCTTTAGGGAGAGGTGTCCTCTTAACCGAGAGTTGCTAAATTGTAAAAATGGTAATTTTGCAAATGTAAACTGACCTCTGTAGAGAGGTGTTCGCTAGCAGGGTGTCTGCTAAAGTCTACTGTAAATACCACCCTGTTGGCTAATCTTCACTGTAGATGGTGGGATTTAGGGAAAGCTATTCCGATATATATTCCAAGCAGATAAAATAGATTTTGAATCTAAATATTGTTGATTCTCTATCAGAAAGAATAAATATGGCTGGAAACATTTTGAAGGGCCATACCAAAAATCAGCTCTCACTGTAAAATTTTCAAGCGTTTGGTGAAGCCATTAAACTTGGTTGAACACAATTGCATCTTATATATAAATGAAACATTTTCCAACTAAAAGGAAAATACATTCCAGCTCACATTTTAGTTTTTTAAAACTATGATATATTTTGAATTAGAAATATAGGTCTTAATACCTTGTCAACCCTAAAATTGGAAAGTCTGTTGCATTGCTCTCTTCTATGACAAAAATTCTTTAAAAAAAAACTGAAAAATAATAAAAAGCAAGGATACTCATTTTACAATATGGCCAAAGGTATGATAAAAATGTCCAATGCAATCTGTTAGTGGTGAAACCTAAATATAACCTAGGTATTTATACAAAATTTTGATGCATATGTTTCTTTTAAAAATAAATAATTTTCTACTGTACTTAATGAAATACTTTGATAAAATAATGGCGGCACATCAGTGGTGAATCATAGCAGTGAGGGCAGTAAAAATTGTTTTATTTTTAAAAAGAAACATGTGTAATTTCATATAACAGATGGCCCGCATCATATCAATACTAGGTGTTTATGTTCTAATTGTGGCTGGACATCAGGATGTAAAGAGCTGGAAATTTCTCTAAAAGTTTGCTCAACACCTATTGAGTTGATGCTCAGGTCGTTTAAACAATCTCCATTAGGTTCTATTGTCTCAGCTTTTCTATTATAGTTCTGGGGTTTTCCCAGAGGTCTTTTTGGATGATTTGATACAATTCAGTAGATGTTCAGGACTGGCTGGTTGGGAATCACATTTGGGGCATTTCGGGAAGGTTTTGATTTTTCAATAAATTTGAGCATTCTAAGATGTCCTGTTCGTAAATTTGAAATCGCCGTTTGTTCTTCCCTAGTAAGGGTGTGGAAAGAAGATTCATTAGGAATGGGGGTGTACCAGGGGTGGTTTAGGGTGGATTTCCACAGAAAGGTTTGTTTGTGGATGGAAGAAATTTCAGAATAGGTGAGTTGGGAGTTTTCAGGTTTGAGATAACTGTAACGTGACAAACCAAGTCAATATGAAGAGAGGCTTACAAATTTTAATTCATGAACATTAGAAAATTTCTTCAAAAATGGTTCCGAAAATTGGAAAAGTTTCCATGTAAAATTCATTAATTTGTACTCTTCAGCTTATAATTTTAGATTAAACCAGGGGGGGGGGGGGGGGTCGGTGGAAGGCTGGTTAAACTGTTGGGTTTTCGACCACTACGACCTGGGTTCGATTCCCACATTGGACACTTTTTTCTGTTAAAAAAAAAAAAATGCTCCAAAGGCCCCCGATTCTTGCAAAAGTCCAACCCCACCAGCAAGTGCAAGTAACCAAACGGGGCTCTAGCACATTTGTAAGTGCAAAGTCGAACTGCTTTTCACATGTGTAGACATGTTGTGTGCTTACAGTAAAAGCAGTCGCTAACTACCTACCATGATTTTCCTGGCCTGTACCACGTGTACTAGGGATAAGCAAAAAAAAAAAAGTTTAAACCAGTTTTTAATCCTAGTTTCAACCCAGTTTATAATTCAAGTATTAAAAATCAAATTATAAACCAAGCTCAGTGAGTTGATACACAACTCTATCAACTTCCTAGCTATCTAATGTGAATATTTGAACATTGCTTCATACAACTAACCAAATTTTGCCCTTACATGTGATAGACATGGTGTTTCTATATTACCTCCTCCCTTCCATTGAACTTTGGTATAATGAACTAAATAACATTTTTAGACTTTATTTTACAATTTTATTTGCTTTCTTCCAATTGCATCTATTCACTTAGATTAAAATAATATTTGTATTTTTTTTTTGTTCAAAATTTATTAATTCAATTCTATCCATTACTAAAAAAGTTTATCATGAAACATTCTTAAAAAAAAAAAAAAATCTTCATGAATTTCAAACCTAATGTGATTTAGCAACTGATTGGCAAAGTGTTTGCTATATTCTTCTCTAAATGTACCTTTTATTTTGACATCTAATTGCTCAATGACCAAAGATACATTATTTTATTTTTTCCTTTTTAGTGCATTTAAATAAAAGCTTTTTTTAAAGATTATTTTTATTTATTAATTATTTTAGAGCAGACTTATGTCCAAAAATGACTCCTCCTTCCTTTAAGTCAGCTAGTGCCTCTTCTACCTGATGTAAGCTGAGTGCAATCCTTTTCTTAATTTATCCACCTGATTTCACCCAGTAGTTTCTGCACCACCAACAGCCTGAAACACATTCGTGGTTTCTTGGTTTATCAGGGAACACACTAAATCACATTTAGTTGATTTTTGTTCCACAAGATGGCGCTCTGCCATCTAAAAAAGCTCATGTGAATGTGGTCAGAATATGCTTTTTTTAATTTTAGTCTCACTTTTGTACTATTTTTCATGTATTTATAAGTGCTTATCTAAATCTACTTTCATTGTTTAGTAAACATTTTGATACTTTCATATATACATTTTTGATGGCAAAATTAGAAAAAAGTCTCTAATCTCTCAGTAGATAATATAAATAAAACTTTGTAACTGGTGTTGTACTGGGTTGCAGGACATAGCGATGTTGAAATTGTTAATTTTATTAATTATACAAATTGTAAGTTCCATAAATCTTTGAATAATTCCTACTCATAGCTGGTATAAACCACCCTCAGCATTGATTCAGGGTCGAATCCTGCATTTCAGAAAAAAAGGCCTTATTGCCCTATTGCAAAAGTCCAACCTCACTGGTATGGGCAAGTTGATAATTGGGGGCCTCTCATACTTCTTGTAAGTGCAAAATTTGAATTGCCTTTTACATGTTTAGACATGTGGTACACTTACAGTAAAAGCAGTTGCTTACTACCTACCATGATAATCACGGTGATCTTGGGATTAGTACCAGTTGATGTTAGAATCAAAAGGCTTGGCTGCCAAAGAAATATTGAATACAATGTCAGATGGCACTTAATGCCGTTAATGCAAACAATGCTGTTACCGAAACGTCACACACTATTTATTTATTTGGATTTGGTCTTATTACCTTGTGTTTATAATTTGTTTCTTATTATTCTCTCAATTCAATAGCCAAACTTTTTTTAACATTGCAGAATTTTAGCAATAGGCATTTTTTATGATATAATAATGCTTACCTTTTGTATCTCAAATGTTCTTCCCAATAATTTAAAAAGAATAGTTCACTTGGAGCGAGAAAACAATCCAAAGCCAATCTAAATGTAAGCTGTGTGGAAATGGGCAGAATGTAATTAATTTAAATATTAATCTATAAATTATATTTAATATAATTAACCATGTGTGTTCATTTTGTACTCTGTGGTTCTAAAACTCATAATTCAACCAACGATAACTTGTGATAATTTCATGTCCCCATCACCAGCCTATCAAATAACAAATGATTATTCAACTCCATTTCTTTTTTTAGATTATCTAATTGTTGTTAAAATACAACTTTATTGCTGCCATTTAGCAGGATGGCAGCCACATGTGCACCATATCTGTACCATGGCACCAGCAGTATGTCATGTTATGGACTATTGAATTGGTTCAGTAACCTGAGTGGCACCAATGTAATTTGGAGAGCAATGTGCTATTTGAAACAACTTACAACATCCCAGTAAGAACAGAAGTTTGTTTTATATGTAAAATAAATATTTGTGCTTTCATTTCAAGAGTATTTTCTAAAAATATTATTTCAATTATATATTTGGTATTCTCTCCTAGAAAAATCTCCACACTAGCTTGGGGTTTTTATTTAGACTGTATATACTTGCAAAACAATTTTCTACTCTTTTAAACAACTCAAAGCATCATTGGATGAATGTTGTTGCCTAAACCCAGCCATGTGTTGCCACAGGTGTGGGCAAGTCCTGCCTCCTGCTCCAGTTTACAGACAAGAGGTTCCAGCCAGTCCATGACCTAACTATCGGTACGTTCATACTTGCACCCTATTTTTTTTTTTTCAATAAAAATAAAATTATCCCCAGAATTATTTAGTATCTAGAGGATCATTAAAATAGCCAATAATGCTTTAAATATTGCACTTGGGTCAACGTTCTAAAAGGTTGTGATAGCAGGTCTGAACTTGTACCAATTGCTATAGGATTACAATTCCTACTTGGCAGAGAAAACAACTTGGAGTAAATAGAGAGAGCCCCAGCTAGCATGTCATCCCATGAGCAACCACCTTGTAAGGCACCTTGTGAGCCAACTATCACAAGCTCCCATAAACGACAATCTCCATGAACGACCAGAGACCACTAAAAATTGATTTTTAGTTTCATGAGAGACCATTAAAAAATTAAAATATAAATAATAATAAATTCTAAATTATTCATTAAACTTTTTTGTTGTTAAATCTTCTGCAACACAATTAACAGGCGTTTTTCAAACAAAGAAATATATCCTCTTTGTCATTTTAAAACATCTCCTTTTGTTCTATAATCATTTCTAAAATGAAAGGTTATTTAATTTAAAATTCAATTCTTATTTATAATTTATTAAACTAAATTGTGAATAAAGACATAACTTTTTAATTAACAAAATGTTTTAATAAATAACATTTTGTATGGGCCATCGACAAATTGCAAAATAATTAGATATTGTATTTTGTAATACAATATGATATAATGCTGCTTGTGACGACATTTGAAATACTATCCCGCATGTGTTTCTTTTCAGTGAAAATTCAAAATTTATTTCTAGGAGAAATAACGATTATTTCTAACCTTTTGGATGAGGTATGAAAGGGTGAATTGTGAAGAGTAATGATAAACGGAAAAATAAAAGTGTCCAGGGATGGGAATCGAACCCACAGTGTTCCGCTTACCGGGCAGATGCCATGTCCACTAGGCTACCCTGGACATATTTTTCAGTTCGTAAATAATACATAAAGTAATAAATCAGGGAACAATCAAGGTCTCACTTCTGCAAAGTTCGGACAGTCGTAGATAAGGTGAAGTTTGTTCTGTTTCTTCACAAGAACAATTTGGTGTTTCTGATATACCTCTTATTTAAGTATTTGTGAAATTTTCAATGTGCTGGGACAAAATGAGTGACTATAAAATTTGGATGGAACTATATAGGAATTCCATTTGGAAAAATAGTGCAAAATGTATAATTAGCGTTAAAAATGGATTGATACAAATGATTCATAATAATAGCTTTTTCTTTGCCAGAAATTGTTGTAAGTATTTCTCTTGGTAAATTTTGTTTTTTCAGTTTGAATTTTATTGATTTATAGTTGAGATATGAAAGGAGGTGTGAACATTCATATGATATGGTTCAATATTCAGTTTTAATGTGTATAATAGTTTGTGTATTTTTCAATTTAACAAAATCAATATTTTAATAAAATAGAATGTTTATGGGGAGTGGGTGGAAGTTATAAAAATTAGTTATTTCAACCTTTTTTCAAATTCTTTATTCTAACATTTCATTGGACTGCTGTCATCAATGTTCAAGAAATTCTATTTTGATAAAGCTTATTTGATGCCAAGTTTTGAATGATCTGATTTTTAAAAAAATATTATCTCTAGTACACGTGGTACAGGCCATGATAATCATGGCGGATAGTTAGTGACTGATTTTACTATAAGTGCACCAGATGTCTACACATGTGAAAAGCAGTTCGACTTTTGCACATAAAAATGTGCCAGAGCCCCGTTTGGTTACTTGCACTCACTGGTGGGGTTGGACTTTCGGGGGCCATTGGAGCATTTAGTAGAGCATGCAGCGCATTAATAAAGAAATATAGTAATATAATGAAAATGAATATAGTATAAAAAAAGGTTCAAGTAAATTATTTAACTATATTATAGATGCAACCTGCAAAATGGAGTTTTCCATAGAAGGTTTACTTATTAAACCTATATAGGTTACATAAATGATATTCGAAACTATTATATTCACAACAGATGGTATCATAATATAAATGATATTGTAAAACACATATTTTTGTGTTGTAAGAATCTACTGTAACTTATCATCACTGACTTATCATGACCGAGTCTCCGATGAGAGACCGCGTTTGCCATGTTTTTTGGGCAGTCTTTCACGGGAGACTCTAATGTATTCCATTTCTTGCTGAATTGTTGAGGGTGACTGTTCCAGGGGTGGAGTTTGGAGCCCGCATGATCCCCATTGATAACAAGCAGATCAAGCTCCAGATCTGGGACACAGTAAGTTACCTCCATAGTAAGGAATTGTGACATTGCTTCAGCTTAGTGTTGGAAAGAGAGCACAGAATTTATTTATTTAACAGTTGCAAAGACACGCCATATCCACAATTAGGATAATTGTGTGTAAATCTGAAATATATATTATAGACAAATCATTGTGAAATTAACATAATTAAACATTGGGAAGCACGCAAATTATACATTCGATGTCAAATTTTGCATGTAGTAATTAGAAATAGTAGCTTGAAATATGTACACCGTATGAACTATGTACACAAAGTTACAACAGTTAGAACAACATGTAGACCAAGTAAATTAATCACATCCAATGATTACATCAGAACGAGTCAGTGGCCAACAGTCAATACTTTCGCCTTAAAATATGCAGCCTGCAGAATCTATTAAACTTGATGTATTGGTCTTTATTATAAACAACTTGTTTTGTATTTTTCAGGTAAAGTTGGTTTTCCTCCCTTAAATCAGAAGTTAACAAACAGTTTATTAGTTTTGTTCATCATTTCCACAAGTGCACGCAGGTGAACCAATTTTGCCTATTCTAGACAAATATGTGTTGAAGTCACCATGTCCAGTAAAAAATTGGACGTTATAGAAGTTAGGTTGAACATAGGAATTCTTGAAGTTCGAAAGAATCCCTTGAAATTATCATTGGCACCTCCATAGTATTCCTCAAATTTCTGATTTATAAAAATATATATAATTTTTCTTTTAGTTGGATATGATTTTTTATATTCAATATTTATTTTTCGTATATTTGTTTCAATACAATCCGTGAGCTTTGGTGTTCTAGCAACAATATGAGTACAGTTTGAAGATGTTGAATTATAAACCTGTGTACTGTGCTTCAAAATTTTGTACTGCAGAGAGTTTAATTTATCTTTGACTTTTTTGGGTATAAAGACAGAACCAACAAAATAAATAAAACCAATTGCAGTGATTTATTTAAATACTTTCTTTGTAAGACCCTATTTCACCTCGGATAAATCAGGTGTAGAGAAAATATAACAAACAAATATATAAAATAGTAAAAATTGTGATTAGGCACAATTTGTATTACATTGAAACTACAAGTACCTTAGGGAAAATTGGTCAAAAATTTCTTCCTCATCTATGAAATATTTCTCGGAGAATGGTATCTTAAAATTGAATTTTAACTAGTGAATTTCTTCAACATAGAGAGGGGAAAGTAACCTAAATGTTTATAAGGGTGTTCAACCAAGTCCTAGGAGAGTACAGTACTTTTGTATAATTTTGAGATGACAGATGAATTAGCAAAGGAAGCCAGAAAGTTGAGCCAAAGGAAAGAACAAATGTCAGCATTTGACGCTGATGCTTTGGCAAGATACAAGATAATTCAACAAAAAATAAGAAAAGATCAAATATGCAAAATAAATTCTAAGAGAAGAATTACAAAAACTAACAAGACTCAGAACGAAACACTATAAAGGAATGACAATCCATCCAGATGGCACAAGAACCTATAGGACATGCAACAGCTGTCCTGGTGTGGAACTAATACCTACCCACATTCTCATGCCCAGCAAGGGCCGCAGACTTGCAGAAAATTGACATGGACTCAGAGCAGCGGCTTTACACACCCAAGATAGTGGACATTGCGACTGCTGTGATAGAGATGCATGGGGACATCTGAGGCTCTTCATTGGACACAACAAAAACAGCCTTTGTAGTATGCTATATCCTCATTATAAAAAGAACCCAACCTCCTTAATAGTTCACCACATCAGAGAAACGGGACATATTCCAGACATACCAGAATCCTCCCTAAAAATGCCACAATTAAAACCCAAAGGCTCATTCTTTAAGCAATAGAACCCATAAAGCACCCTCAAGCAATAAACAAAAGTATCCAATTACCATCACAATACATTCTCCTTCTATCTTAAAAAATTTAAAAGACATATAAAATAATAGTCATTCCATTTTTTTATTCACTAAATTCATAAACCTGCTCAGTTAATTCTTCAAATTTTTTCATTTATGTAAATTATTTTTTTAAAATTGTTATGTACTATAGTGGGTCGGGGCTGGGTTAAGTGGTGTGAATTGCAGGACATTTTGAGCACTAAAGCTCCGAATGGACATTCTGGACTTGAGATTACCGTCTCGGGTCCGTGTCCATCATCCGGGTCGTATGCAATTCTGAGGGAGAGATCGTCTGGTCGACGCCTGGAGCGGCATTCCGGGTCTCGTCTCCTTGACCGTTTCCCATCAGGGTCGGTTTAAATTTGCAGTTCGAAAACCCGCGGGAGCTCGGACGGGTCCCCCTGTTTCACGGATCTCGTGGTGGTCTGTGGGAGCGATATAATGGAGGGATCTTCGTCTTTGGTGGGTTTGGAGCGAAATGAACCGCGCGCATCAGGAGAGGGGCGCGCTAGATTTTACCACAACTATCGACCTCAGATTGGGCAAGGCAACCCGCTGAATTTAAGCATATAAATAAGCGGAGGAAAAGAAACCAACAGGAATTCCCCTAGTAACGGCGAGCAAACAGGGAAGAGCCCATAGCCGAAGCGCGTGCTCTAGGGTACGCGCAATGTGGCGTATGGGAGTCGGCATTTCTCCGAGTGCGACCGGCGGTGCAAGTCCTCATGAGAGAGGCACTTCACCGGAGCGGGTGCTAGTCCCGTACCGCCGCTGGTCCGCGCGCGGAGTGCCGTTCTCCCGGGAGTCGGGTTGCTTGGGAGTGCAGCCCAAATTGGCAGGTAAACCCCTGCTAAGGCTAAATATCCCCGAGAGACCGATAGCAAACAAGTACCATGAGGGAAAGTTGAAAAGCACTTTGAAGAGAGAGTTCAATAGTACGTGAAACCGTTCAGAGGTAAACGGGTGGGGCCTCGAAGTCCTAAGGCAGTGGTGCAGTCATGTCTAAGGGGTGTAGTTTGGATCTTCGTGGTGGCGCCTAGAACGGGAGCCCGCAGGGTCTTTGATTACACATCTTTACAGTATTTGGATCCCTGTCCAACGGGGGTGTCTGGGGGTCGGTAGAAGGCTGGTTAAACCGTTTGGTTTTTGACCACTACGACCCAGGTTCAATTCCCGCATTGGACACTTTTTCTCTTAAAAAAAAAAAAAAAAAAAAATGCTCCAATGGCCCCCGATTCTTGCAAAAGTCCAACCCCACGAGCGAGTGCAAGTAACGGGGCTCTGGCACATTTGTAAGTGCAAAGTCGAACTGTTTTTCACATATGTAGACATGTGGTGCGCTTACAGTAAAAGCAGTCGCTAACTACCCACCATGATTATCATGGCCTGTACCACGTGTACTAGGGATAAGCAAAAAAAAAAGATTCCTCTTCAAAAATACTATATAATCTCTCTCTGCCTTATTTATAAGTTTTAGTTAGCTGAAGAAGGGCTTGCCTGAAAGCTTCCTTTAATCAGGTTAATAAAAAAGAGTTGTGTTTTTTGAGAAATGACACAATTTGGATTATATTTTGGTGGGTTGCATTTGGTCTTCTTGTAGTTGTAAATCACAAAGAAAATTAATGCATGATGATATTTTAGAACCATGTTAATAAATGTGTATATTGGGGTGCCAAGAAACTCAAGTTTTAGATTTCTTCCTTTTTTTTAGTTTTCTAGTATTAGGAGTATAAATAAGTTTGTGCAGGTTTTTTTTTTTTTGAAAATTAAAGCTTTTTCGTGAAAAATTGGTTAGACATTCAATGTTCAAATTATTGTCTGTCGCTAGCCACTTCTTTTTCCCATATTTCTAGCAATTGACGTACCCATCGTGGATAAAGGCCGACTCTCTGGCCGCTATCCAATCATTGATCCATTTTTTGACTTTATCATAATTGGAGAAGTGCTGGTCAGCCAGGCCATAGTGCATTGATCAAAAGAGATAATAATCGGAAGGAGCAATGTCTGGGCTATACAGCTGGTGGGGTAGGACTTACCATTTGAGCATTTCTAAGTATTTTTAACGGGTGCTGCAGCATGTGGCCGAGCATTATCATGTTGCAAAATAATTTTTTTGTGTCTATTGTTGTATTGCAGCCATTTTTCTCACAATGCTCTGCTCGAACACATCAATTGTCTTTGGTAGACCCCCCCCTATAATTCTTTCGCTCAGTTGTAGCATCTCATAATATACCACTTCTAGCTGGTCCCACCAAATGCATAGCATAATCTTCCCGCCATGAATATTTGGCTTGGCCATCGATAATGAGGCATGGCCAGGGTATCCATAGATTGCCTGAATTTTTGGATTATTGTAATGGACCTACTTTTCATCGCCAGTTACAATTAAATGCAAAAACCCCTTTCTTTTTTGATGTTGGTGCAGTTGTTCACACATGAAAAAAAAAGGTGTTCGATGTCACTTGGCTTCAGTTCATACGGCACCCAATTTTCTACCTTTAGGATCATTCCCATTTCTTTTAAGCGATGAAAAAGGGCCGGGTGAGTGACTCCAAGTGTTTTTACGAGTTCCTTTTGCATTTGTGTTGGATCATCATCGAGCATTGCCTCTAATTCTTCATCCTCAAACTTTGGTAGCGCTCTGGGTCTTTCTTCTTCTCTTCCAAATCAAAATTGCCACTTTTAAATCATGCAAACAACTTCTGACACCTTTGTTCAGCTAGAGCATGGTCACCATAGACTTCCACTGAAATACGATGACTCTCAGCAGCTTTTTTCTTCATATTTAAGTAATGAAGTAAAACTACCTGCGAAAACGCATTATTTGGTACAAAGGTTGACATTTTAAGAGCAAGCAGAAACTAGATTGTTTACACTTCAGAGAAATAACGGTTACTGAAAAAGGAAGCCTTATGATGACGCTTCAAAATAATGGTGTTGCCAGATGAAACAATGGAATAATAAAGTTGTAGCACTATCTTCATCAACACCGCACCAACTTATTTCTACTTCTAATATTATCCACAGAGAGAGAGGCATTGTATTTCTATAGGTCTTTGTTAGGGTTGTATCTCTGGAATGGTGGCAATTAAAGGAGGAACTTCTTGTTGCTTCCATGCCAGTGGGGGCCATGGGGAACAACAAATTGCCTTGGTTAGGGAGGAGACTTGATAACAGAGACATTTTTCAGGCCCATGTGTGTGTGTGTGGTGCAGGCCGGCCAAGAGGCCTTCCGTTCCATCACTCGGTCTTACTACCGTGGGGCTGCTGGGGCCCTGCTGGTGTACGACATCTCCAGGTTCTGCCTCTTTCAGCCTAAGTTTCTTTGTATAACATGCTGTTGTTCCTTGGATTTCTAGGATATGTTTACTTGCATATTTTTACCAAGACCAGGATGTTAAAAATAGGTCAGCAATATGCCATCTATATATAAGAAATCATTGAATAGGTATTTTTATTTACAAATAGAGTTTGAATACAAGCCCGGACACTAGTTGTGGAGTCCTCCTCTACATTTTACTCCATATATGGCTTTGATGCAATAAGTGTTGTTGTTAGGTTTGTCTTGATTTTATCACTGATTAGGTTTGTCATTTCTCTTGATGACATCATTGATGAGCTTTATCATTTCTCTTGATGTCATCAATGATAATTACAGATCCAGGTACGCCCTTTTATATAATCAATGATAAAGTTTATCATTTCTCTTGATGACATCATTGATAAAGTTTATCATTTCTCTTGATGACATCATTGATAAAGTTTATCATTTCTCTTGATGACATCATTGATAAAGTTTATCATTTCTCTTGATGACATCATTGATAAAGTTTATCATTTCTCTTGATGACATCATTGATAAAGTTATCATTTCTCTTGATGACATCATTGATAAAGTTATCATTTCTATTGATGACATCATTGATAAAGTTATCATTTCTCTTGATGACATCATTGATAAAGTTTATCATTTCTCATGATGTCTCTGACATTGGAGACTTCAATGATGAGGTTTCTATACAGCGGTTGTACTTACAACAGTTGTGGGTTTGAGTTAAGGTTAAAACTATAGATTTTTAAAATTAACACAAAGCAATAATGCGCCATCTATACATATAAAATGAAAGGATTTAAAAGCACGAATGTTTCTTTTATACATAACACAAACTTCTACTGCCCTAACTGCGATGAAAATATATCTTGGGAGGGCTTGGCTCATCAGTGGTGAACCCTCCCAGTGGTTTCGCCAATTTAATCCACCAGACCGCTTCTCAGAGCTCTAATACTGTATTGGACGATTCTGCTTATATACGCAGCACTGAAGGATGGAATCTCAGAAATGGTTTTCATGGACATAAGCTTATAGGACATAGGGCAGTAGAAGTTTGTTGTGTCGTCGTGTCCAAAGAAGAGTCATAGATGTCTCCATGCATCTCCATCACAGCAGCAGCAATATCCACTATCTTGCTCTTCATTGGAAAATGGGTGTCGTTGCCACGTTAGTCACCTTGGAAACGAACCAGAATTTGGTCGAATATTCCAAGGGTCCAGGGGGGACCGCAGGGAGGTGTGGTCGGACTTCTCCCCCCCAGTAGAAGTTTGTGTTATGTATAAAAGAAACATTCGTGCTTTTAAATCCTTTCATTTTATATGTATAGATGGCGCGTTATTGCTTTGTGTTAATTTATGCCTAACTGGCCTTGTCTTTATTGTTTGCGGAAGAGCATTGCTCGATGCAAATATTTGAATGTAATTCTACTGTCCTATAAGCTTATGTTCATAGTTTTCTTGAAAACCATTTCTGAGATTCCACCCTTCAGTGCTGCGTATATAAGCAGAATCGTCCAATACAGTATTAGAGCTCTGAGAGGAGGTCTGGTGGATTAAATTGGCGAAACCACTGGGAGGGTTCACCACTGATGAGCCAAGCCCTCCCAATATATTTTTCATCGCAGTAAGGGCAGTAGAAGTTTGTGTTATGTATAAAAGAAACATTCGTGCTTTTAAATCCTTTCATTTTATAGATTTATAAAAAGACAACTTTAAAAAAAAATCACTTTTACTATAACAACCTATTCATTTGTTGTTTAGATGTGGAACAATAATGGTGTGTGGATGCAGGAGGGACACCTTCAACCACCTCACCACCTGGCTGGAAGATGCCAGACAGCATTCCAACTCCAACATGGTGATCATGCTCATTGGTAACAAGAGGTAAGTATGATTCTAGCTCACAACATATGAGAAGCTGCAATAAATTTTCTTAAACCCCTTTTTTAAAGTTATTTTTGTTATGTTTAAATTTATTTTCGGTAAGCTTATAATATTCTGACACTTGGGTGTTAAAATATAGCAATATTAATAAATCCTTACTTGTAGTAATTAGCCAAAAGTCTGAGAAGTAATTTTTATTCAAATTCCTTTCATGAAAGATATTCACCCTTATTAGCTTGTAGCCAAAATCAATTTTCATTGCTCACTTTAAAAAAAAAAAAAAGAGGAAAAGTTTGTCAAGTGAAGAAAGTTTCATGAATATTTACCTGAAATATTAATTTTCTAAGCAAAACATTGATAGTGCTTATATAGACGATCTTTACTCAGGAGCTATTTGACCCATTAAAATACAAAATAAAAATGATAATTTTGGTTTTGAAAAATGAAAATAGCTAAAAAAGGTGCAGGCTCTCAATAAAGGTTGTTGTTGTTTTTAGAGTCAAGTTTGACTTCTGGTGACTATGCTCCAAATTGATGTGTTAGAGACCCAATAATCCTCCAGCCATCGCCTTTCTTCCTTCAATTTTTTCTAACATCATATTTTCCGAATGATTTTATCTCATTATATGTCTGGAGTTTTTCAGTCCTTGTTTGCATATTTAGGATTCTAGGGAGCTAGCAGAATTAATTTCATTTAAATTTGAAACATTTTACCATTATATGGCACTCTCAGTAGCGTTGTCAATGTCCACATTTCAAAAGCTTTAATTCTTTTCTGAGAGTCCAGCTATAAGTGATTGCCCACAGGGAATTCAATGCCTCTACAATTTTCTTCTTTGTCTTCAATGAAATGTCTTTATCTTTCATAATCTTGTCCAATTTCATCCCTTCCTAGTGATATTCTTCTTTCCTCTAAACAACCTCCTATCAATTCTGGATCCTAAAAATTTTGAGTGATCAACTATATCAATTTTTTCTTATTGAATTTCAAAGATATTTATATTGTTCTAAAGAGACAAGGGTCGCCTCTCATGTCAAAACACATGTCAAAACCAGACGCCATCTATTGACCGTCGCCACAAACTAGCGACCTCGGGTCGGTGACAAAGCCACAACACCAGCTTTGGAAAACTGAAAAGCGTCCACCTAGAAACCATGGTTTCGGGCTAATGGCCCTCGTCAGCCTAGGGCGGACTTTATTCCATGAGATCCACACGGGATCTAATGGAATCTTGACAATCTGCCAAAGAGGTGTTTAGCTGGCAAAGTGACTGGGCCAAATCTATGGCTAAAATATAGATGGAAATTTGCCGGGAGGATATTGATCTAAAGAGACAAGGGTCGCCTCTCCCGTCAAAACCAGACGCCATTGTCACCGACCAAAGGCCGCTAGTTTGCTGGACTGTCAATAGATGGCGTCTGGTTTTGATGTATATTTTGACAGAAGAGGCGACCCTTGTCTCTCTATATCAATATCCTCCCGGCAAAATTTCCATCTATATTTATATTATTGGAAGTCATAATTTGGTCTTGCATATGTTTAATTTTAAATCAAAATTTTCACCTTCTTTAACTTTCCCAATAATCTCTTTTAGGTCTTTGATTTCTTCTAGCGTCGTGGTATCATCAGCATAGCAAAGAATATTTATTTTCATTCCTCCAATGTGTGAATCATTTTTTATTTTATAAAATAATAGAAAATTGGCTTCAGATTAAAGATTCAACCTTTGTTCGACACCCTGTATCATCAAATTGAAGGTATATGGTAATAAGAGGTGATGGCCAGTGATCTGGATTCAAGACGTGAGGTGAAGCGGGAAGAAGGAGAGGCCTTTGCCCGGGAGCACGGCCTCATCTTCATGGAGACCTCTGCCAAGACAGCCATGAATGTGGAGGAGGTGAGTGCCCAACAATAAACTTGGTTCTATCTTTTTGGTCCTAAAGGGATACAAGTAAATTTGTCTTTAATAAATAATTGCATGAAATGTGTGTTTTAATTTACCTTTGTGTGACACTGATTAGAGGAGCTCACACTGGCTGGACAGACTATGGAAAAACCAACACATCAATTTACTTTGTATGATTCTAGCTGGAACTAGATTTGGTTTTACAGCCCTTGTTGGGTGAGATCACAGCCCTTGTATTCGACTGCAGTTTCAGTAGTCAGGATACTACTAGGGTAGTAGGCAACATCTGTATGCTCCAAGAATACCCAATAGACCTTGATCATATGATGAGATTATTGTTGGAATAATAATTAAGTGAACATTTTTCTGTGTGTGTGAAGAAAGCAAGATTGTTATAGAAATTGTTTAATTTCAAAAATAATCTTACGCGCTAGTGCATCATATTACAAAAGCAAGATTTAAAAAAAAAATTTTTTTTTTTCAGAAAAAAAGTGTAAATATATTCTTTTGATGAAATTTTCCTCCAGGAAAAACTTCATGTTTTAACCTTATATAGCTCCAGTTTTGTGCCCCAGGCATTCATCAATACAGCTAAGGAGATTTATGAGAAGATCCAGGAAGGTGTCTTTGACATCAACAATGAGGTGAGTGATTATCTTACCATTGAGACGTTTAGACTCACCACTGATGGGTGACAGGCCAATGGTATCAAGATTGGTCCCCAGCACTCCCCAACCAATCCCTCTCTGCCCTCAGGTGGCCCAGGAGCCAATCAGAGTGGAGGCTGCTGTTAGCCATGTCGCTGCTTTGTCCCCATCTATATTCTCCCTCAACTTGTAATCCCCCACCCTATGGTTTCTTTGGCATCCCTACACCTCCCACAACCAAGACTTAACTGAAATTGTCTTTTTTTTTTTTTAAATCTTTTTTTATTTTTCACAGAGAGACTTTTGTTGCAATCAATATTCTATCAAATTTGTAATGATATATTTAATTTTTTTTATATATATATTTTATATATGTAATAAATATAGAGTTGTCTAGCTGTGTTGTTTTCCTTCCTCTGAAATTCTTTAAAGAATTTTTTTTTTGTGAGAGTTTGGAAATTTTGCAATGTGTGATTCTACTTTGTTGACACCAATTGGATATCCATTAAAAATTGAATTTAATCCATTCTAGTCATGTTTTGTTGTTTTCATTCCACAAATGGGTTAGTTGGTCCTGCAAGGAGGTTGCGAGCCTGCATGGTTGTACAAACTTGTACCATATTTTGTCACTTCCCCCCACCTCTAGCACACCTAGCCGTGCTCTATCTATCTCCCCTCTCTCTCTCTCTCCTGTGTTTGTGCTGGAATAAATGGTGGTATTTAGCTTGCTTCCCCTGTACCTTTGTTTGTCTTCCCACTACACCCACTCTGTCCAGCTAATATACATTGACACATTACAATTGCAACCTCTGATGCATTCAAACACTACTTTTTTTTTTCCCAATTGCAACACATAGTACAATTAAAACATTACAACAACTTTTTTTTAAATTATTATCTCAAGTACAACACATAGTAGATTCATTGTAAAAATAGAAATATTTTTAATTCATAATAAATATGTAAACCAGCATGTGTGGTAGGCATTAAAAATGAAGGAAGTGAGCATAAACAATCCCAGCCAAATGATCCCAAAGGACTGTTCCATATTTAAATAAAGAAAAAAATTAAAATATTTTTCAAAATATGCTCCTTTTGCCTCAATACACATGTGCCATCTTTTTTTTTTTTTCAATTGTCGAAGTAAGAGATAAAATTATATTTTCAGAGGCTCCTCAAGGTTGCCTTTTCAGCTTGTATCATATATACGTTGTCAAATTTACTTCTTTTTAACTTCATTTTCAATTTAGGATAGAGGAAAAAGTCATTGGGGTTAAGTTTGGGTAATAGGGGTGGATGAGGGAGCTGTGTGGTTGAATGCTTGGCCAAGAACTGCAAAACAATATGGGCTGTGTGCAGTCGTGAAGTATCCAGTCATTGTTTTGCCATCTTTTAGGTCTTTCAAGGTGCACTGCCTCCCTTAAATGCTTCATTATCCCCAAATAAACTTCTTGATTAATTGTACGTGTTAAAGGAATAAATTCATAGTGAACCAAACCGTTAATATATATCAACAAATGTAACAAACAATGTCTTGGCTTTTGCAAGCCTTGCCTTTTTGGGCTTCAAGCTCCCCTCTTTTAATCCATTGGCTGGATTGACATTGGTTTACGGGTCATACTGATGTACCCATGTCTCATCCCCAGTAATGATTTATTTAACTCCACTCTGAATCAATCATTTCGATCATGTTTTGGCAGACTTCCAGTCTAACCTCCTTTTGTTCTGCTAGAATCCGGGAAACAAATTTTGAAGACGTCCGGATCATGTCCAAATCTTTTGTTGCTATATTTGATGACACAGTCCTGTGAAGTCTTCAATAGAAATTCTTCTCTTAGCTTTTTGATTAACTCCTTTATTTTGAACTTGTTTTCCTTGCAATGTAATGTTCTTGAACGGGCAGTATGTTAAGCATCGTTTGCCTCTTTCCAACCTTTTTGAAAGCATAAAAAAATTCAAAAGTTCTTGAACCAGATAAAACAGCATTGCCAAAATCTTCAAAATCAATTCATGCATCTCTGTAACACTTTTTTCAATTTAAAACAAAATTTAATGCAGATTCTCTGCTCTTCGAAAACGGCCATTTTAAAAATAGAAATACGAACCGTACAAGGAAGTTGTTTTATTCTTTTTTTTTTTATATCGTCACACACAAGACTAGTTTTTTCAGTCAGATGTGGTCAAATGTCCAGTAATTAATTTGAAAAAAAAAATTTTTTCTTCAGCTTTTTTTAAATTTCTATTTTTTCAACCAGTTCTGGAAATTAATAAACGCACCTTGTTTAATCATTTTATATTTATGGGTAAGAAAATTGATATTTTACACCATAAAGTTAAGTTTCATAATAATATTTCTTTTCTCACACAAGAAAAAAGTTACCCATGATGTGACATATTTTATGCCAAATTGAGGTATCAAAGATGGATGAAATTAAAATCTCGCTATTTGATAAACACTATTATAAATGATGCAGAATGTCAAGACCTAATTTTCATAAAAGGAATCTGGACCATTTGTCAGAACTACACAGGATATTTAATGCACTAGATAGCAAGATCAATGGCAAACTACATGATGAAAAATAATTCTTTGAGGAAGGCAGAAGCCTCTACATATAAACTAAATTATTTAAATTAAAACAGAAGTTTGCAGCTTTTTTAACAATGTGATGTCACCAAAACCTGAGAGCAATCTAATAATTCCACAAGTGGAAGAAGGTTTAAAGCAGATGATTCGATGGTGAAGTAAAGGGCTGGCTGGGCTCAATTAGAGAAATATAGCAGGGACAATATTGGTGGTGATTACATAGCAGGGACAATATTGGTGGTGATTACATAGCAGGGACAATATTGGTGGTGATTACATAGCAGGGACAATATTGGTGGTGATTACATAGCAGGGACAATATTGGTGGTGATTACATAGCAGGGACAATATTGGTGGTGATTACATAGCAGGGACAATATTGGTGGTGATTACATAGCAGGGACAATATTGGTGGTGATTACATAGCAGGGACAATATTGGTGGTGATTACATAGCAGGGACAATATTGGTGGTGATTACATAGCAGGGACAATATTGGTGGTGATTACATAGCAGGGACAATATTGGTGATTGCTAGTGAGTTGGCCCCCTAGGGTGTTGGGAAATTTGTCTTTTTAAAGATATTTTTCAAACTCAAAACAATTTTAAAAACTATTGAAAAACTACAAATATTTTCTCACAATTTGTTTCTTTTCTATTTTAAATTGGAAGCGATAATCTCTCTTCAACGGTTAATTCAAACAATTGACCATTTCTTACAAGAAATATTTACAAATATACGTGCGCAGCGTTGATATTTATAACTAAAATTCTGAAAATTCAAATTTTTTAAAATTAATTCAAAATATATGATGAGATAATTATATTTTTGAGTTTTTTTTTCTTTTATTAAGTTTATAGAATATTTTTATCTACATTTTTAAGATTACGGATTTTCTTCTAAGACATCGGGATTGGAATGGTAATTCTATCTTTCTGTTTAGGCTACTTTACTCTTTAAATATGAGAGATTCTAAAAGTAACTTTTGATATTTGTTCATTATATTCTTTCTTGTAGTGGCATTTGGCTTCTGATATATTAAAATTATGACAGAGCAATATGTTGATAGATCATGGATCGTTGGTCTTTAGTTCTAATATTTCTGCCGTAACCTCCTTCTTTACTCAACATGTATGGCTCCTTCCTGGTTAACTGTTCAATCACTCCTACCTACAGAAGTCATTCCCAATCCGTCTCCCCCTTAGAGGATGTGCACAGGGATACAAGAGTGGTGCTATCCTCTGGAACATTTTCTTTGAACCTATTCTTTCCCTTTCCACAGGGCGTACATATCCAAGCTTTTGCTGATGATATCCAGTTGGTTATCAAGACACCATGACACTCTTTCCTCCACCGCGCAGACATCCTCCTTGGTGCCTTGATCATAAACTTAAACTCTCTCCCAGCAAATCCTCCCTATTTTTGCCACAATCCTTCCCTCCATATCAATTGCATTCCGATCCCTTGCCTTGAAGAGATAACAATCCTCGGGGCCAAATTTAACCCCCGCTTCTCCTTTTCCTCCCACCTTAACCATATCTGCTGTAAAATTTCAAACCTCTTTCCTCGACTACATTCCTGCGCCAACACATACTATGGACTGGGCTTCAAGGCCCGCCGGTTAATGTACACCGCAGTTTTCAAACCTACCCTTACATACGCGGCAGCCATTTGGGGTGAGGCTGCTAAATCCAAGACTGGTAGGAGCCTACTTCGATCAAAACAGAGGAAATTTTGTGTCAACACCATCCGCAGAACCTAATTTCCATTGCACTTATGAGAATGCTCTCCTTGGATCTAAAAATACTCCTACTTTCTGCCACCTTCTCTCCACCAAGTCTTCTACCTTTCAAAATTGAACGCCGTCCCCACCCCTACACCTATCCTACACCTCAATCCTTACCTTGAATCTGCCATTCCCACCTGCCTCCTGATGTTACATACTTGGCTGATGGTTTTAAGACATCCACAGGCGTGGGCGCCTGGATATTCAGGACTTTTTCTCTTTCCACCTTTGAAGCATCCATCCTTCTCTCAAACCATTGTTCAGTCCTACAAGAGGAGAGTTTCACACTTTTCTCAGCCTTGAAAGACATTTTTTCCCTTCCACCACATCTCTCTGTGACAATCTTCTTGGACTTCCTCTCACTTCTATCTTTGCCCGACTTGTATTGTTGTCATCCTCAAATGCACAGATGCCAAACTACTCTTTACAAACTTCTTGTTTCACATAGGGTCACACTCCACTGGGTCATTCTGGAAACTTTGGTAACTGCCAGGCGGACGCTCTTTCGAGACCTGCCTCTGCAGGCACCTCCTCTCCCGCTCAATACAAACTTGCCTCATGCCACACCCTTTTTAACCATCTTAGCAAATCCTTCTGGGACACATGGGAGGAGGAATTCATCACCGCCAATCCTACAATCTTCAAGAACCTGGGTATCTCCTCATTCTTTATCTTCATCCCACAAACACATCATACCTGATTGTGCAATAGGTCTTGTTACTGGATACAAATGGATAGGGTCCTTTGACAAAACAAAACTAACGTCCCCAACCCCAGAAAAAAATTACACACATATTCTTTGAATGTCCCAATCTTGATTCTGAATGCACACAACTCTATATAGACTGCCTCAGGACCATTGGTTACATACCTCTAGCCTTGAAAGCCCTTTTTGGAAAGACTTTGGAAATCGATACTAAGATTTCCACATAATTGTGGGATATTTGTCCCCTCCAATATAACACAGCTTCAACCTCAACATAACCTTTAAACTGATTTCACTCTACCTAAAACTTCTACAACAACAACAACAAAAAGGCTTTTATTAGGGCCCATTGTCCTGTATGGATTCGCCATACAACAACAAAATAATACAGTAATTCCTCTCCCTTTCGCCTTGTGCACACGAGTCTTTGTGTGAAAAGGGATTTATTTAGGCATCTGTTCTAAAACTTTCCTCACTACCTCTTTTGTGTATGAATCTATTTACAATTGAGTTTCTATTGCTATATTTTTCTTTTCTGAAATAGTTCTCAGCGTCTTCAGTGAGTTGCTAAGTCCCCTGAAGGTGTTTTTAAGAGTTTTTTCTCTTTCTTCACCTAAATATTGGCATTCTATGATATAGTGGGAGATTTCATCAGATATCATATTTTCACAAATCCTGCAGTGAATATTTTCCTTTTTGATGATGAGAATATGACTTTCTCTATCTAGAGTTGAAGTAATTCTAGTCCGTGCAATGAAGGCTATTATCTTCGATGACAGATTCCATGACAAGTATCGTTCTGGCATAAAAGAATTTCAGAGAAGTTTATAGTTTGAAAATTTTTTCGAATTGTCGAGTCTAGCGAAGTCTTGTTGAATAAGCTGTTCTATTTTTGTTTTCATAAACTTAGGAAGTTCTTTTTTAATTGTATCATGGTTCAGTGGGAGGTTCAGCCATGACTGACCACAACAGTTGATTATATCATTAATGGTTTTGTATAATCCTATAGAGTTTTTTGACATTTGATGTAGATAAGGCACAATTTGGATTATAGATTATAAACACAAGGTAATACACTATATTGTATTTGTGCTGACATTTGATGTACTTCTTTCAGTCTGTTCCAACATAATTTTGGCAGTCTGTACTCGTCCATTTCCAGTATTCTGATGTAGTATTTCAATGTTAGTTTTGTGGCAGTAGCAGTGAATGAGATTCTTCCAGTTTCCAATCTTAGTATGCCCCGGGATATATCTAGGTAAATCAAGAAAGTTTTTTATATATGAGGTTTGAAGTTGCTCTATAATTTCCACATTATTGCAGGCCCACACTGGGGCCGCGTAAAAAAGAATTGATTTTATTGAAGATTCAAATAGTTTGAATTCAACCTCTATCGAATTGATTTTTTCTCTTTTTAGAAAACCAATGGTTGAGTTTAGTGCGGTATATGCCTTTGCTTTGAAAACTAGCGCAGCTTGTCTGGTACTGTGTGTGTTTGTATAGGGGAATCCCAGATATGTTATTCTAGGGGTGATGGTCAATGGAGTGCCTTCCCCAGTACCAGTTTTCATTTCTTGCTGGTCTTCCACCATTTCTGAACACCATTATTTTTGACTTTTTTTTCATTTAAAACTAATTTGTTTTCCTTCAGATAAGTTCTAAGTAAATTGATTTTGCTTTGCAAATTGATTTTTGATTCTCCTATTATTGCTATGTCATCTGCATACATGAGAAGATGATGGAAGCCGAAGTCTGGAAGATAGAAACCTGTAAGTGATGAATTATTATAATATTCAATTAGATCAGATATATCTATATATATAAAAATGAATGTTTGTCTGTTGGTCTGTTGGTTTGTATGACCTGTATACAAATTCGCAGTAGTTCACTAATTCAAACCAAAATTTCCATACATAGGTAAAAAATAACGGGGATGACGATAGGCTATTTTAAAAAATATATAAATCAATTATTAAAACTATATATTCGAATTATTCTACTTAGCTCACGAGCAGCGCCCTCTAGAACGCGGGCGATCTGACGGCGGCGCGCGCCCGTTGGCTGCCGGCGAGCACGTGACTTCCCTGCCCCCCCCTTCGAGAAAATGTAATCGTCCAGCTGCCGGCCGGTTGGCCAGTTCAAGTTCCCACCGCGTGCGGTCCTGGCGCGCGGGGGCAGAGTTGGTGACACAGCTGTGCCAAGTGCCAAAAAAGCCTCGCGGGTGACCTCCGGGAACTACGTCCATCTTCCATATGTAAAATACATTTAATCGTGTAAACCCGGGCGTTGCCCGGGTCATTCGTCTAGTAAGTTATAAATAGTAGAGGTGACAGTGGCTCTCCTTGTAAAACTCCGGAATCAATTTTTACGTTGTTTGAGTATTCACCTTTCCATCTAACTGAGATTTTTGCTGCCTCATAATAACTTTTTATTATTGATATAAACCTTGGGCTGATTCCCATTTTTTGTAATTTATTCCAGAGTATTTTTCGTGAGGAACTGTGTCGAATGCCTTGGTCAAATCAACAAAGAAAACGTATATACCCGACGGCGGGCGCCGATAGGATCGCGCATGCGCACTTTTGATTTCTGTTAGTTTAAGTTTCACTTTGCAGTGCCGTTGCGCAATGTCGCGAGTGTTTTTTTATTTTTTACGTGGGAATTTAGGAATCGCGCGCTAATTAATAATATTATTTTCTTTTTAATTTTCAGCATTGAAATATTTTGGTTACTTTAATACAATAATTAAAACACATTCCAGAGGAAGAAAGACATGCATGTTTTTTTTTTTAAATATACCATCTGGAATACATCCTGAATAGGATTTCAGTGCAAAAACAGACATCTATAAAGGATTTTTTAAAAAGATCTTCATGATTATTTTAAAATATTATTTTTAAATTTTCTTTTTATTTTCCATATTTATTTCCTTTCAACTGCTATATTCTTCAATTAGACTAAAATATTATTTGTAATTATTTATGTTTCAAAAATATGTATTATTGCCATTTTGTCCCTGATATTAAAGTTAACCATGAAAATAAAAAAATATACAAAAAGTACACACACAATGGTGTTAATTAATATGATCAATTTATATTACAAAGCTATTTTAAAAAAATATATTATTTTAGCGAGTTAGATGATTAGCTAATCATCTGAATAACTTTAATTCAACACTTCCTTTAATTCAACCGAAAGCTCTGATCCCTTGGGGTGTTGAATTAAAGAGGTTCGACTGTAAATGTGGGAAGAAACTGCAGGAATTAGGCTTAGGAGCACCCAGGAGAAATGTGGTTACCAATTCTGACATTTTGAGAGAACTTGCGTATGATACGGCAGAACTTGAAGACAATGTTGCATCCATGATTCCCAAACTCTTGCCAGAACAACGAAGAGTTTTTGATGCTGTTTTAGGAAGAATTAATTTGTCACAACCCATAATTATATTTTTAGATGCGCCGGGGGGAACAGGTAAAACATTTCTTTTGAATCTTCTATTAGCAATGGTTAGGAAGGAACAAAATACAGTAGAACTTGGATAATTCGAACTTCTTTAATTCGAAAACCTCTTTAATTCGAATATTTATCTTGGTCCCTAGAATTTCCTATAAATATAATTTCCGTTTTTAATTCGAATTTTCGGATAATTCGAATTTTTTTATGGTCCCTTGGGGTTCGAATTATCCAAGTTCGACTGTATTGCCATTGCTGTTGCTTCCTCAGGGATAGCTGCGACATTGCTTGCGGGCGGAATATACAAAAAAATAGTGATAAAGCTTCCCTCTTACGTAGCTGTAAGTTGCTGGTTTGGGATGAGTGCACCATGGCCCATAAAATTGCCTCGGAAGCCCTTGATCGGACATTACAGGATATCCGTGATGATCCACAACCCATGGGTGGTTTAGTAGTGCTTTTGGCCGGTGATTTCCAACAGACTCTTCCAGTAGTCACTAGAGGTACACCTGCTGATGAGCTGAATGCCTGTTTAAAGTCTTCTTATCTTTGGAGCCATATTGTGAAAATGCATCTCACAGTCAGCATGAGAGTTCAACTCCATAATGATACCACTGCTGCACAATTTGCAGACAAACTCTTAAAGATAGGAGAAGGGCAACTAGAAACTGATTCCGAGGGTAACATCTAGTTTTCAAATACTTTTTGCCAAGTGGTGGAATCTTCAGAAAGTCTGTATGAAAAGGTTTTCCCTAATACATATATGTGTAAACTATTTATCTGAAGAATGGTTATGTGCCCACACTATTTTAGCCCCCAAAAATAACACTGTGATAGAAATAAATAATAAAATATTAAATTTAATCCCGGGTGAAAGCAAAATCTATAGATCAATTGATACAATGGTTGATCCTATAATGAATCTGTGTCGTATCCCCCTGAATTTTTGAATTCACTAGAATTGTCTGGTACACCTTCACACAAAATTGTACTAAAAGTTGGTGTGCCAGTAATTTTAATACAAAACCTTGATCCACCCCGTCTCTGCAATGGCACTAGATTATGCATCACTCGAATGGGCACTAATGTTCTCCAGGCTCGAATTTTAACTGGCTCTTTTCGAGGGGAAGAGGTCCTGATTCCTAGAATACCTATTATTCCAAATGATCTGCCTTTTAAGTTTAGACGCTTGCAATTCCCAGTTATAGTTGCCTTTGCTATGACAATTAATAAATCTCAGGGTCAAACATTGCAAGTAGTTGGTGTGCATCTTGAGACTCCCTGTTTCTCGCATGGGCAACTCTATGTAGCATGCTCCCGTGTTTCCAGCCCAAGAAATTTATTTGTCTTTAGTTCTACTTTTAGCAAGACACACAATATTGTTTATCAGGGGGCTTTGATCTAGATTTTGACAATTTTGAAAGAGATTTCTTCGAATAATGATTTTGGGAAGCTTGACTTTTGTAAATATATTTTGTCAATATTTTGTTCATCATTATTGCTTTACTGTAGTTTCACCGATAAATATATTTTTTTACTTTATTATTATTTTTTTTCCCATTTAATTAATTTACATAACTCTATTCTAGAGAATTGTTATTTTTATGGTGTCAACATTTCTGGTTCAATTAAGGTTTTTGTTAGCCTGCAACACACCTTATGATAGCTCATTGCATTTATCAGGATAACTTTGCTGTTTTGAATTTTTCACCATTAGTATTTTTATGACTCTGCAATATTGAACAGAAAGTTAATTCTGCATACTCATAATATATACACAATTGTATTATAGTTGTTTCTATACAATTCTTCATTCCATTTTTTTAAAAATTAGTTTGCGGAATTTAAAAACAATTTGGTTTGGGTTATGTGTGTACATTAAGAATTTGTAAAAATATAAAAGTCAAAGTTTTACAAAAAAAAAAAAAAATTGGAACACCATTCCTCTCCCATTTAATTTAATGATGCTTCATTTATGATTTTTATAATTGCATTATTTTTATGCATATTATTTTTTTAAATTTATGTTAGCAAGACATGGAATATTGTTAGGTTGATGTAATATAAAAAAAAAAAACCAACCCATGAAGCGTTAGCTCCAGTCTTTTACCACTGGGGGCAGCACTGTTAGAGCTAATAAATGATTTCGATTGGTGCATACTTTTACATGATGTTTGTTTTTAGACTAAATTTATTCAAATCAAGTTAGCATTTTTTTCATGCTTTTAAAAGTTAAGATTATATTTTTAACGTTTCATAATACTTTTTAAATTAAAGTCTTTGCAACACATTTGACTTTTATTTAAGTTCTTGGCAATATATATATACCTTTTTAGGTAAAAAAATTGAGGTATATTTTTTGAAATATAGATAAGAATCACATGTGTAGACATGTGGTGCGCTTACAGTAAAAGCAGTCGCTACCTACCCACCATGATTATCATGGCCTGTACCACGTGTACTAGGGATAATTAAAAAAAAATAATAAAAAACAAGGAAGCAAGAACAAATCCAAATAAATAAATAATGTGTGGTTTCAGGTTACAGCATTTTTGTATTTATATGGTAACAATGCTGTTACTGAAACATCACACATAATTTGTTTATTTTTTATACATGTCTTGCTTTTTTGGTATTTTTAAAATTGGCCTTGACTATTAGAAAATTATGCAAATTTCCTTTTTATTTTATATACCATTTTAAAAAGTACATCCTTTTGTAAAAATAACCAATTTCCCACACTTTTCTAAAACTGCAACAATAACTAATAAAAAATTCATCCGAGTCCGGGTATTTCAGTATTGCAGATACATATTACATTTATAAAAGTTGCTTAACTATTTAGAGATGTAAGTGCCTGATTAGGTGCCCTTAAAAATGTTTGATCTGGCTGTTTCTTCTTGAACAGCCGAGAGTGAAGTGGAGAAAGTGAAATTTTCAGGTTGTGAGGACCATTTTCCTTTATTCACACTAATCATTAGATTTTTTTTTTTTTTTTTCATTTTTTAGATACCAAAGCCCAGTTTGGTTACTTGCACTCACTGTAGGGGTTGGACTTTTTCAAGAATCAGGAGCCATTGGGACAATTTTTTTTTCAAAACAAAGTGTCTGAATCTGGATTCGATGATCCCGGGTCGTGGTTTTTAAAAATTAAAAGTTTAGACCACTCCTCCAAACAGCACTCTATTCATTAGATGTGTTTGTGAAATTGATGTTATATTTCAGATTTTTTTACCAGCATTTTCAATATTGCTATTTGCAGTTTATCTCCATTTTGCTGAAAGAAAATTCATTACATTAAGTTTTCAAACAGTTGGGGGCTCTATTCATTCATGAATAAACCCCACTCGAACAATACCCGGGCGAAGTCGGGTCCAGTCGGCTAGTATATATATATAGTTGCACCAAATTGCAGCTTTGCAGGGTCATCGACCTTGGTTTCCTCCTTCTTGGTGTTATACACCGAGCAGGCTTCCATACTTAAAGCAAATAAAGAGAAGTAAATAAATTACCTTATAAAGTTATTGTGTTTATTTATTCTTCCTCGTAGGTCGTGATCTGCCATCTTCTCCTAGGTCCTCTCTCGCTTCAATAACCAATCAAGATATGTACAATATAAATATTACAAAAGGAATGAAACTATAAAAAGGAATGATACCCTTGTAAATAATCTGATTTAAATAAATATTAAATATCGTAGAATATTTGAATAAATGTAGGGCACATTAAAATCGATGCAACACTTCCCCCCTCTCCAGAGGTTGTCACGTCCTTGTGAATGACCTCATCCATTCTCTCATACAAAGGCTTGAGTCTTGAAACATGAACTATCAGAAGGTCTTCTTGGCCCGGATTATCTTTCAGTTATATTAGATAATTGATGCTAGACATCTTCTTTAATATTCTATATGACCCAAAATATTTTCTCAAAAGTTTCTCACACTTTCCTATTTTCCTAACTGGTGTCAAACTGCTACTAATTCTCCTGGTTCATAGATTCTTTCCATGTGTTTCTTGTCATAGTTCTTTTTCATTCTTTCTTGAGTCTTTATTGTGTTGTTAATAACTAATTTTTTTGTCCTGTCTATTTTTTCCAAATGATGTTTTATGTAGTCATCATAATCATCCTTGTCAATGTCCACCGAGATATTCCTGTCGTCCAAAAGAGACGTGGGTTCCCTTCCAAACAGCAGAAAAAATGGAGAATACCCTGTGGTTTCCTGAATTGTAGTATTGTAAGCATGGGTGATGAATGGGAATATTTCATCCCAATTCTTCTGATCCATGTCCACATACAAACCGAGCATATTGATCAATGTTCTATTTAACCGCTCTGTCAATCCATTAGTCTGGGGATGATAACTCGTGAAGCAGTGTTTAATCTTGCACATTTGCATCACCTCTTTCATTAAATTACTTGTAAATTGAGAGCCCCTGTCACTAATAAGATATTGTGGGGCTCCATGCTGGAGAAAAATATCCTCTACTAGAAATTTTGAAACTTCTTTTACTGTTGCTTCTGACGCTGCTCTTGTTTCTGCATATCTAGTGTAGTAGTCCGTCAACACACTTATCCATTTCTTCCTATTTTTTGTAGATGGCAAAGGACCAATAAAGTCAATTCCAATTCTTTTGAAAGGTAGGTTGGCAGGGGGAATGGGCTGTAGTAGTCCAGAAGGTAATTGGTTTGAGCCTTTCCTACTTTGGCAAAGGTGACATGTCTTAACGAATTCTGAGACATCCTTTAGCATGAATGGCCAAAAGTATTTAGTCTTTATTCGGTACATGGTTCTGGCGACACCCAGATGGCCATTCGACATATGATTGTGATATTCTTTCTTAATTTCTCTCTTTTCTCCTCTGGAACCACAAGCAACCAGGGCATGGTCCATCTTCTTCTTTAAAGTTGTGCGCAATTGATCGCCTGCTCCCATTAAGGTTTTGCTTAACACTTTCAATAAACTTATCCTCTTCATCTTTTATTCGATTTAAAAATAGTCTTTCAAAATCCTCATCCCAATCAGTTTCTGGTAAGGGTCCCCTAGATAAGCCATTGGCATCCAGAGGCTTCATTCCTGATTTATATTTTGTCACAGTAATGAACTCTCACTGAGCTGACATTGCGCGCCATCTATAAGGGCTTAGGTACATAACATTCGCCAAGCTGCTGATGTATTACTTCAAGTTAAACGCTAAATACATTTTTGGTTATGACAATATTAAGTCAAAATCATATTCTTGGATTTTCAATGCCCATCTTGCCAATCAACCTGTTGGATCCTTCAAGTTTTTGAGCCAGCATAAGGCGTGATGATCTGTTACTATTTTAAAGGCAGGGTCGTAATTTTGACATTAACCAGACAACAGCCAGACATTCTTTTTCCAGTGGTTGAATAATTTTGCTCAACTTTACTTAGAGTAAGACTCAATTATTACTCCGCTCCCAGTAATATTCCTGCTCTTTCCTTCCACGTGGCATATTATACAGATGGTTCCAAAACCAGAGATGGAGTTGGCCCCGGCGTGTACAGGTTCTCTGGTCTCGATTGTGCACCTGAAATACGTGAATCTCATATCCTGTCCTCTCATTGTTCTGTCTTTCAGGCGGAAGCCCTTGGATTGGTTAAGGCACTTGAAAACGCAACCACTTTACCACTTTACCAAATCATCTAACCTTAGGATTCTTCCTATACAACCTCACAGTCATGAAGTCAGTTCTGAACTCTAAGACTGGTAATTACCTTATCAACAGAACTCTGCTACTGATTTCGCGATTGAATCGCAATGGGAACAGGTGCACCATACAATGGATCAAGGGCCACAGTGGGATCGTGGGTAATGACATTGCGGACACACTCACAAAGCGGGGTGCTGAGTCTGCTAACCCAAGCTGTTACAAACTCGTTCCTTTGTAGTTTGTAAAATCGGCAATCTACGGGCGGGTGCTTGAAGCATGGGAGAGCAGATTCCTCTCTCTAGCTCCTTCTATCCACACCCGCTTTGGCCTTACTCTAATGAGTCTTTTAGACAAAAGGTATGCGTACATAGCGAGCACATTGTGGTTGGCCTGCTATCGGGACACATGTGGACGGACAGTTTCACCCACAGTATAGACGTCATTGACGATCCTTCCTGCCCTTACTGCGGCGCAACAGGGAAGAAACTCTGTCGCACATCATGCTAGAGTGCAGGAGCCTTGATGCCCTTAGATTCCGCCTTCTTTCCACCTGTGAAGAAGAATTGGGGTACACTCTGCAGAGTCACTTAAAGACTTTATTTTCAACAGGAGCACTTGGCAAGCCAACCTGGAGTTCCTAAAGGCCTCTGATAGACAAGCCATGCGTCCGCACGGAGGATTTCGATCACCTGAGAGACTCGGACTCCTCACCTCATGGTTAACACCGGTCATTGGCGGCCGCTCGTAGACGTAACTCTGGCATGTGCCGCTGTTTAAGATCGGTTTCGCAACCTGCCCTGCATATGTGATCGCCCCTGACACTGTCTCTGTATCCACGCGACAGAGGGCAAATGTGTTGGGTGGAAGGAAGGACAGATGGCACACACACCTTTTTAAAAATATTTTCTTCTTTTTAATCAACAAAAACATATGCAAATTTTCTATTATTAATTAAATTTTACACAAAAATTTACATATATATATATTTACAAAAATTTATTTTATAATTAAATTTTAAAAATACAAATTATTTAAATAATTAAATTTACAAACAACATAGTATATTATATTTAATGAAAAGATGATCAGCTGTAACAATCGGCCCCATGATCATCATTTCCCATGATTTACAACCTGATAGCTATATTTACACAAAATTATAAAGAGACAGAATGAGATAAATAGGACAACACAGTGAAGGAATTTACAGATGATGCAGAGTCCCTTGTCGACTTGAACAAGTAGTGGACTTCACACTCCCTCCTGCTTCGGGTCCAGTCTTGTCTGAAGATGAGTCTTGGATTAATTTGTAGACAGTTCATCTCCAAAACAGCGTCTCTATGAAACGACTTAGTTTCTCTTTGGATAAAGGTTTAGTTAGGAAGTCAGCTAAGTTTAAATTACTATTAACAAATTTTAATGTGAACTCCTCCTCCTCAACAAGTTTTCGAATGAATTGTAGTCTGATATCAATATGCTTGGTTTTTATATTTTCTACACTATTCTTACAGAAATATATAGCTGACTGATTGTCACAGAATTGAATAGGTTTTCCCACATTAGGTAGTACGTCTATTTCTTTTAATATATTAAAATACCATATTGTTTCTTTTACACTTTCAGTTAAGGCTATAAATTCGGATTCCATAGAACTTAATGCAATACACTTTTGTTTTCTCGATTTCCATGTAAATGGGGTATCATCTAGATATAGTATGTATCCACTTGTAGAGTGTCTATTGGTCAAATGACTTCCCCAGTTTGCATCAGAATATGCATTTAAGATGCCTCTATTAACATTTGATAGGTTTATTTTATAATGTTTTGTCCTAAAGACATAATTCATTAGATCTACAACGATTTTCCAATGTTGATATGTGTATCCATTACATAATTGAGCCATTGTGTTTACTGAAAAAGAAATATCTGGTCGGCTTCTGTCTGCAAGGAAAGATAAACAACCTATTATTGATCTATATGGGTATTTTCTCATGAGTTCAGTCTCAATAATTTCATCTTCTTTAATTTTTGGTGGTAACCAGCACCCTGCCTTAAAAGGTTAATTTACCAATGTCTTAGGTAGATCTGTAAAACTAGTTATAAGTCTGTTTATATATGTTTCTTGATGTAAGTATATGCCCTTGTCTGTAGTTTCAAAGTTAACTCCTAACAGATATTTGACCTTTCCTAATTCCTCTATATCTAACCTTTCTTTAATAATTCGAATAGTTTTTCCGATTACAGATGTTTCTATTCCAAATAACAAAATATCATCAACATATACTATCAAGATAACACTATTATTCATTTTATATACACAGTTGCACCATTTAATGGTCTCAAATCCTATTGAATTCAAAATTGAATCCAATTCTTTATTCCATTCTCTTCCACTCTGATGTAACCCATAAATAGTCTTTTCTAAAAGACAAACTTTATCTTCACTACCTTTTATTTTGAATCCATCAGGTTGTTGCATGTAAATTTTTTCCTTCAAATTTCCATAAAGATAGGCTGATTTAACATCTAACTGGACATGCTTCCATCTTAGCAAAGATACTAATATTATAAACAGGAATCTAATTATTGAAAAATTTACAACTGGTGAAAAAATGTCAGTGTAATCTATTCCATATTTCTGTCTATAACCTTGTGCTACAAGCCTAGCTTTATATCTTTTTATATTATTTTTATCATCCCTTTTTACGCTATATACCCATTTATTACCTAATATTTTCACACCTTGAGGTGGGGGATCTACTAATTTCCATAATTTCCTATCTTTCATCACCTTAAGTTCATCCTCCATTGCTTTAATCCAATTCCTTTTTTCCTGTGATTGTTGTACATCATTAAAGTTTTTAGGAAGTTCTACATTATAGATTTCCTCATGGAAAATACTTTCGTACAAATCATCTTCTAAACAGTTAGTTTCTATTTTAACTTCATTTTCCTCGCTTATATCTGTTTTTTTGTGGTCTAAATGAAAACATTTCAGAATTAAATTCAAGCTTTTGTGTTTTGCAATATTTTTGTACATCATTAAATGATCTCAATTTTTGATCACTAGAAGGAGGGTAATAGTATACATCTACTCTTGATCCTGTCTTTCTAGGTATTTCTAGTATTTTCCATTTAGTTATGTCTATTGGGGTAAGTGTATGTAAATTATGGTTATCACTATCATTATTTTCATAAGGGTAGTTATCATCCTGTGGATAAAAAACATATTGTACTCTAGAAGCAGTACCAAATAAAGTATCTACACCTTTCTTAGTTTCATCAATAAATACATGAATGGTTTCTATTGCTTTTCTATCTGCTGGTAACCAGATTCTATAACCTTTTGTTTTGGTTGCATATCCTACCATTATGCCTGAATTGGCCTTAGGTTGTAACTTATTTCTTTTCATTTTAGGGACATGTACATAAGCTAATGAGCCAAAAATTTTAAAATGTCTTACAGATGGTTTATATCCTGACCATAATTCCATTGGACTTACTCCTTTTGTTAGGGCATGTTCACATCTGTTTTTAGTATATGTAAAGGTATTTAGGGCTTCTGCCCAGAATCTGGGTTGTAACCCACTATCTAAAAGCATTGCTCGAACACCTTCAATAGCAGTTTGATTAAACCTTTCAGCTATTCCATTTTTTTCAGGACTATAAGTGGATGTTCTTTCTATTTTAATACCCAAATTTACTAGAAAATTTTCAAATTCTTTGTTACAGAATTCTAATCCATTATCTGTCCTAATACATTTTAATTTGGCATTTAATGCTCTCTCAGACTCATGCAAGTATTGCTTAAAATAGTTAAAAACTTCTGACTTTTCTTTTAGGAAATAAACATTAACCTTTCTAGAGTAGTCATCTATGATAGAAAGAAAATATCTACTGCCACCAAGTGATCTCACTGGTGCAGGACCCCAGATATCCATATGCACGTTTTCTAAAGGTTTTCTAGTCAGAATTGTATAGCTAAATTTAAATGATGATCTGGTGATCTTGGCTACTTTACATATATCACATGTGGTTGGATTACCCTGAACTTTTTCTAATCCTTTGACAGTATTCTTTTTACTCATAGAATTAAGTATTTCTGAATTAATATGACAAAATCTCTTATGGAGAAAATTAAGATTTGAGTTATAAGAAATTGAATAATTTTGAGCTTTGGCTCTATTAGGGTATCCATTTACAATATATAATTTATCTACTAGTCTTGCTGTGAAAAAATATTCTTCATTATTTTTAAAGATTGTCATTTTTACCATTTTTCCATATAATCTTATTCCCTGCTATGTCTATGCATGATCCACTAATGAGATTCCCTCTCATGTTTGGTGCATATAAAACATTAAGTAGAGTTACCTCTACAAATGTGTTATTTATATCTCTTAAAACAAAGTTAATTTCTCCCTTACCTAAGATTGTTGACTTGCAGTCGACATCTCCAATCAAAGCGTCCATCGGGGGGATATCCTGATAGTTCCCAAACCAATCCTTTTCTTTACAAAAATGAGATGTAGCTGCGCTGTCTATCAGCCATTCTCCCCATTCACTAGTTGGATCACTTGCTCTTTCACTAATGTGGTGAAAGCTTAGAATTTCTGAATGAAATGCAGAAGATTTTCCCCTGTAGTTCTGATCCTTTCTGTAGTGTTGCCCTTGAGAGTTTTTGTTTCTAAGAAAACAGTCTTTTATAAGATGGCCAGTTTTCCCACAGAAGGAGCAATTCCTTATATCATAGGTTCTTGCTGTTCTTGGATGCACTGTTGGCTCCAGCATGCTTCCACTGCTATACTGTGCTTTTGCAGAAAAATAATTTTTCTTTTTATTTCCTTGGTACATCCTGGGAGTTTTTGTTTGATAAGCATTTGCCACAATATCAAGTCCATCATCTTTTTTCTTTTGTTGAACTCTTCCCGATTCAGTTATCAAGTGGGCTTCAATATTTTCAACATTAAAGTGTTTTTCTTCTAGTCTGTATAGAACTTGGACAATGCCATCATAATCTTGAGGTAATTTCCTTATCAACTGAAAACACACAAGTACTTCAGGTAGATCAAATCCTGCTTCTTTAATCAGTTGTTTTTTCTCTTGGACTCTTTTAATAAATATTCCAATAGTTTCTTCATCAGGAGTAAATTTCAGTTCATAAAATTCGTCAATCAAACCAGCCAGTCTGGCTCTTGAATTTGGCTCAAAATTCTGCTTTAAAATATTCCAGGCTTCTTTTCCATCAGCAGCATTAGCAATCAAGGTTTGGTATTTTCTTTCTACTCCTTGGTTAATAGTAGTGAAAGCTCTATCCTTCCTCCATTTGAACTCTCTAATATCTTTGGCTGTTGCCTCAGCTGGAAGATCAGGTTCATCTTCTATGATAAAATCCCAGCTTCCTCTATCAATCAGAAGGACCTTCATATCCACTTTCCAGATACTATAGTTGAAAGCATTCAGCTTTGGAAAAGTGAAATTTGTATCATTCATTTCAAACTTTTAATGCGGCCCCAAAAATTTAGCCAATTCTTTTTTTCTTAAGTTGCTATAGTATTCAGCTAAAAGCTTGCAAGTAGGCCCATAACCTTTGTTGGGTGGAAGGAAGGACAGATGGCACACACACCTTTCTTAAAATATTTTCTTCTTTTTAATCAACAAAAACATATGCAAATTTTCTATTATTAATTAATTTTTACACAAAAATTTACATATATATATATATTTACAAAAATTTATTTTATAATTAAATTTTAAAAATACAAATTATTTAAATAATTAAATTTACAAACAACATAGTATATTATATTTAATGAAAAGATGATCAGCTGTAACAAAATGGTTTGGCGATTTGACGACGCAGGCTGATCGAGAAATCGACTTACGCAGCGACCTATTTGAATGCAATTTCTGGTGTACTTTTGTGGTTGGTTGTCTCAGTATTGGTACCCTCACTAGTAATACTTGACATAAGACCTCAATTTCAAAATTTTTATATATATTACCTGAAAGTTGCTGAAAGCTCAAGCCGCTGGCCTGGCTGCAGCCTTGGCCACCCTTTTTTCCAATCCTGGACTTGGGTTGCTGGATATGGAGGTAGATGGATGAATTTGGCATGATGGCCCTTTTTAGTTTATATTTATATTTTTTTTAATCTCCTCCCTTTAAACCTTTTATGTATATATAGTGTTTTAAATTTTTGTGTACGCTGAAAACTGGTTTATTAGTCTCTAAATAAAGAATTTTTAGTAGAAAGGAAATATTTAATTCTCCCTCAACATTTATACATTGCTAGCCGACACAACTTTAGGTCTCTACATGTGCTATAAATGAATAAATTGTGGTCTGCCTTTCTGCAGCCACTGGCGCCCGAATATTTGGACTTGTAGAGGTTTGGAAATAGTTTTTCATTTTAAGTTTACAGCAACAGAAAACGTATAAAAATCCATCCTGATTTTACATGCTTATAATACATCTTCGAATTGTACACATGTTCTCGCAAGAATACCTAAAATTACGGATTTAATTCTGTCAAACATATCTAAGTTGAAATATATTATAATAGAAATGATCCAGAAAAAATAATGATAATATCTAACTTTATAAATGAAAAACTTCAAAAATACTATGAAAATTCTGAAGATAATTTCAGAGAAATTTTTGAAAACTCAAGATTACCAAAATGTATATAACCAAATTTTTATAATATACAATTTTTTTACGGATATGGAGACTTAAACACATACTTTTACAGAATTGGTAGAATTGATTCTTCATTCTGCTTTTTGGAATAAGAAGATCACATTCCTGAGCATATTCAAATCGGTGCCCACTTGTTGCAGATTTGAGAGTACAATGTCAAATGAACAGTTACAATTTAAGTCAAATGGTTTCCAGTAAAGAAGATATAGAAAATTTAACAAATTCTGCAGACTCTATTTCAACTACTGTGGACTTAAATAACACTAATGAATTGATAATTATAGCTTTAATTAAAATAGTTTTTATTTTAAAATAATCTATATTTATATCATCAATGGTTAATTCTAACAATATTTTAAACATTTTTGATAATATGGGTGTGTAAATATATAAACTTTATTCCTTGTGTAAATATTGGTCTAAAATGTAAATTTAAATAATATTCAATCTCTCTCTCTAAAACTAGAAATAATTTGTAATATATTCAATCTGGTGCAGATCTGTGAGTACATAAACAGTTTCAACATTTGCGTGCAAATATCCACATAGCGTGCAAATATCCACATAGCGTGTGTTTTGTAATAAATAAAATCCCTCCTATACTAGCTAGCTTCTTGGTAGTTATTTCACTGTTAGACAATGACAACAATTTTATTGATTCTTCCAATCAATTGATACAGAGAATAATATATAAAAATGGAATAAATAACATGTAGATAAAATGTAGGGAAATATATACAGCCGTATATGTGCACAAATCTCTTCAGCAAGGGAGGCCTCGCCCACCCCGAGTGAATTTTCCTCCAGACAAGAAGGGGGTCTTCTTGAATAATCCTCAGTTCCATGCAGAGGAAGTACTTATAGATCTTGGCAGACAACACCAGGATGACTAGGGCGTGATCATCCAGGCCCCGCACGAAGGTCGCTGGCTGATGGTGAAGGATGAGAGGCCTGGTGCAGGACTTCACTGTTAGATTATGTGTACATTCCTTACTCTCTCTCATTGAGATTTTAGGAAATATCTTTCAAATCTTTTTTCGATCAAGATCTGACTGAAAGAGCACATAACACAACACAACAAAAAAATGCGAACATGACAACAAAATTCTACCCAAGAACCAGAAAGAGAAGATATTTTGTTCCGTATGTAGTCAAAGAATTTCCCCTCAACCCCATCTGGGCTCATCAAATAAATACGCCCCTATTTTCCTGTTTAAAGTTCTCCCCCCTCCTGAATAATATAAAACATGTGCACAAATTCTGGTTGATTACAGTAACCATGACAACTGCTGCACAGCCATTCTGACTTTATCCTTCAGACTTACTTTACATGGGTTCAGAAATATTCTGTTTTTGAATTTTGAAAATTGCCCTGGTTTCAGATTTTCACAGAAAGTCCAAAATCTTTAGAAGTATTTTAAACACAAGGTAATAAGACCAAATCCAAATAAATAAATATTTTGTGACGTTTCGGTAACAGCGTTGTTACCGAAACGTCACACACCATTTATTTATTTGGATTTGGTCTTATTACCTTGTGTTTATAATCTATAATCCAAATTGTGCCTTATCATTTAGAAGTATTTTGTTAAAACTATCTTCAATTTATAAAAAAATATATGTGAAAATTAATAGATTATTAATACAGTCGAACTTGGATAATTCGAACCCCAAGGGACCATAAAAAAATTCGAATTATCCAAAAATTCGAATTAAAAACGGTAATTCTATTTATAGAAAATTCTAGGGACCAAGATAAATATTCGAATTAAAGAGGTTTTCGAATTAAAGAAGTTCGAATTATCCAAGTTCTACTGTATTTACAATTTATCCCATTTCGTTTATTGAAGCACATTTCTTTTAAAATAAATTGTTTATTAAAATAATTTTTATCATATTCTGGTATTTTTGTTTCTTTTAGGTTGGGATCAATATGTGTAGGGTTTCACTGTTAACAGATGTGAAAATATTCTTTATATAAAAAAAGAAAAATTAAACAAGTATTAAATATTTATTATATAAATATATGTACAAAGCAGAAAAATATAAAATTATGAAAAAAAAATAATAGAAAAAAATAGAAATATCAGGTGTGTTGATATTAAAAACAAAGTAGGCATATCCTGACCAGGAGCACATGTGCTTTTCAGAAGGCAGAGCACCATCTGGTGGAACAGAAATAAACTAAACATTAATGAGTGCCAACAGCGTGAAAAGCGTTCATGGATGGCTTTTCTTTATTTATCAAGAAATTGGGTTGGCCAAATATCAGGGAACAGGCTAAATCAATGTTTAGTTGATTTCTGTTCTACCAGATGGCGCTCTGCCTTCTGAAAAGCACATGTGCTCCTGGTCAGGATATGCCTACTTTGTTTTTAATATAAAATTATATAAATAAAATAATAATGAAGATTGAAAAGGTAAACATATTATAGAATTTATTAAACTATATATATAAAGAGGCATATGAAGGAACTTTTTGTGGGGAGAAACAAATTTAGTCAAAAATAATTGAAGGGTAAACAAATAAAATACTTTCCACCTAAAACAGGGCAAAATAGAATCTGAAGGTTTAAACAATTCTATCATCCCTTCTTAAAATGTTTTTGATAATTTGGCTCATATATGGTGACTAGTCCAATATTCTGTTCCTTGAAGAGACCATGGAAGTTCTAATTAGTGGCGATGAAATAAGATGGTTGTTGCACAGAACAGGGCAATCCCATGATTACCCTGTGTAACTATTCTGTTTTTTTTTTTTCAAAAATAAAGGAAAGCTTGCAAATGAATTATTTTCAGGATATTTAAAGAATATTATTAGGGCTTTTAAAGTGTGAAATCATCTGATAACACTAATTTCACATTTCTTGAAAACATTTAGGTTAGCGGCTACTTTACTCTGTGTTTGTTTACAATTAATGTTGCTCAGAGTCTCTATAAAATTTAGTCTTATCATCTAAAAATAGATCTTCTTTAATAAACCTAGATGAAAATGGCAAATATAAGGAGGACGTATTTAGGAACTTCTTATTCAAAGGTGGATTGAGGGTTTAAATTCCAAGGTATAGCCTAACACACAACCATTTCGATCTTAATATGCTATAATGAAAATACTTTACAAAATCTAAATAAAAATATTGAAGTTGCTAATTAATTATTTGAAGCCTTTTTAAAGATGTCAAATAAAAAGTGTGAGACTCCATTATTTTAAAAAGATATAAATGAGAAAACATTATCATGAGGTAGTTTTCCCCAATATTCTTTTATCTATTCTCCCAATATGAATGTCATCTGCCACCCTGCTCAAGTTATATAAAATACATTTTTAGAAATTTTAAAATTCCCAATTTTTTTTTTTTTTTTTCAATTTGCTCACTCGCTATAACAATTCAATTTATTTTGAATATTTTGTAAAAAAATGTGTCACACACACACATATTCTAATTAATAGAACATATAACCCATTAGGTTATCTATAACTTGCCAGATATGAAAAACTCAATGCTCACGTTCTTTCGGAGTGAATTTTGACGAGTGCATATATATAGAATAGAACTCTATTTTTTGAAGTTGAATAAAATTCATCACAATTAGAATTATTATTCTTTATGCCGAATGGCCCAGGCAATGCCGAAAATTTCCTCGAGAACATTTTAAATCAATTGAATCAAATGCTGCTTTTTGAGTCAAAACATTTTTTTTTTCAATAATGTATTATAATCTGGATTCTTCCTGAGTGAATGTGTGCCAACAAATGATGTTTTAATAAATATTATTATTCAAGATTTCATCTTAAATTATTTTGCTAAAGTGTTGTGCGTGTGTGATTTGAAAATGAAACACAACATGATGATTATTCATTTGGGACCATTATTTGGAATCCCCATGACTGTACCAATGAGTGATAATGATAAAATTGTAATATATGATATTTGTTAAAGCGATATTTTCTTGGCAAACATTCACTAGGGGAGAAGCCAGCAAAGCTGGGTCATTCTGAATCGTTGTATATATTTATCCTAATTTTTATATAACTCGGATATAGGCAAAATGGTTCAATTTTGTATAATTTTAGTCTTTGAATAGCTTATATGTAATTCTATATTCATCTACCTGAAATTCATTATTTTTTGTGTAGAAAGTGAAAAAGTACATTTTTCTTGACAAGGATAGATTGAAGTGGAGGTTTGTGAAAAAAATGTTTGTTAGAAAAACTTACACTCAGGTAAAAATGGGTGTGAAGTCGGGTATATTCACTCTAGTTGTAAAAAAAAAAAATGAACAATACAACAATCAGAATCAGTAAAAACATCATGATTTGTAAATAAGGCTCTCTAGAACATTAATAATCAGTGTAAAACCTCATAATTTGTCAAAGACTAGAGTCAATTGATCAATATAACAACCATGGTAGGAACACTAAGATTTGTAACATCAATTATCAATAAATTAAACAACCAGAGTAAGTACACTATTATTTGAAAATAAGGCTTGAGTCAATTGATCAATATAACAACCATGGTAGGAACACTAAGATTTGTAACATCAATTATCAATAAATTAAACAATCAGAGTAAGTACACTATTATTTGAAAATAAGGCTTGAGTCAATTGATCAATATAACAACCATGGTAGGAACTCTAAGATTTGTAACATCAATTATCAATAAATTAAACAATCAGAGTAAGTACACTATTATTTGAAAATAAGGCTTGAGTCAATTGATCAATATAACAACCATGGTAGGAACACTAAGATTTGTAACATCAATTATCAATAAATTAAACAATCAGAGTAAGTACACTATTATTTGAAAATAAGGCTTGAGTCAATTATGGAACAATAAGAACACCATGATCTGTAAACAAGGCTAGGGTTATATATCAATTGTAACTAAGAAAGGGTAAAGTGATTAATTGATTTTAAAATTTGAACGCTATAACAACCAGAGAAGCAATAACAAGAGAGGTAAATGTCAGTTATTGCTATAACTGTCATCCAAAGGTGTGCTGCAGGGGGTGATGTTGGGCTTCAAAATGCTGGAAGCTATGGTGTGGAGCTCCAGCTTCAGTCTGTTGTACTCGGTGGAGAAGAATCCAATGAAGATCACTCCGCAAAAAACAATGAAGGCGGTGAGAGCCATCATTGGAACTGTGCAAACACCCCGGTGGAAATGAGGCTGTGGTTTGGATTTACACGTTTATTATTATTTTTCATTTCTATTGCTCAGCATTGTTCTCAGTTTAGGTGTGAGATTACAACACACATTAATGTCAAGATATGTATGTTTATTTAATCTATTTGTATCTTAAACATTTCCTCAATACTTAACCAATCTGGCTGAATTTATGAAAGTGTATTGAGTTAAGTCGGGGAGAAAGAGGAGGTTTTGCAATATTTTCATCAGAGGAAAATTCAAATTAACCAAGTACTGGGCTGATTTACCTATTTTTAATCATAAAATGATATATATGCGACACAAACAAAATTCTGCCATTCAGTCAAGCAGGCGGAGCCAGACCATCATAGGCAGGAACAAGATTATTCAGCAAAACATTCACTTGAGCAGAACACGGTAGAAGCCAGTTACAAAGAGGATACAACCTCAACTTTTGCCGTGATCATACGTGTTAGGGCTAAAAAAAAAAAGTCCAAATAAATGGGCCTGTGAAGCAACAAAATTTATTTTTTATGCCATGAACTATGGCGATTTTAAAGCCAGGAATGGTTTTCATCACAGGTTCAAAACAAAAGGAAATCTAGACTTAAGAAGAATATGTGGAAATATGAAATAGATTATAAGGCGCAATTTGGATTATAAATTATAAACACAAGGTAATAAGACCAAATCCAAATAAATAAATAGTGTGTGACGTTTCGGTAACAATGCTGTTACCGAAATGTCACACAATATTTATTTATTTGGATTTGGTCTTATTACCTTGTGTTTATGAAATGGAAGAAAAACACTTATTAACTTTATTTGAAAGGTGCAATGCTTGAAGAGTGCTTTGAAGCAACAAGGTATTAGAGCCATTTTTCCAAGTAAACATTGTATTATATAATGTGATAATGATGTTTTAAAATCATTTTATATCTTTGAATATATATTTAATAAAACTTTGTCTAGGATTTGTCTTGATTTTGAAATTAGACATAGAGGTACATGTATGTTAATGATAAGAAGAACCTATCATCTAATGATTTCTATTATTATTCAGTATTAATGTAAGGAAATTGGTCAATTATGGGAATTAAAACAAAGTGACCACTATTAGGAGGCAGCCTCTTCCTGTGCGCATTGCTGTCCTTTAATTATATGATCTAAAAATTTTGAAAAGTAAAAAAAAAAAAAAAACAGCCAAACCATGGCTATAGTGAACCCAAAGCTTTGCCCCATTGGGGTTCACTATAGAGGGGTTTTACTGTATATATATATACATAGTTGGATCAATAAGCAATGCACAATCATCAATACTTTTTTTTGTTGTTGTTGTTTCTTATCCCCTTTTGTAAAGATTACACGAATTCCATGAGTTCATGCTCCTCGAGCGGTTTTATGATAAGCAGCGGCCTCTCCCAAAGGTCCTGTTTAGTGCATCTAATGTAAGCCAAAATGTTTTCTGGAGCTGCAGGTACCAAGCTACATTTTGGGCAAGTGGGGTAGTTTTGTTGTTATTTTTTATCTTCAATTGCTTGAGATGGCCTGTTCTAAATCTTGTTAGTGTTGTTTGATGCTGTCTATTTCTGATGTTCAGAGCTCCCCCTGGGTTCACTCCACTGTACCAACTGTGCTTAGGTGGGATCCTCCAGTTCTTGTTTATTTTTGTTTTGGCTACTCTTTCTTTTTCTTTAAAAGTAAGTTTATTTTTCTGTGGCAAGGGTACTTTTGTGCCTTTTTTCGCAAGCACATCAGCAGCTTCATTGCCTTCAATGCCAACATGTGAGGGTATCCATTGAAGGTGAATTTTTGAGGTTTTTGAGTTTTTGGAGATAACCAATTATGTTCCTGCTGTCTCTAAGTTCCCCTGTGTGACTCAAGTGCTGTACTTCTACTATCAGTGAGAATCCAGATATCTTTACTCTTTTTATTTGACAAACCATAAACTTTGTAAATACCTAACTATTAGCTATACATCATTTAATATATCTCCTCTGTACACATATGGTCCAGTGTTCAACACAACTCACAACTTTGGTAAAATGCTACATCTTGCTTTCTGAACCACCCTCTAACCTCATGGAGTAACATTTCATTTTCAAATGTTCTACCGCGTAGAGAATTATTTCATTTACCAAACAGGTAGAAGTCGGGAGGAGCCAGATCAGGACTGTAAGTTGGGTGAGGCATCAAAGTCCACCCATATCTGGAAATTTGAGCCAATGTCTGTTGCGCGGTGTGAGATCTTGCATTGTCCTGATGAAATTTGATTTGACAGTCTTTTAGGCCCGGCCTTTTTATTGAAATTGCTCTTTTTAGCTTTTCTAATGATTTACAATATCTTTCCTTGTTGATGGAAGTATTTTTTTTTCAAGCATGTCCATTAATATGAGCCCATCTTGGTCCCAAAAGATCGTGACCATGATTTTGTTTTTGGAAAGAGAAAGCCTTGGTTTTTTTCTTGACTGAAGACATTTTATGGGTCCATTGCATTGATTGACGCTTTGAAGAAGGGTCATAATGATAAACCCAAGTCTCATTACATGTTATGACTACTTTAAAGGCCTCAGAAGCTGGACCGGGTTAAGATTCGATGAGCTCTCTAAACAAATTTCTTTCAGAGTTTCCATCATTTCTCGTGTTAAAAGCTTTGGCACCCATTTTGAGCACAATTTTTGATATCCAAGATCTGAAAGTAGTTTAAGAACACTTCCTTTAGAGATTGAAAGTTGTTTCATCAATTGATATGTCGTTATTGTCCGATTATTCTTGACAATTTCCTCAACAAGAGCTAAATTTTGGTCTGTTGTAACAGTTGAAGATTTACCTGGTCTCTCTTTGTCATGAAGAACAAAATCACCTTTTGGAAGCGCTGAACCCATCTTTGTATAGTGATTCTGTCCAATGTTTTGTTTCCATATACTGGTTGAAGTTTTGAGTGGATCGTTGTGACTGAAATGTCACCGGACTTAAAGAGGAACTTGCTCACCGACCATTGTCAGATTCTTGTGTTCACATTAGGCTCCATATCTGAACAAATACAAAAGATAAATCAATTCTGATTGCAGATATGGAAATAAGAGTGTTTTATTTAGCAGAAAACATGTTTTATGATAATAATTCATTTATATATTTTCCTAGGGGTGATTGTACATTACCTATTGACCCAAACTTGTATATATATAGTAGAGTCTCCCATGAAGGACCACCCCAAAAACACGACAACCCACAGTCTCTCAAGGAGATGATCTCTTATTGGAGACTCAGTCATGTCAGGATATGTTATCATAGATTATTTCAACTCAAACATATAGTAGGTGTTTTACTTTGTCATTTAAATAACCTACATAAGTTTAATAAGTAGGAAATACCATTTTGAAAGTTGGCTCAATAATTTAGTTTAAAATGATTTACTTCAACCTTTTTTCAGATTATATTCCAAAGTTCCATATTGATGCTACATGTTTCAGACCATTCAAAATTTGGCATCAAATAAGCTTTAACACAAAAGAATTTCTTGAATAAGTGTGACAGCAGGCCGCTGAAACGTTGGAATAGAGGATTTTAAAAAGGCTTAATATTTTAACTCAAACATTATATTGAAATATGGGTTTTGTAAAATAAAATATGTGTAATTTATTAGTTATTCACGTAAAAATATTTTTACAAGGCTTTTATAAAATTTCAAAAAGAGTTTGTTCTGAGCAGCTCTTGGTATAATTTATATTTTGCATCAATTTTAACTTTAATTTTTTCTGAAAAATTTTCCTGGTGGATTTTTATCAATAAAAATAAAGGACACCTTTTCCATCAAAATATCCGTCAAAACTAGACGCCATCTATTGACCATCACTAGCAGTGTGTGACACAACAGCAGCTTTGGAGTCCACCTGAAGATCACAGTGTCAGGTTAAAAGGCCATTATCATTAGTCCGGGTGGCTTTATTCCAGAAGATCCACGAGAGATCAAATGGAATCTTCACATTCTACCAAAGATGTGTTTAGCTGGCAAAGTGGCTAAGCCAAATCTACGGCTAAAATATAGATATAATGGAGGATATTTATCTATAAAAATAAAGGAGATCTCTTGTGTCATCCATCAAACTAGACGGCATTTATTGACCATCATCGCGAACTTGCAGCCTCTGGTCGGTGACAAACCCACAACACCAGCTTTGGCAATCTGTGAAACCTCCACCTGGGAACCATGGTTTCAAACTAATGGCCCTCTTCAGTTCAGGGCAGGCTTTATTCCATGAAATTTTAATAGTCTCTTATGAGAGACCCAAAACATAGATTTTTTTAGGGGTTACTGGTCGTTCCAGGAACACTCGTTATAGTAGGTTTATAAGGGAAATTCTAGTGTAGTAGTAAAAGTAGCACCATCTGTTTGATAAAAAAGACATAATAGTGTGTTTCAAAATGGCAATTTAGAACAAGGCAAAAGAGCACTCAAGATTTTATAGCAAAATATTACTGTGGGGAGTTAGGTTTTACTTTGTGGATAGACTCACTAGTCATGTCGTGCACAATCACAATCTCCTTGGTCAGACCACAGCTGGAGTGTCCGCAGACATTGTTGATGGCGGAATGGGGGTCCAGGCTGCGGGCCAGCTGAGGCAGAATCAGGAGCAGTAGGAATCCTTGGACCTGGCTAGACACATTGAACTTGGTTGGTCACTCTAATAATCCGGTGGGACTAATTCACACTGATACTGGGGACTGTGTGTTTCACAGCTGGGCAGGACACACTAATAATCCGGTGGGACTAATTCACACTGATAACTGGGGACTGTGTGTTTCACAGCTGGGCAGGACACAATAATAATCCGGTGGGACTAATTCACACTGATAACTGGGGACTGTGTGTTTCACAGCTGGGCAGGACACAATAATAATCCGGTGGGACTAATTCACACTGATAACTGGGGACTGTGTGTTTCACAGCTGGACAGGACACAATAATAATCCGGTGGGACTAATTCACACTGATAACTGGGGACTGTGTGTTTCACAGCTGGACAGGACGCACTAATAATCCGGTGGGACTAATTCACACTGATAACTGGGGACTGTGTGTTTCACAGCTGGGCAGGACACAATAATAATCCGGTGGGACTAATTCACACTGATAACTGGGGACTGTGTGTTTCACAGCTGGGCAGGACACAATAATAATCCGGTGGGACTAATTCACACTGATAACTGGGGACTGTGTGTTTCACAGCTGGACAGGACACTCTAATAATCCGGTGGGACTAATTCACACTGATAACTGGGGACTGTGTGTTTCACAGCTGGACAGGACACAATAATAATCCGGTGGGACTAATTCACACTGATAACTGGGGACTGTGTGTTTCACAGCTGGACAGGACACTCTAATAATCCGGTGGGACTAATTCACACTGATAACTGGGGACTGTGTGTTTCACAGCTGGACAGGACACTCTAATAATCCGGTGGGACTAATTCACACTGATAACTGGGGACTGTGTGTTTCACAGCTGGGCAGGACACAATAATAATCCGGTGGGACTAATTCACACTGATAACTGGGGACTGTGTGTTTCACAGCTGGACAGGACAGAATAATAATCCGGTGGGACTAATTCACACTGATAACTGGGGACTGTGTGTTTCACAGCTGGACAGGACACTCTAATAATCCGGTGGGACTAATTCACACTGATAACTGGGGACTGTGTGTTTCACAGCTGGGCAGGACACACTAATAATCCGGTGGGACTAATTCACACTGATAACTGGGGACTGTATGTTTCACAGCTGGACAGGACACTCTAATAATCCGGTGGGACTAATTCACACTGATAACTGGGGACTGTGTGTTTCACAGCTGGACAGGACACAATAATAATCCGGTGGGACTAATTCACACTGATAACTGGGGACTGTGTGTTTCACAGCTGGCAGGACACAATAATAATCTGGTGGGACTAATTCACACTGATAACTGGGGACTGTGTGTTTCACAGCTGGGCAGGACACACTAATAATCCGGTGGGACTAATTCACACTGATAACTGGGGACTGTGTGTTTCACAGCTGGACAGGACACACTAATAATCCGGTGGACTAATTCACACTGATAACTGGGGACTGTGTGTTTCACAGCTGGACAGGACACTCTAATAATCCGGTGGGACTAATTCACACTGATAACTGGGGACTGTGTGTTTCACAGCTGGACAGGACACTCTAATAATCCGGTGGGACTAATTCACACTGATAACTGGGGACTGTGTGTTTCACAGCTGGACAGGACACTCTAATAATCCGGTGGGACTAATTCACACTGATAACTGGGGACTGTGTGTTTCACAGCTGGACAGGACACTCTAATAATCCGGTGGGACTAATTCACACTGATAACTGGGGACTGTGTGTTTCACAGCTGGACAGGACACAATAATAATCCGGTGGGACTAATTCACACTGATAACTGGGGACTGTGTGTTTCACAGCTGGACAGGACACTCTAATAATCCGGTGGGACTAATTCACACTGATAACTGGGGACTGTGTGTTTCACAGCTGGACAGGACACAATAATAATCCGGTGGGACTAATTCACACTGATAACTGGGGACTGTGTGTTTCACAGCTGGACAGGACACTCTAATAATCCGGTGGGACTAATTCACACTGATAACTGGGGACTGTGTGTTTCACAGCTGGACAGGACACAATAATAATCCGGTGGACTAATTCACACTGATAACTGGGGACTGTGTGTTTCACAGCTGGACAGGACACTCTAATAATCCGGTGGGACTAATTCACACTGATAACTGGGGACTGTGTGTTTCACAGCTGGACAGGACACAATAATAATCCGGTGGGACTAATTCACACTGATAACTGGGGACTGTGTGTTTCACAGCTGGACAGGACACTCTAATAATCCGGTGGGACTAATTCACACTGATAACTGGGGACTGTGTGTTTCACAGCTGGGCAGGACACAATAATAATCCGGTGGGACTAATTCACACTGATAACTGGGGACTGTGTGTTTCACAGCTGGACAGGACACACTAATAATCCGGTGGGACTAATTCACACTGATAACTGGGGACTGTGTGTTTCACAGCTGGGCAGGACACATAATAATCTGGTGGGACTAATTCACACTGATAACTGGGGACTGTGTGTTTCACAGCTGGGCAGGACACAATAATAATCCGGTGGGACTAATTCACACTGATACTGGGGGACTGTGTGTTTCACAGCTGGGCAGGACACACTAATAATCCGGTGGGACTAATTCACACTGATAACTGGGGACTGTGTGTTTCACAGCTGGACAGGACACAATAATAATCCGGTGGGACTAATTCACACTGATAACTGGGGACTGTGTGTTTCACAGCTGGACAGGACACTCTAATAATCCGGTGGGACTAATTCACACTGATAACTGGGGACTGTGTGTTTCACAGCTGGACAGGACACAATAATAATCCGGTGGGACTAATTCACACTGATAACTGGGGACTGTGTGTTTCACAGCTGGACAGGACACAATAATAATCCGGTGGGACTAATTCACACTGATAACTGGGGACTGTGTGTTTCACAGCTGGCAGGACACAATAATAATCCGGTGGGACTAATTCACACTGATAACTGGGGACTGTGTGTTTCACAGCTGGACAGGACACACTAATAATCCGGTGGGACTAATTCACACTGATAACTGGGGACTGTGTGTTTCACAGCTGGACAGGACACACTAATAATCCGGTGGGACTAATTCACACTGATAACTGGGGACTGTGTGTTTCACAGCTGGACAGGACACAATAATAATCCGGTGGGACTAATTCACACTGATAACTGGGGACTGTGTGTTTCACAGCTGGACAGGACACACTAATAATCCGGTGGGACTAATTCACACTGATAACTGGGGACTGTGTGTTTCACAGCTGGGCAGGACAACCTCATTAATCCGGTGGGACTAATTCACACTGATAATCTGGGGACTGTGTGTTTCACAGCTGGACCGGACACACTAATAATCCGGGGGGACTAATCACTCTGATAACTGGGGACTGTGTGTTTCACAGCTGGACAGGACACTATAATAATCCGGATGGGACTATTCACACTGATAACTGGGGGACAGTGTGTTTCACAGCTGGACAGGACACCACTAATATTCCGGATGGGGACTAATTCACACTGATAACTGGGGACTGTGAGTTTTCACAGATCAGGGACAGGACACACTAATAATCCTGGTGGACTAATTCACACTGTAACTGGGGACTGTGTGTTCACAGCCTGGACAGGACACAATAATAATCCGGTGGGACTAATTCACACTGATAACTGGGGACTGTGTGGTTTCACAGCTGGACGGACAACTCTAATAATCCCGGTGGGACTAATTCACACTGATAACTGGGGACTGTGTGTTTCACAGCTGGGACAGGACACAATAATATCCGGTGGGACTAATTCACACTGATAACTGGGGACTGTGTGTTTCACAGCTGGACAGGACACTCTAATAATCCGGTGGGACTAATTCACACTGATAACTGGGGGACTGTGTGTTTCACAGCTGGACAGGACACAATAATAATCCGGTGGGACTAATTCACACTGATAACTGGGGACTGTGTGTTTCACAGCTGGACAGGACACTCTAATAATCCGGTGGGACTAATTCACACTGATAACTGGGGACTGTGTGTTTCACAGCTGGACAGGACACAATAATAATCCGGTTGGGACTAATTCACACTGATAACTGGGGACTGTGTGTTTCACAGCTGGACAGGACACTCTAATAATCCGGTGGGACTAATTCACACTGATAACTGGGGACTGTGTGTTTCACAGCTGGACAGGACACAATAATAATCCGGTGGGACTAATTCACACTGATAACTGGGGACTGTGTGTTTCACAGCTGGACAGGACACAATAATAATCCGGTGGGACTAATTCACACTGATAACTGGGGACTGTGTGTTTCACAGCTGGGCAGGACACACTAATAATCCGGTGGGACTAATTCACACTGATAACTGGGGACTGTGTGTTTCACAGCTGGACAGGACACAATAATAATCCGGTGGGACTAATTCACACTGATAACTGGGGGACTGTGTGTTTCACAGCTGGACAGGACACACTAATAATCCGGTGGGACTAATTCACACTGATAACTGGGGACTGTGTGTTTCACAGCTGGACAGGACACAATAATAATCCGGTGGGACTAATTCACACTGATAACTGGGGACTGTGTGTTTCACAGCTGGGACAGGACCACTCTAATAATCCGGTGGGACTAATTCACACTGATAACTGGGGACTGTGTGTTTCACAGCTGGACAGGACACAATATAATCCGGTGGGACTAATTCACACTGATAACTGGGGACTGTGTGTTTCTCAGCTGGACAGGACACACTAATAATCCGGTGGGACTAATTCACACTGATAACTGGGGACTGTGTGTTTCACAGCTGGACAGGACACAATAATAATCCTGGTGGGACTAATTCACACTGATAACTGGGGACTGTGTGTTTCACAGCTGGACAGGACACACTAATAATCCGGTGGGACTAATTCACACTGATAACTGGGGACTGTGTGTTTCACAGCTGGACAGGACACACTAATAATCCGGTGGGACTAATTCACACTGATAACTGGGGACTGTGTGTTTCACAGCTGGGACAGGACACAATAATAATCCGGTGGGACTAATTCACACTGATAACTGGGGACTGTGTGTTTCACAGCTGGACAGGACACTCTAATAATCCGGTGGGACTAATTCACACTGATAACTGGGGACTGTGTGTTTCACAGCTGGACAGGACACACTAATAATCCGGTGGGACTAATTCACACTGATAACTGGGGACTGTGTGTTTCACAGCTGGACAGGACACAATAATAATCCGGTGGGACTAATTCACACTGATAACTGGGGACTGTGTGTTTCACAGCTGGACAGGACACTCATAATAATCCGGTGGGACTAATTCACACTGATAACTGGGGACTGTGTGTTTCACAGCTGGACAGGACACAATAATAATCCGGTGGGACTAATTCACACTGATAACTGGGGACTGTGTGTTTCACAGCTGGACAGGACACTCTAATAATCCGGTGGGACTAATTCACACTGATAACTGGGGACTGTGTGTTTCACAGCTGGACAGGACACAATAATAATCCGGTGGGACTAATTCACACTGATAACTGGGGACTGTGTGTTTCACAGCTGGACAGGACACTCTAATAATCCGGTGGGACTAATTCACACTGATAACTGGGGACTGTGTGTTTCACAGCTGGACAGGAACACAATAATAATCCGGTGGGACTAATTCACACTGATAACTGGGGACTGTGTGTTTCACAGCTGGACAGGACACTCTAATAATCCGGTGGGACTAATTCACACTGATAACTGGGGACTGTGTGTTTCACAGCTGGGCAGGACACAATAATAATCCGGTGGGACTAATTCACACTGATAACTGGGGACTGTGTGTTTCACAGCTGGACAGGACACAATAATAATCCGGTGGGACTAATTCACACTGATAACTGGGGACTATGTGTTTCACAGCTGGGCAGGACACAATAATAATCTGGTGGGACTAATTCACACTGATAACTGGGGACTGTGTGTTTCAGCTGGGCAGGACACAATAATAATCCGGTGGGACTAATTCACACTGATACGGGGGACTGTGTGTTTCACAGCTGGGCAGGCGACACACTAATAATCCGGTGGGACTAATTCACACTGATAACTGGGGACTATGTGTTTCACAGCTGGACAGGACACATAATAATCCGGTGGGAACTAATTCACACTGATAACTGGGGACTGTGTGTTTCACAGTGGACAGGACACTCTAATAATCCGGTGGGACTAATTCACACTGATAACTGGGGACTGTGTGTTTCACAGCTGGACAGGACACTCTAATAATCCGGTGGGACTAATTCACACTGATAACTGGGGACTGTGTGTTTCACAGCTGGACAGGACACAATAATAATCCGGTGGGACTAATTCACACTGATAACTGGGGACTGTGTGTTTCACAGCTGGACAGGACACAATAATAATCCGGTGGGACTAATTCACACTGATAACTGGGGACTGTGTGTTTCACAGCTGGACAGGACACACTAATAATCCGGTGGGACTAATTCACACTGATAACTGGGGACTGTGTGTGTTTCACAGCTGGACAGGACACTCTAATATCGGTGGGACTAATTCACACTGATAACTGGGGACTGTGTGTTTCACAGCTGGACAGGAAAATATAATCGGTGGGGACTAATTCACACTGATAACTGGGGACTGTGTGTTTCACAGCTGGACAGGACACTCTAATAATCCGGTGGACTAATTCACACTGATAACTGGGGACTGTGTGTTTCACAGCTGGACAGGACACTCTAATAATCCGGTGGGACTAATTCACACTGATAACTGGGGACTGTGTGTTTCACAGCTGGAAGGACACAATAATAATCCGGTGGGACTAATTCACACTGATAACTGGGGACTGTGTGTTTCACAGCTGGACAGGACACTCTAATAATCCGGTGGGACTAATTCACACTGATAACTGGGGACTGTGTGTTTCACAGCTGGACAGGACACAATAATAATCCGGTGGGACTAATTCACACTGATAACTGGGGACTGTGTGTTTCACAGCTGGGCAGGACACAATAATAATATGGTGGACTAATTCACACTGATAACTGGGGACTGTGTGTTTCACAGCTGGGCAGGACACACTAATAATCCGGTGGGACTAATTCACACTGATAACTGGGGACTGTGTGTTTCACAGCTGGACGGACACTCTAATAATCCGGTGGGACTAATTCACACTGATAACTGGGGACTGTGTGTTTCACAGCTGGACAGGACACAATAATAATCCGGTGGGACTAATTCACACTGATAACTGGGGACTGTGTGTTTCACAGCTGGACAGGACACTCTAATAATCCGGTGGGACTAATTCACACTGATAACTGGGGACTGTGTGTTTCACAGCTGGACAGGACACTCTAATAATCGGTGGGACTAATTCACACTGATAACTGGGGACTGTGTGTTTCACAGCTGGACAGGACACAATAATAATCCGGTGGGACTAATTCACTGATAACTGGGGACTGTGTGTTTCACAGCTGGACAGGACACTCTAATAATCCGGTGGGACTAATTCACACTGATAACTGGGGACTGTGTGTTTCACAGCTGGACAGGACACAAAATAATCCGGTGGGACTAATTCCACTGATAACTGGGGACTGTGTGTTTCACAGCTGGACAGGACACTCTAATAATCCGGTGGGACTAATTCACACTGATAACTGGGGACTGTGTGTTTCACAGCTGGACAGGACACAATAATAATCCGGTGGGACTAATTCACACTGATAACGGGGGACATGTGTGTTTCACAGCTGGACAGGACACTAGTAATAATCCGGTGGGACTAATTCACACTGATAACTGGGGACGTGTGTTTCACAGCTGGACAGGACACAATAATATCGTTGGGAACTAATTCACACGGATAACTGGGGACTGTGTGTTTCACGAGCTGACAGGACACCTAATATCCGGTGGGAACTAATTCACACGTGTAACTGGGGACTGTGTGTTTCACAGCAGCTGGGCAGGACAGCTATAATAATCCGGTGGACTAATTCACACTGATAACTGGGGACTGGGGTGTTTTCACAGCTGGACAGGACACTCTAATAATCCGGTGGGACTAATTCACACTGATAACTGGGGACTTTGTGTTTCACAGCTGGACAGGACACATAATAATCCGGTGGGACTAATTCACACTGATAACTGGGGACTGTGTGTTTCACAGTCTGGACAGGGACACAATAATAATCCGGTGGGACTAATTCACACTGATAACTGTGGACTGTGGTATCACAAGCTGGACAGGTACACAATAATAACCGGTGGACTAATTCACAACTGATACTGGGGACTGTGGTTTTCACAGCTGGACAGGAACTCTAATATCCTTGGGACTAATTCACACTAAACAGGGACTGAGTGTTTTCACAGCTGGCAGGACACAATAATAATAATCCGGTGGACTAATTCACACTGATAACTGGACTGTGTTTCACCAGACTGGACAGGACACAATAATAATCCGGTGGGACTAATTCACAACTGATAACTGGGGACTAAGTGTTTCACACAGCTGGGCAGACACAATAATAATCTGGTGGGACCTAAATTCACACTGATAACTGGGACTGTGTGTTTCACAGCTTGGCAGGACAACAATAATAATCCGGTGGGACTAATTCACACTATACGGGGGACTGTGTGTTTCTCAGCGGGCAGGGCCACCTACTAATCCCGGTGGACTAATTCACACTGATAACTGGGGACTGTGTGTTTCACAGCTGGACAGGACACACTAATAATCCGGTGGGACTAATTCACACTGATAACTGGGGACTGTGTGTTTCACAGCTGGACAGGACACTCTAATAATCCGGTGGGACTAATTCACACTGATAACTGGGGACTGTGTGTTTCACAAGGCTGGACAGGACACAATAATAATCCGGTGGGACTAATTCACACTGATAACTGGGGAACTGTGTGTTTCACAGCTGGGACAGGACACTCTAATAATCCGGTGGGACTAATTCACACTGATAACTGGGACTGTGTGTTTCACAGATGACAGGACACTCTAATAATCCGGTGGGACTAATTCACACTGATAAACGGGGACTGTGGTTTTCACAGCTGGACAGGACACACTAATAATCCGGTGGGACTAATTCACACTGATAAACTGGGGACTGTGTGTTTCACAGCTGGACAGACACACTAATATCCGGTGGGACTAATTCACACTGATAACTGGGGACTGTGTGTTTCACAGCTGGACAGGACACACTAATAATCCGGTGGGACTAATTCACACTGATACTTGGGACTGTGTGTTTCACAAGCTGGACAGGACACTCTAATAATCCGGTGGGACTTAATTCACACTGATAACTGGGGACTGTGTGTTTCACAGCTGGACAGGACACAATAATAATCCCGGTGGGACTAATTCACACTGATAACTGGGGACTGTGTGTTTCACAGCTGGACAGGACACACTAATAATCCGGTGGGACTAATTCACACTGATAACTGGGGACTGTGTGTTTCACAGCTGGACAGGACACAATAATAATCCGTGGGACTAATTCACACTGATAACTGGGGACTGTGTGTTTCACAGCTGGACAGGACACAATAATAATCCGGTGGGACCTAATTCACACTGATAACTGGGGACTGTGTGTTTCACAGCTGGACAGGACACTCTAATAATCCGGTGGGACTAATTCACACTGATAACTGGGGACTGGTGTGTTTCACAGCTGGACAGGACACAATAATAATCCGGTGGGACTAATTCACACTGATAACTGGGGGACTGTGTGTTTCACAGCTGGGACAGGACACAATAATAATCCGGTGGGACTAATTCACACTGATAACTGGGGACTGTGTGTTTCACAGCTGGACAGGACACAATAATAATCCGGTGGGACTAATTCACACTGATAACTGGGGACTGTGTGTTTCACAGCTGGACAGGACACAATAATAATCCGGTGGGACTAATTCACACTGATAACTGGGGACTGTGTGTTTCACAGCTGGACAGGACACAATAATAATCCGGTGGGACTAATTCACACTGATAACTGGGGACTGTGTGTTTCACAGCTGGACAGGACACAATAATAATCCGGTGGGACTAATTCACACTGATAACTGGGGACTGTGTGTTTCACAGCTGGACAGGACACAATAATAATCCGGTGGGACTAATTCACACTGATAACTGGGGACTGTGTGTTTCACAGCTGGACAGGACACACTAATAATCCGGTGGGACTAATTCACACTGATAACTGGGGACTGTGTGTTTCACAGCTGGACAGGACACTCTAATAATCCGGTGGGACTAATTCACACTGATAACTGGGGACTGTGTGTTTCACAGCTGGACAGGACACAATAATAATCCGGTGGGACTAATTCACACTGATAACTGGGGACTGTGTGTTTCACAGCTGGACAGGACACTCTAATAATCCGGTGGACTAATTCACACTGATAACTGGGGACTGTGTGTTTCACAGCTGGACAGGACACAATAATAATCCGGTGGGACTAATTCACACTGATAACTGGGGACTGTGTGTTTCACAGCTGGACAGGACACAATAATAATCCGGTGGGACTAATTCACACTGATAACTGGGGACTGTGTGTTTCACAGCTGGACAGGACACTCTAATAATCCGGTGGGACTAATTCACACTGATAACTGGGGACTGTGTGTTTCACAGCTGGACAGGACACAATAATAATCCGGTGGGACTAATTCACACTGATAACTGGGGACTGTGTGTTTCACAGCTGGACAGGACACTCTAATAATCCGGTGGGACTAATTCACACTGATAACTGGGGACTGTGTGTTTCACAGCTGGACAGGACACAATAATAATCCGGTGGGACTAATTCACACTGATAACTGGGGACTGTGTGTTTCACAGCTGGACAGGACACTCTAATAATCCGGTGGGACTAATTCACACTGATAACTGGGGACTGTGTGTTTCACAGCTGGACAGGACACAATAATAATCCGGTGGGACTAATTCACACTGATAACTGGGGACTGTGTGTTTCACAGCTGGACAGGACACTCTAATAATCGGTGGGACTAATTCACACTGATAACTGGGGACTGTGTGTTTCACAGCTGGGACAGGACACAATAATAATCCGGTGGGACTAATTCACACTGATAACTGGGGACTGTGTGTTTCACAGCTGGACAGGACACAATAATAATCCGGTGGGACTAATTCACACTGATAACTGGGGACTGTGTGTTTCACAGCTGGGCAGGACACAATAATAATCTGGTGGGACTAATTCACACTGATAACTGGGGACTGTGTGTTTCACAGCTGGGACAGGACACAATAATAATCCGGTGGGACTAATTCACACTGATAACTGGGGGACTGTGTGTTTCACAGCTGGGCAGGACACACTAATAATCCGGTGGACTAATTCACACTGATAACTGGGGACTGTGTGTTTCACAGCTGGACAGGACACAATAATAATCCGGTGGGACTAATTCACACTGATAACTGGGGACTGTGGTGTTTCACAGCTGGACAGGACACTCTAATAATCCGGTGGGACTAATTCACACTGATAACTGGGGACTGTGTGTTTCACAGCTGGACAGGACACTCTAATAATCCGGTGGGACTAATTCACACTGATAACTGGGGACTGTGTGTTTCACAGCTGGACAGGACACAATAATAATCCGGTGGGACTAATTCACACTGATAACTGGGGACTGTGTGTTTCACAGCTGGACAGGACACAATAATAATCCGGTGGGACTAATTCACACTGATAACTGGGGACTGTGTGTTTCACAGCTGGACAGGACACAATAATAATCCGGTGGGACTAATTCACACTGATAACTGGGGACTGTGTGTTTCACAGCTGGACAGGACACAATAATAATCCGGTGGGACTAATTCACACTGATAACTGGGGACTGTGTGTTTCACAGCTGGACAGGACACTCTAATAATCCGGTGGGACTAATTCACACTGATAACTGGGGACTGTGTGTTTCACAGCTGGACAGGACACAATAATAATCCGGTGGGACTAATTCACACTGATAACTGGGGACTGTGTGTTTCACAGCTGGACAGGACACTCTAATAATCCGGTGGGACTAATTCACACTGATAACTGGGGACTGTGTGTTTCACAGCTGGACAGGACACTCTAATAATCCGGTGGGACTAATTCACACTGATAACTGGGGACTGTGTGTTTCACAGCTGGACAGGACACAATAATAATCCGGTGGGACTAATTCACACTGATAACTGGGGACTGTGTGTTTCACAGCTGGACAGGACACACTAATAATCCGGTGGGACTAATTCACACTGATAACTGGGGACTGTGTGTTTCACAGCTGGACAGGACACAATAATAATCCGGTGGGACTAATTCACACTGATAACTGGGGACTGTGTGTTTCACAGCTGGACAGGACACTCTAATAATCCGGTGGGACTAATTCACACTGATAACTGGGGACTGTGTGTTTCACAGCTGGACAGGACACAATAATAATCCGGTGGGACTAATTCACACTGATAACTGGGGACTGTGTGTTTCACAGCTGGACAGGACACTCTAATAATCCGGTGGGACTAATTCACACTGATAACTGGGGGACTGTGTGTTTCACAGCTGGACAGGACACAATAATAATCCGGTGGGACTAATTCACACTGATAACTGGGGACTGTGTGTTTCACAGCTGGACAGGACACTCTAATAATCCGGTGGGACTAATTCACACTGATAACTGGGGACTGTGTGTTTCACAGCTGGGCAGGACACAATAATAATCCGGTGGGACTAATTCACACTGATAACTGGGGACTGTGTGTTTCACAGCTGGACAGGACACAATAATAATCCGGTGGGACTAATTCACACTGATAACTGGGGGACTATGTGTTTCACAGCTGGGCAGGACACAATAATAATCTGGTGGGACTAATTCACACTGATAACTGGGGACTGTGTGTTTCACAGCTGGGCAGGACACAATAATAATCCGGTGGGACTAATTCACACTGATACGGGGGACTGTGTGTTTCACAGCTGGGCAGGACACACTAATAATCCGGTGGGACTAATTCACACTGATAACTGGGGACTATGTGTTTCACAGCTGGACAGGACACAATAATAATCCGGTGGGACTAATTCACACTGATAACTGGGGACTGTGTGTTTTCACAGCTGGACAGGACACTCTAATAATCCGGTGGGACTAATTCACACTGATAACTGGGGACTGTGTGTTTCACAGCTGGACAGGACACACTAATAATCCGGTGGGACTAATTCACACTGATAACTGGGGACTGTGTGTTTCACAGCTGGACAGGACACAATAATAATCCGGTGGGACTAATTCACACTGATAACTGGGGACTGTGTGTTTCACAGCTGGACAGGACACTCTAATAATCCGGTGGGACTAATTCACACTGATAACTGGGGACTGTGTGTTTCACAGCTGGACAGGACACAATAATAATCCGGTGGGACTAATTCACACTGATAACTGGGGACTGTGTGTTTCACAGCTGGACAGGACACACTAATAATCCGGTGGGACTAATTCACACTGATAACTGGGGACTGTGTGTTTCACAGCTGGACAGGACACTATAATAATCCGGTGGGACTAATTCACACTGATAACTGGGGACTGTGTGTTTCACAGCTGGACAGGACACACTAATAATCCGGTGGGACTAATTCACACTGATAACTGGGGACTGTGTGTTTCACAGCTGGACAGGACACTATAATAATCCGGTGGGACTAATTCACACTGATAACTGGGGACTGTGTGTTTCACAGCTGGACAGGACACACTAATAATCCGGTGGGACTAATTCACACTGATAACTGGGGACTGTGTGTTTCACAGCTGGACAGGACACTCTAATAATCCGGTGGGACTAATTCACACTGATAACTGGGACTGTGTGTTTCACAGCTGGACAGGACACAATAATAATCCGGTGGGACTAATTCACACTGATAACTGGGACTGTGTGTTTCACAGCTGGACAGGACACTCTAATAATCCGGTGGGACTAATTCACACTGATAACTGGGGACTGTGTGTTTCACAGCTGGACAGGACACAATAATAATCCGGTGGGACTAATTCACACTGATAACTGGGGACTGTGTGTTTCACAGCTGGACAGGAACACTCTAATAATCCGGTGGGACTAATTCACACTGATAACTGGGACTGTGTGTTTCACAGCTGACAGGACACAATAATAATCCGGTGGGACTAATTCACACTGATAACTGGGGACTGTGTGTTTCACAGCTGGACAGGACACTCTAATAATCCGGTGGGACTAATTCACACTGATAACTGGGGACTGTGTGTTTCACAGCTGGCAGGACACAATAATAATCCGGTGGGACTAATTCACACTGATAACTGGGGACTGTGTGTTTCACAGCTGGACAGGACACAATAATAATCCGGTGGGACTAATTCACACTGATAACTGGGGACTGTGTGTTTCACAGCTGGGCAGGACACAATAATAATCTGGTGGGACTAATTCACACTGATAACTGGGGACTGTGTGTTTCACAGCTGGGCAGGACACAATAATAATCCGGTGGGACTAATTCACACTGATAACTGGGGGACTGTGTGTTTCACAGCTGGGCAGGACACACTAATAATCCGGTGGGACTAATTCACACTGATAACTGGGGACTGTGTGTTTCACAGCTGGACAGGACACAATAATAATCCGGTGGGACTAATTCACACTGATAACTGGGGACTGTGTGTTTCACAGCTGGACAGGACACTCTAATAATCCGGTGGGACTAATTCACACTGATAACTGGGGACTGTGTGTTTCACAGCTGGACAGGACACTCTAATAATCCGGTGGGACTAATTCACACTGATAACTGGGGACTGTGTGTTTTCACAGCTGGACAGGACACAATAATAATCCGGTGGGACTAATTCACACTGATAACTGGGGACTGTGTGTTTCACAGCTGGACAGGACACAATAATAATCCGGTGGGACTAATTCACACTGATAACTGGGGACTGTGTGTTTCACAGCTGGACAGGACACAATAATAATCCGGTGGGACTAATTCACACTGATAACTGGGGACTGTGTGTTTCACAGCTGGACAGGACACACTAATAATCCGGTGGGACTAATTCACACCTGATAACTGGGGACTGTGTGTTTCACAGCTGGACAGGACACAATAATAATCCGGTGGGACTAATTCACACTGATAACTGGGGACTGTGTGTTTCACAGCTGGACAGGACACAATAATAATCCGGTGGGACTAATTCACACTGATAACTGGGGACTGTGTGTTTCACAGCTGGGCAGGACACAATAATAATCCGGTGGGACTAATTCACACTGATAACTGGGGACTGTGTGTTTCACAGCTGGGCAGGACACAATAATAATCTGGTGGGACTAATTCACACTGATAACTGGGGACTGTGTGTTTCACAGCTGGGCAGGACACAATAATAATCCGGTGGGACTAATTCACACTGATAACTGGGGACTGTGTGTTTCACAGCTGGACAGGACACTCTAATAATCCGGTGGGACTAATTCACACTGATAACTGGGGACTGTGTGTTTCACAGCTGGACAGGACACTCTAATAATCCGGTGGGACTAATTCACACTGATAACTGGGGACTGTGTGTTTCACAGCTGGACAGGACACAATAATAATCCGGTGGGACTAATTCACACTGATAACTGGGGACTGTGTGTTTCACAGCTGGACAGGACACAATAATAATCCGGTGGGACTAATTCACACTGATAACTGGGGACTGTGTGTTTCACAGCTGGACAGGACACAATAATAATCTGGTGGGACTAATTCACACTGATAACTGGGGACTGTGTGTTTCACAGCTGGGCAGGACACAATAATAATCTGGTGGGACTAATTCACACTGATAACTGGGGACTGTGTGTTTCACAGCTGGACAGGACACAATAATAATCCGGTGGGACTAATTCACACTGATAACTGGGGACTGTGTGTTTCACAGCTGGACAGGACACAATAATAATCCGGTGGGACTAATTCACACTGATAACTGGGGACTGTGTGTTTCACAGCTGGCAGGACACAATAATAATCTGGTGGGACTAATTCACACTGATAACTGGGGACTGTGTGTTTCACAGCTGGGCAGGACACAATAATAATCCGGTGGGACTAATTCACACTGATACGGGGGACTGTGTGTTTCACAGCTGGGCAGGACACACTAATAATCCGGTGGGACTAATTCACACTGATAACTGGGGACTGTGTGTTTCACAGCTGGGCAGGACACACTAATAATCCGGTGGGACTAATTCACACTGATAACTGGGGACTGTGTGTTTCACAGCTGGACAGGACACACTAATAATCCGGTGGGACTAATTCACACTGATAACTGGGGACTGTGTGTTTCACAGCTGGGCAGGACACACTAATAATCCGGTGGGACTAATTCACACTGATAACTGGGGACTGTGTGTTTCACAGCTGGACAGGACACACTAATAATCCGGTGGGACTAATTCACACTGATAACTGGGGACTGTGTGTTTCACAGCTGGGCAGGACACAATAATAATCCGGTGGGACTAATTCACACTGATAACTGGGGACTGTGTGTTTCACAGCTGGACAGGACACTCTAATAATCCGGTGGGACTAATTCACACTGATAACTGGGGACTGTGTGTTTCACAGCTGGACAGGACACACTAATAATCCGGTGGGACTAATTCACACTGATAACTGGGGACTGTGTGTTTCACAGCTGGGCAGGACACAATAATAATCCGGTGGGACTAATTCACACTGATAACTGGGGACTGTGTGTTTCACAGCTGGGCAGGACACACTAATAATCCGGTGGGACTAATTCACACTGATAACTGGGGACTGTGTGTTTCACAGCTGGACAGGTCACTCTAATAATCCGGTGGGACTAATTCACACTGATACTGGGGACTGTGTGTTTCACAGCTGGACAGGACACTCTAATAATCCGGTGGGACTAATTCACACTGATAACTGGGGACTGTGTGTTTCACAGCTGGACAGGACACAATAATAATCCGGTGGGACTAATTCACACTGATAACTGGGGACTGTGTGTTTCACAGCTGGACAGGACACATTAATAATCCGGTGGGACTAATTCACACTGATAACTGGGGACTGTGTGTTTCACAGCTGGGCAGGACACACTAATAATCCGGTGGGACTAATTCACACTGATAACTGGGGACTGTGTGTTTCACAGCTGGACAGGACACAATAATAATCCGGTGGGACTAATTCACACTGATAACTGGGGACTGTGTGTTTCACAGCTGGGCAGGACACACTAATAATCCGGTGGGACTAATTCACACTGATAACTGGGGACTGTGTGTTTCACAGCTGGACAGGACACACTAATAATCCGGTGGGACTAATTCACACTGATAACTGGGGACTGTGTGTTTCACAGCTGGGCAGGACACAATAATAATCCGGTGGGACTAATTCACACTGATAACTGGGGACTGTGTGTTTCACAGCTGGTCAGGACACAATAATAATCCGGTGGGACTAATTCACACTGATAACTGGGGACTGTGTGTTTCACAGCTGGACAGGACACACTAATAATCCGGTGGGACTAATTCACACTGATAACTGGGGACTGTGTGTTTCACAGCTGGACAGGACACAATAATAATCCGGTGGGACTAATTCACACTGATAACTGGGGACTGTGTGTTTCACAGCTGGACAGGACACAATAATAATCCGGTGGGACTAATTCACACTGATAACTGGGGACTGTGTGTTTCACAGCTGGACAGGACACAATAATAATCCGGTGGGACTAATTCACACTGATAACTGGGGACTGTGTGTTTCACAGCTGGACAGGACACACTAATAATCCGGTGGGACTAATTCACACTGATAACTGGGGACTGTGTGTTTCACAGCTGGGCAGGACACAATAATAATCCGGTGGGACTAATTCACACTGATAACTGGGGACTGTGTGTTTCACAGCTGGGCAGGACACAATAATAATCCGGTGGGACTAATTCACACTGATAACTGGGGACTGTGTGTTTCACAGCTGGGCAGGACACAATAATAATCCGGTGGGACTAATTCACACTGATAACTGGGGACTGTGTGTTTCACAGCTGGACAGGACACACTAATAATCCGGTGGGACTAATTCACACTGATAACTGGGGACTGTGTGTTTCACAGCTGGGCAGGACACAATAATAATCCGGTGGGACTAATTCACACTGATAACTGGGGACTGTGTGTTTCACAGCTGGACAGGACACACTAATAATCCGGTGGGACTAATTCACACTGATAACTGGGGACTGTGTGTTTCACAGCTGGGCAGGACACAATAATAATCCGGTGGGACTAATTCACACTGATAACTGGGGACTGTGTGTTTCACAGCTGGACAGGACACACTAATAATCCGGTGGGACTAATTCACACTGATAACTGGGGACTGTGTGTTTCACAGCTGGGCAGGACAATCTAATAATCCGGTGGGACTAATTCACACTGATAACTGGGGACTGTGTGTTTCACAGCTGGGCAGGACACTCTAATAATCCGGTGGGACTAATTCACACTGATAACTGGGGACTGTGTGTTTCACAGCTGGGCAGGACACTCTAATAATCCGGTGGGACTAATTCACACTGATAACTGGGGACTGTGTGTTTCACAGCTGGGCAGGACACTCTAATAATCCGGTGGGACTAATTCACACTGATAACTGGGGACTGTGTGTTTCACAGCTGGGCAGGACACTCTAATAATCCGGTGGGACTAATTCACACTGATAACTGGGGACTGTGTGTTTCACAGCTGGACAGGACACACTAATAATCCGGTGGGACTAATTCACACTGATAACTGGGGACTGTGTGTTTCACAGCTGGGCAGGAAACACTAATAATCCGGTGGGACTAATTCACACTGATAACTGGGGACTGTGTGTTTCACAGCTGGACAGGACACAATAATAATCTGGTGGGACTAATTCACACTGATAACTGGGGACTGTGTGTTTCACAGCTGGGCAGGACACTCTAATAATCCGGTGGGACTAATTCACACTGATAACTGGGGACTGTGTGTTTCACAGCTGGGCAGGACACTCTAATAATCCGGTGGGACTAATTCACAATGATAACTGGGGACTGTGTGTTTCACAGCTGGGCAGGACACTCTAATAATCCGGTGGGACTAATTCACACTGATAACTGGGGACTGTGTGTTTCAAAGCTGGGCAGGACACACTAATAATCCGGTGGGACTAATTCACACTGATAACTGGGGACTGTGTGTTTCACAGCTGGACAGGACACAATAATAATCCGGTGGGACTAATTCACACTGATAACTGGGGACTGTGTGTTTCACAGCTGGGCAGGACACAATAATAATCCGGTGGGACTAATTCACACTGATAATTGGGGACTGTGTGTTTCACAGCTGGACAGGACACACTAATAATCCGGTGGGACTAATTCACACTGATAACTGGGGACTGTGTGTTTCACAGCTGGGCAGGACACAATAATAATCCGGTGGGACTAATTCACACTGATAACTGGGGACTGTGTGTTTCACAGCTGGACAGGACACACTAATAATCCGGTGGGACTAATTCACACTGATAACTGGGGACTGTGTGTTTCACAGCTGGGCAGGACAATCTAATAATCCGGTGGGACTAATTCACACTGATAACTGGGGACTGTGTGTTTCACAGCTGGGCAGGACACAATAATAATCCGGTGGGACTAATTCACACTGATAACTGGGGACTGTGTGTTTCACAGCTGGACAGGAAACACTAATAATCCGGTGGGACTAATTCACACTGATAACTGGGGACTGTGTTTCACAGCTGGGCTGGACACAATAATAATCCGGTGGGACTAATTCACACTGATAACTGGGGACTGTGTGTTTCACAGCTGGGCAGGACACTCTAATAATCCGGTGGGACTAATTCACACTGATAACTGGGGACTGTGTGTTTCACAGCTGGGCAGGACACAATAATAATCCGGTGGGACTAATTCACACTGATAACTGGGGACTGTGTGTTTCACAGCTGGACAGGACACTCTAATAATCCGGTGGGACTAATTCACACTGATAACTGGGGACTGTGTGTTTCACAGCTGGGCAGGACACAATAATAATCCGGTGGGACTAATTCACACTGATAACTGGGGACTGTGTGTTTCACAGCTGGGCAGGACACTCTAATAATCCGGTGGGACTAATTCACACTGATAACTGGGGACTGTGTGTTTCACAGCTGGGCAGGACACAATAATAATCCGGTGGGACTAATTCACACTGATAACTGGGGACTGTGTGTTTCACAGCTGGACAGGACACACTAATAATCCGGTGGGACTAATTCACACTGATAACTGGGGACTGTGTGTTTCACAGCTGGGCAGGACACAATAATAATCCGGTGGGACTAATTCACACTGATAACTGGGGACTGTGTGTTTCACAGCTGGACAGGACACAATAATAATCCGGTGGGACTAATTCACACTGATAACTGGGGACTGTGTGTTTCACAGCTGGGCAGGACACTCTAATAATCCGGTGGGACTAATTCACACTGATAACTGGGGACTGTGTGTTTCACAGCTGGACAGGACACTCTAATAATCCGGTGGGACTAATTCACACTGATAACTGGGGACTGTGTGTTTCACAGCTGGGCAGGACACAATAATAATCCGGTGGGACTAATTCACACTGATAACTGGGGACTGTGTGTTTCACAGCTGGACAGGACACAATAATAATCCGGTGGGACTAATTCACACTGATAACTGGGGACTGTGTGTTTCACAGCTGGACAGGACACAATAATAATCCGGTGGGACTAATTCACACTGATAACTGGGGACTGTGTGTTTCACAGCTGGGCAGGACACTCTAATAATCCGGTGGGACTAATTCACACTGATAACTGGGGACTGTGTGTTTCACAGCTGGACAGGACACACTAATAATCCGGTGGGACTAATTCACACTGATAACTGGGGACTGTGTGTTTCACAGCTGGACAGGACACAATAATAATCCGGTGGGACTAATTCACACTGATAACTGGGGACTGTGTGTTTCACAGCTGGACAGGACACAATAATAATCCGGTGGGACTAATTCACACTGATAACTGGGGACTGTGTGTTTCACAGCTGGACAGGACACACTAATAACTGGACCTACTTGGACTTATTCAATGATAATATAAAATGGCTGACAAATTTACTCAGCTGGTTTAACTCACAGATAAATTCACCTGAACTCACTGATAGCTGAACATGGCTCTCCAATATATGGAACTGATCAGGCACACTGAACCTGGCTGGACTAACTCACTGATAACTGGCTGGACTAACTCACTGATAACTGGCTGGACTAACTCACTGAACCTGGCTGGACTAACTCACTGATAACTGGCTGGACTAACTCACTGATAACTGGCTGGACTAACTCACTGATAACTGGCTGGACTAACTCACTGATAACTGGCTGGACTAACTCACTGATAACTGGCTGGACTAACTCACTGATAAATTGGATCTGAATGGTAACATTGATGTGGCTGGACTGACTCTTTGATAACTTTACCTGGCTAGAACTCGGTGAAAACTGAAAATCACTGGACACACTGAGACCTAGACTGAGTAGTGATGCAGGCTTGATAACTGGACCTGACTGAAGGAATCAACATGGCTGGAATACTTCATTGACGTGGCTAGACATTTATAACTATACCTGGCATTAATAAGTGAATGTGGCTGAACTTTGATAACTGGACTGTGCTGTACTTTGATTAATATACCTGGAACAACCGGGTCTGTTTGTACTAACTCATTGATGGCTGGGCCTGACTCTGATAAATGAACATGGTTTGACCCACAGACCTGTCTTAAATAACTCACAAAACTATACCTGTTTGTAAGCACTTATGAATAGACTTGGAAGGACCAGCTCACAGATAAGTGGACCTGGCTGGACTCTCGTACTGATGGCTGGACACAGTGATAACTGGAAACTTGACCTCATTCTCTCATCGAAAGTGTTTTGCTCTAATGCATTTTAACCCGTATGAATATATAGAAAAATTTACTAGACGCGAGCAATGTCCAGTTTTGTTTATGAATGCGTATAGAATGATATTTCGCTTGCCATTTAACCAAAAGAATGTTCAACCTGATGTCCAGCTGATATAACCTCCCATCTTCACTGCTAGAGGCTCTGCTTGCGAGAAAATTTTCAAATAACTCGAAGAGTATTCGGGATAGAGACCTGAAATGTTCACTATATGTTTTTCCAGATTCTACTCTATATACTGTTAAAATTTCAGTCAGATTAGTTACGAATTGTGGACGTGTATAGCCGACAAACATACATACATACACTGACTTTTAAATACATAGGGATTAGGTTTGGAAATCCTTATACTAAAATACTACTCTTATACTAAAAAATCTGGTGTATATGTGATTCTATTGTTTAATTTCTCTCAAGATAAAGTTATTTCAGCAATCCTCCCAAGTACCTGGAGAGCAGCACCAGCCCGGCACTGGAGGACTCAGCCAGGGTGGGGTAGGTGCACTCCACGGCCAGCTCCAGGCCCACGGGGTACGTGGCAAACCCAAACAGGCCGATGATGGCAGAGTTCAACCCTAGGGCCCAGTTGATCCCTGAGTATCTAAAGATCTGCACATTAACTTTCAAACCAATTTAATGATTACAGTAAAAACAATTTACAACACATATGCTACAATTGTAGAGGTTTTTACATTTGAAAAATATTTTTTTTTGGGCTCGAATCCAATAAAATTCACGAAAGCATTTCCTTCAAACACAGGCACTACAATTTGTGTATGAAGCATTCAAGTTGAATTTTTGGTATTCCATTCTCATTTATATAATGATGAACCACCAAACAAGCTTCTACCAAAATATATCTAGGGGAGAGTGTATTTTCCCATGGCTTTGCTAGTTCAGTCTCAAAGTTGGCCTTATTCAGGAAATGTCTCAATGTATTATAAAGGCCGTCCTTGAGTCTCTGTTTTAGCAGCAAAGAATATTTCCAGAGCCTGGCTGTGTTATAGAAAGTTTATATATATTGTAGCTTAATTATATAATTGAAGATGGCAGCAGAGTTCTATATTGATGTTGAATCACAAAGAATATTTCCAGAGCCTGGCTGTGTTATAGAAAGTTTATATATATTGTAGCTTAATTATATAATTGAAGATGGCAGCAGAGTTCTATATTGATGTTGAATCACAAAGAATATTTCCAGAGCCTGGCTGTGTTATAGAAAGTTTATATATATTGTAGCTTAATTATATAATTGAAGATGGCAGCAGAGTTCTATATTGATGTTGAATCACAAAGAATATTTCCAGAGCCTGGCTGTGTTATAGAAAGTTTATATATATTGTAGCTTAATTATACAATTGAAGATGGCAGAAGAGTTCTATATTGATGTTGAATCACAAAGAATATTTCCAGAGCCTGGCTGTGTTATAGAAAGTTTATATATATTGTAGCTTAATTATATAATTGAAGATGGCAGCAGAGTTCTATATTGATGTTGAATCACAAAGAATATTTCCAGAGCCTGGCTGTGTTATAGAAAGTTTATATATATTGTAGCTTAATTATATAATTGAAGATGGCAGCAGAGTTCTATATTGATGTTGAATCACAAAGAATATTTCCAGAGCCTGGCTGTGTTATAGAAAGTTTATATATATTGTAGCTTAATTATATAATTGAAGATGGCAGCAGAGTTCTATATTGATGTTGAATCACAAAGAATATTTCCAGAGCCTGGCTGTGTTATAGAAAGTTTATATATATTGTAGCTTAATTATATAATTGAAGATGGCAGCAGAGTTCTATATTGATGTTGAATCACAAAGAATATTTCCAGAGCCTGGCTGTGTTATAGAAAGTTTATATATATTGTAGCTTAATTATATAATTGAAGATGGCAGCAGAGTTCTATATTGATGTTGAATCACAAAGAATATTTCCAGAGCCTGGCTGTGTTATAGAAAGTTTATATATATTGTAGCTTAATTATATAATTGAAGATGGCAGCAGAGTTCTATATTGATGTTGAATCACAAAGAATATTTCCAGAGCCTGGCTGTGTTATAGAAAGTTTATATATATTGTAGCTTAATTATATAATTGAAGATGGCAGCAGAGTTCTATATTGATGTTGAATCACAAAGAATATTTCCAGAGCCTGGCTGTGTTATAGAAAGTTTATATATATTGTAGCTTAATTATATAATTGAAGATGGCAGCAGAGTTCTATATTGATGTTGAATCACAAAGAATATTTCCAGAGCCTGGCTGTGTTATAGAAAGTTTATATATATTGTAGCTTAATTATATAATTGAAGATGGCAGCAGAGTTCTATATTGATGTTGAATCACAAAGAATATTTCCAGAGCCTGGCTGTATTATAGAAAGTTTATATATATTGTAGCTTAATTATATAATTGAAGCAGAGTTCTATATTGATGACAAAGAATATAACTGACCACCTGGAAGCTGCAGAACGCCAAGCAGGTCATAGCCACGGAATATTTCATTATATCTATAAAGTTTTTCTTCTTGTCTGTGATGAAGCTGGCCAGGGCCGCCCCCACAAAGCCACAGCTGATCATTATTGCACAGAAAAGTCCAGACTCCATCTGCAACATAGCATGGAACTGGAAATATAATTGAAGAAAACCTGCAATTCAGTCTTTTAAAGCAGGTTGTAATGAGCTTTGATAATGGAACAATTAGAATAGAGAGTTATGTGTGGGGTAGGTTGATTTAATTAGTGCAATGGGAATCTTATGGGTTGGCTATAGATGGAAGCCATAGTTGTACCCTGAATCTGTGGACCAACAAGGCAATCTGAATAGTTGTGACCACAATGGCCCTTGGATATTGGAATGTTGAAAATACAGATAATTAATGTCCATTGGAGAATATCTTATATAAACTTGATGTCCATTTGAGATATATGAGATTAGCTTATTGCCCTTTGAGAATATATGACATTATTTCGATTTCTATGGGTTAATAAATGGTACTTCACTCTAAGGTAAAGCTTTGATCTTCTGTATTTTGAATTTTAAACTACTATAGAGGCTAGGACATATCTATATATAGATTACAACTACTAAAGGGAGTCTATACTATGACATAACTATACACACACTTACAACTACTAGAGGAATTGTATGCTAGGAAATAGCTATACAGAGACACTACTAGAGGAATTGTAGGCTAGGAAATAGCTCTACAGAGACACTACTAGAGGAATTGTAGGCTAGGACATAGCTATACACAGACACTACTAGAGGAATTGTAGGCTAGGACACATAGCTATAGACACACTTACAACTACTAGAGGAATTGTAGGCTAGGACATAGCTATACACAGACACTACTAGAGGAATTGTAGGCTAGGACATAGCTATACACAGACACTACTAGAGGAATTGTAGGCTAGGACATAGCTATACACACACTTACAACTACTAGAGGAATTGTAGGCTAGGACATAGCTATACACACACTTACAACTACTAGAGGAATTGTAGGCTAGGACATAGCTATACACACACTTACAACTACTAGAGGAATTGTAGGCTAGGACATAGCTATACACAGACACTACTAGAGGAATTGTAGGCTAGGACATAGCTATACAGAGACACTACTAGAGGAATTGTATGCTAGGAAATAGCTATACAGAGACACTACTAGTGGAATTGTAGGCTAGGACATAGCTATACACAGACACTACTAGAGGAATTGTAGGCTAGGACATAGCTATACAGAGACACTACTAGAGGAATTGTATGCTAGGACACATAGCTATACACACACTTACAACTACTAGAGGAATTGTAGGCTAGGACATAGCTATACAGAGACACTACTAGAGGAATTGTATGCTAGGAAATAGCTATACAGAGACACTACTAGAGGAATTGTAGGCTAGGACACATAGCTATACACACACTTACAACTACTAGAAGAATTGTAGGCTAGGACATAGATATACAGAGACACTACTAGAGGAATTGTAGGCAAGGACACATAGCTATACATACACTTACAACTACTAGAGGAATTGTAGGCTAGGACATAGATATACAGAGACACTACTAGAGGAATTGTAGGCTAGGACATAGATATACAGAGACACTACTAGAGGAATTGTAGGCTAGGACACATAGCTATAGACACACTTACAACTACTAGAGGAATTGTAGGCTAGGACATAGACATACAGAGACACTACTAGAGGAATTGTAGGCTAGGACATAGCTATACAGAGACACTACTAGAGGAATTGTAGGCTAGGACACACATAGCTATACACACACTTACAACTACTAGAGGAATTGTAGGCTAGGACATAGCTATACACACACTTACAACTACTAGAGGAATTGTAGGCTAGGAAATAGCTATACACACACTTACAACTACTAGAGGAATTGTAGGCTAGGACATAGGCTATACAGAGACACTACTAGAGGAATTGTAGGCTAGGACACATAGCTATACATACACTTACAACTACTAGAGGAATTGTAGGCTAGGACATAGCTATACACAGACACTACTAGAGGAATTGTAGGCTAGGACACATAGCTATAGACACACTTACAACTACTAGAGGAATTGTAGGCTAGGACATAGCTATACAGAGACACTACTAGAGGAATTGTAGGCTAGGACATAGCTATACACACACTTACAACTACTAGAGGAATTGTAGGCTAGGACATAGCTATACATACACTTACAACTACTAGAGGAATTGTAGGCTAGGACATAGGCTATACAGAGACACTACTAGAGGAATTGTAGGCTAGGACATAGCTATACACAGACACTACTAGAGGAATTGTAGGCTAGGACACATAGCTATACATACACTTACAACTACTAGAGGAATTGTAGGCTAGGACATAGCTATACACAGACACTACTAGAGGAATTGTAGGCTAGGACACATAGCTATAGACACACTTACAACTACTAGAGGAATTGTAGGCTAGGACATAGCTATACATACACTTACAACTACTAGAGGAATTGTAGGCTAGGACATAGGCTATACAGAGACACTACTAGATGAATTGTAGGCTAGGACATAGCTATACACAGACACTACTAGAGGAATTGTAGGCTAGGACACATAGCTATACATACACTTACAACTACTAGAGGAATTGTAGGCTAGGACATAGCTATACACAGACACTACTAGAGGAATTGTAGGCTAGGACACATAGCTATAGACACACTTACAACTACTAGAGGAATTGTAGGCTAGGACATAGCTATACAGAGACACTACTAGAGGAATTGTAGGCTAGGACATAGCTATACACAGACACTACTAGAGGAATTGTAGGCTAGGACATAGCTATACACACACTTACAACTACTAGAGGAATTGTAGGCTAGGACATAGCTATACAGTCACTACTAGAGGAATTGTAGGCTAGGACATAGCTATACAGAGACACTACTAGAGGAATTGTAGGCTAGGACATAGCTATACACAGACACTACTAGAGGAATTGTAGGCTAGGACATAGCTATACAGTCACTACTAGAGGAATTGTAGGCTAGGACATAGCTATACAGAGACACTACTAGAGGAATTGTAGGCTAGGACATAGCTATACACAGACACTACTAGAGGAATTGTAGGCTAGGACATAGCTATACACAGACACTACTAGAGGAATTGTAGGCTAGGACATAGCTATACACAGACACTACTAGAGGAATTGTAGGCTAGGACATAGCTATACATACACTTACAACTACTAGAGGAATTGTAGGCTAGGACATAGCTATACAGAGACACTACTAGAGGAATTGTAGGCTAGGACATAGCTATACACAGACACTACTAGAGGAATTGTAGGCTAGGACATAGCTATACACAGACACTACTAGAGGAATTGTAGGCTAGGACACATAGCTATACACACACTTACAACTACTAGAGGAATTGTAGGCTAGGACATAGCTATACAGTCACTACTAGAGGAATTGTAGGCTAGGACATATCTATACACACAACTACTAGAGGAAGTCTAGGATAGGTAATATATTTACAATTGCAAGGCTATCAGAGAAGAGTCAAAGGTAGACTATAGAATAGAAGAAGGTGGTGAAGACCTACATTGGAGTAGCCCCAGGTACAGAGTGACTGCTCCATGAGGGAGAGCAGGGTGCTGAAGGCCCCCACAGAACAGCCCATGTAGAGCATCAGCAACAGATAGGCCTTATTGCTCAGAGCCTGTGGGCACATACCACACAATATGTTCCAGTCTGGCTCAGCATCATTTATTTCAGGAAAAGTATATTTCAACCCCTCCTTCGACATCCACCAAAAGAGGGTTTTAAACAGAATTGCTTTGCATATTTGTAGGAAAAGGAATAAAAGAATCAGTGACCATGGTATATCTGTGTGAGAGAATGTCTTCAATGAGTGTTTCAGAGGGAAGAACTCTAGCTATTGGATTGAAAATCAACTAGATGCTAATTTAGGTCTTTTCAAAATATTGGCAAGCCCATTTTTTATAAATATAAAAATCAACCATCTAAGTGTTCGGCTCTGCCTATATGTCAACATCTAGTTCAGAGAACATTCTGACATCTGAAATAAAGCTCTCGGGAGATATTTCATTCATTAATTTTACTGCCTGACCTACTTCTTTTGTTTTTACTTACTTATATTTTTTCATATTTCGGGTACAAATGTTAATTTGACAAAAATGCCTATTTTTGTTATTTTAAGATGCCTATAAGACCATGTAGAGGACAAAAAAAGCCATTGAAGATCACTAGATGAGCTGTGAGACTGATGGTGTTGTGTGTTAGTTATGTAAATAGATACTTTGCATTTTTCTCTTATGTAAATAGTTATTTTGCATTTTTTTTTTTTTTTTTTACGTTATAAAAATGGGATGCTCCCTGTGCTGGCAGTAGAGTGTGATTCGTGGCTTGAGGAGAGCGCACAGCTTGCTGATGAAATAAACGTACCTTTGTAAAAGTCATTTAAAACTCATGGTCCAAGTTTGTTTCTGGATGGTTCCGCTTCTTGAAAAATTACAAGGAAAGTTTTTTTTCTCAGTGGTGGAATTATCGGGGTATATCTCCGCGACAGATGGTCTATAAGAGATCAAATTGAAGAATGTTTGTCCATATAATCACCAAGAGTGAACTTGACTTGATGGACGTTAACAAAACAATATAGGAACATCTATTTTGGTTATTGAGGTGAAGCTTTAACCATGCGGTGAGGGACAGCATGTTTGATTCATCAAAAACTGGGTTGGCCAATACCTATCTCCTAGAATAATCTGTGTATTTAATATTTATTCCAATAGATGGAGCTGTGTCATTGAGCCCTGTCATGCCTTTCAATTTATAAATGTCATGATGTACCTGGCGCGCAAGACAACAACTGCTTTGGCAAGAGGACAGTTTATAATTCCTTTGGTTATAATTAATTTCTTTGGTTATAAGATATTTAATATTCATTATATATTTAACCTCTTTATATTTATCTTCTTTGTGATAAATTAAGAATTTAAAGTTTGCTTCTGCCTATTTATGTCCACGACTTATTTTGGTGGAGATGCTGGGTAATGTGACAGATCTTCGAAGAAGTCAACATCTACAGGAACTTGAACCAATTCTTGGACAATTGCTAGAACGTATAAAAATTGAAGGCGACCAGAGATCTACTGCTAGCGGATCATACATACCTTTTGAGAGCCAACTTTGAAGAAGTACGAGAGAGTGACGATATGCAACAGATGGGACAAGACCATAAAGTTTGCCAATGTTGTATTTTACATAACTGGAACCTCTGGAAAGTGGAATGATAACAATGAAGAATCATTCATCTTGTGAAGCTTTAAAGATCCCTTCTGCAGTGTTTTTGGACAATAGAAAGATTCTGCCAGACGTGCCGAGGAAGTTTTGAAGTCAAGAGCACAGAAGGCTGAGGAATCCTGCGAATGATACATTCAGGAAATCTTCAGCCTCTGCCCCCAGATGGACCCTAGCATGGATGAAGGTGAGATTTCTCACATTGTAAAGGGCATTTCTGAGGACACATAACAAGTATTGGTAGTGAGAGACATCTAGACGCTTTTGCAGCTATCTGGCAACCATCAAAACATGAAGGATCGGTCATATGAAATTCGCCAGATTTTTAAATCCAATACCCCTTTCATAGTTGAAGACTCAGATGACTTGGCCAGCTTAATTCGCAACATCATCAGAGAAGAAATTCAAAAGACCTTCCCAGCACCTGAAATGATCAATCCTCTCAGAGAGGTAAACACCCTGGAGCTGATTGTAAGAGAAGAAGTTAACTGTGCTCTCCAACCTATTAGACCACAAAATCAACGTTTTACAACAACCACGCACGCCCTATAATCTTGACCGACCATCCTAACCCAGGAAGACTAAGCTATAGAGAACCTACAATGACAAACCCATTTTCTTTCCACTGCGGACAACACAGACATGTCGTTCATTATTGTAGGAAGAGACATCAACTCTTTGCTGAAACCCAGTCAAAGAATGACAGACAAGGAGAAAATCAAGGATATTCGAGACGACACCATTGTTGACGACTATGTAAAGCCCCAAACCTTGACGTATATCTACCAGAGCACTTCCCCACATCCATCTCACATAAGGTAGCCAGTCCAAAGACAATCCCAGTCACTGGCCACCATTTTAGCTGCTCTCCCAAGCGCCACCAGAATGAGGAAAACTAAATGGTGTGGCCTGTAAGAGGGGTTAGGTCGCAAATTGAAGAAAATTATCCAGGGGATATCGCTGCTAAATTGAAAGAAATTTTGTTAACATTGATGGATGCATAATCAAAGCATTAGTAGATTCAGGAGCAGACTTGTCTGTCAAATCCGAAACTTTTGACGTGAACTGAAGATACTTCTCTTCAGGGGACCAGGTCCCATTCTCAAAGCCGCTAACAAGAATTTAATTAAGGCCCTAGGGAGATGTGAATGGTCTGGAGATATTTTTGAAATCTTTGTTATGCTGGAATACAGCCATGACATCGTATTTGAATGGGACTTCTTCAAGGCCACCGAGGCTGTCATTGATAGTGGGAGAAATGAACTCGGGAAATCTTCTGCCTTGGAGTTCAGGAGGGGGAACCAAAGATTGTTCGCTCCCGATAACTTTGTCATCCCGCCCAAATCAATCAAGAAGGTCAGTGTGCTAAAAGAATATGTAGAACCAGAGAATTTTATTCACAGATTTTAGGACTTATTATTGAGAGGAAGTAATTATACCAATCTCTCTTGTTACATTTTGACACAGCCGAGGTAGCATTTGGGTGGCGAACGGACCACCATATTCCACCAGGAATGAAAATGTGCACCATGGAAAGTTAGGAGAACGGGACTATATATTGTAGATAGTTTCACATGCATTTATCCAGGTCGGATATAGCGTGTCTGATTGGTCATAAATATAAATAATGCATTTAAATTTTATTTTAAAATAATTAGTTGGGTATAGTATTTTTTTTTAAATTGAAGGCATCATCTATAAAATATGGTAAATACTCATAGTAATCAAATATTAGTGATTTTTAAACACAAGGTAATAAGACCAGAGCCAAATAAATAAATAGTGTGTCTAAAAAAAGATGGAGATGCTGGGTATTGATCCCAGTACTTATCGCATGCTAAGCTCTACCATCTGAGCTACATCCCCTTTTACACAGCACACACTATTTATTTGGTCTTATTACCTTGTGTTCATAATCTATAATCCAAATTGTGCCTTATCATTAGTGATTTATAAAAATAGCTAATCAAATTTAAATGGTAAAGTCCCCATTCCTAACTGCATCCTAGCTTAAATATCATAGCTTATTTTCTAACATATTTTTAATGGATTTATTTTCATTTTTAAAAATCTAAATGAACCAAGTTTATGTATGCACATGTGATAGGGTAAAGCTAAACTGATTGCAGTGCAAATATTATTGAATATGTGCAACAGACTAATGCTGTAGTCGTTAGTAAAAATGTCAAATGTATAGTACACACGTAGTAAACACTAAATATGAACCGTTACAAGACACCATGAATTTACTTGGGATATATAGCAACCCCATAGTTTAAATATTGCACTTATCACACTTAGTTTGGTTGGTTGGGTTCATGTTATACATTGTTTAATTATTGCACTTATCACACTTAGTTTGGTTGGTTGGGTTCATGTTATACATTGTTTAATTATTGCACTTATCACACTTAGTTTGGTTGGTTGGGTTCACGTTATACACAGTTTAATTATTGCAGGAACATCTATCACACTTAGTTTGGTTGGTTGGGTTCACGTTATACATTGTTTAATTATTGCAGGAACATCTATCACACTTAGTTTGGTTGGTTGGGTTCACGTTATACATTGCTTAATTATTGCAGGAACATCTATCACACTTAGTTTGGTTGGTTGGGTTCATGTTATACATTGTTTAATTATTGCAGGAACATCTATCACACTTAGTTTGGTTGGTTGGGTTCATGTTATACATTGTTTAATTATTGCAGGAACATCTATCACACTTAGTTTGGTTGGTTGGGTTCACGTTATACATTGTTTAATTATTGCAGGAACATCTATCACACTTAGTTTGGTTGGTTGGGTTCACGTTATACACAGTTTAATTATTGCAGGAACATCTATCACACTTAGTTTGGTTGGTTGGGTTCATGTTATACATTGTTTAATTATTGCAGGAACATCTATCACACTTAGTTTGGTTGGTTGGGTTCACGTTATACATTGTTTAATTATTGCAGGAACATCTATCACACTTAGTTTGGTTGGTTGGGTTCACGTTATACATTGTTTAATTATTGCAGGAACATCTATCACACTTAGTTTGGTTGGTTGGGTTCACGTTATACATTGTTTAATTATTGCAGGAACATCTATCACACTTAGTTTGGTTGGTTGGGTTCACGTTATACATTGTTTAATTATTGCAGGAACATCTATCACACTTAGTTTGGTTGGTTGGGTTCACGTTATACATTGTTTAATTATTGCAGGAACATCTATCACACTTAGTTTGGTTGGTTGGGTTCACGTTATACACAGTTTAATTATTGCAGGAACATCTATCACACTTAGTTTGGTTGGTTGGGTTCATGTTATACACAGTTTAATTATTGCAGGAACATCTATCACACTTAGTTTGGTTGGTTGGGTTCACGTTATACATTGTTTAATTATTGCAGGAACATCTATCACACTTAGTTTGGTTGGTTGGGTTCATGTTATACATTGTTTAATTATTGCAGGAACATCTATCACACTTAGTTTGGTTGGTTGGGTTCACGTTATACATTGTTTAATTATTGCAGGAACATCTATCACACTTAGGTTGGTTGGTTGGGTTCACGTTATACATTGTTTAATTATTGCAGGAACATCTATCACACTTAGGTTGGTTGGTTGGGTTCACGTTTTACATTGTTTAATTATTGCAGGAACATCTATCACACTTAGTTTGGTTGGTTGGGTTCATGTTATACATTGTTTAATTATTGCAGGAACATCTATCACACTTAGTTTGGTTGGTTGGGTTCACGTTATACATTGTTTAATTATTGCAGGAACATCTATCACACTTAGTTTGGTTGGTTGGGTTCACGTTATACACAGTTTAATTATTGCAGGAACATCTATCACACTTAGTTTGGTTGGTTGGGTTCACGTTATACACAGTTTAATTATTGCAGGAACATCTATCACACTTAGTTTGGTTGGTTGGGTTCACGTTATACATTGCTTAATTATTGCAGGAACATCTATCACACTTAGTTTGGTTGGTTGGGTTCACGTTATACACAGTTTAATTATTGCAGGAACATCTATCACACTTGGTTTGGTTGGTTGGGTTCACGTTATACACAGTTTAATTATTGCAGGAACATCTATCACACTTAGTTTGGTTGGTTGGGTTCACGTTATACACAGTTTAATTATTGCAGGAACATCTATCACACTTAGTTTGGTTGGTTGGGTTCACGTTATACATTGCTTAATTATTGCAGGAACATCTATCACACTTAGTTTGGTTGGTTGGGTTCACGTTATACACAGTTTAATTATTGCAGGAACATCTATCACACTTAGTTTGGTTGGTTGGGTTCATGTTATACATTGTTTAATTATTGCAGGAACATCTATCACACTTAGTTTGGTTGGTTGGGTTCACGTTATACATTGTTTAATTATTGCAGGAACATCTATCACACTTAGTTTGGTTGGTTGGGTTCACGTTATACATTGTTTAATTATTGCAGGAACATCTATCACACTTAGTTTGGTTGGTTGGGTTCACGTTATACATTGTTTAATTATTGCAGGAACATCTATCACACTTAGTTTGGTTGGTTGGGTTCACGTTATACATTGTTTATTTATTGCAGGAACATCTATCACACTTAGTTTGGTTGGTTGGGTTCACGTTATACATTGTTTAATTATTGCAGGAACATCTATCACACTTAGTTTGGTTGGTTGGGTTCACGTTATACACAGTTTAATTATTGCAGGAACATCTATCACACTTAGTTTGGTTGGTTGGGTTCATGTTATACACAGTTTAATTATTGCAGGAACATCTATCACACTTAGTTTGGTTGGTTGGGTTCACGTTATACATTGTTTAATTATTGCAGGAACATCTATCACACTTAGTTTGGTTGGTTGGGTTCATGTTATACATTGTTTAATTATTGCAGGAACATCTATCACACTTAGTTTGGTTGGTTGGGTTCACGTTATACATTGTTTAATTATTGCAGGAACATCTATCACACTTAGGTTGGTTGGTTGGGTTCACGTTATACATTGTTTAATTATTGCAGGAACATCTATCACACTTAGGTTGGTTGGTTGGGTTCACGTTTTACATTGTTTAATTATTGCAGGAACATCTATCACACTTAGTTTGGTTGGTTGGGTTCATGTTATACATTGTTTAATTATTGCAGGAACATCTATCACACTTAGTTTGGTTGGTTGGGTTCACGTTATACATTGTTTAATTATTGCAGGAACATCTATCACACTTAGTTTGGTTGGTTGGGTTCACGTTATACACAGTTTAATTATTGCAGGAACATCTATCACACTTAGTTTGGTTGGTTGGGTTCATGTTATACACAGTTTAATTATTGCAGGAACATCTATCACACTTAGTTTGGTTGGTTGGGTTCACGTTATACATTGTTTAATTATTGCAGGAACATCTATCACACTTAGTTTGGTTGGTTGGGTTCACGTTATACATTGTTTAATTATTGCAGGAACATCTATCACACTTAGGTTGGTTGGTTGGGTTCACGTTATACACAGTTTAATTATTGCAGGAACATCTATCACACTTAGTTTGGTTGGTTGGGTTCACGTTATACACAGTTTAATTATTGCAGGAACATCTATCACACTTAGTTTGGTTGGTTGGGTTCACGTTATACACAGTTTAATTATTGCAGGAATATCTATCACACTTAGTTTGGTTGGTTGGGTTCACGTTATACATTGCTTAATTATTGCAGGAACATCTATCACACTTAGTTTGGTTGGTTGGGTTCACGTTATACACAGTTTAATTATTGCAGGAACATCTATCACACTTGGTTTGGTTGGTTGGGTTCACGTTATACACAGTTTAATTATTGCAGGAACATCTATCACACTTAGTTTGGTTGGTTGGGTTCACGTTATACACAGTTTAATTATTGCAGGAACATCTATCACACTTAGTTTGGTTGGTTGGGTTCACGTTATACATTGCTTAATTATTGCAGGAACATCTATCACACTTAGTTTGGTTGGTTGGGTTCACGTTATACACAGTTTAATTATTGCAGGAACATCTATCACACTTGGTTTGGTTGGTTGGGTTCACGTTATACACAGTTTAATTATTGCAGGAACATCTATCACACTTAGTTTGGTTGGTTGGGTTCATGTTATACACAGTTTAATTATTGCAGGAACATCTATCACACTTTGGTTGGTTGGGTTCATGTTATACACAGTTTAATTATTGCAGGAACATCTATCACACTTAGTTTGGTTGGTTGGGTTCATGTTATACACAGTTTAATTATTGCAGGAACATCTATCACACTTTGGTTGGTTGGGTTCATGTTATACACAGTTTAATTATTGCAAGAACATCTATCACACTTAGTTTGGTCAGTTGGGTCCACGTTATACGCACAGTTTGAATATTGTAGATACACCTATTGCACTTTGTTGAGCTGGGTTCATGTTATATATATTTTTATAGTAGAACCTCCCTTTAGTGGACACCTCTCCACAAAGGACAGTTTTCATTTGCAAAATTACAATTTTTACAATTTAGCAACTCTCCAGTAAGAGGGCACCTCTCCTTAAAGGACACTTTGGCTCTGCAATTAGGTGTTGTCCTTTACAGGGAGGTAGTTCTACTGTACAGTACCCCTGATCTAAATGTTGCACTTAACTCACTTATTTGGTCATGTGAGATAAAGAGATAGGGAAATGACCTGCTTGAGTCCGTGGAAGAAGGGCAGCTTGTAGTGGTAGCTGGCACTGATGCTGGGGGGATGCGGGGGGTGGGAGGCCCGGACTCCCCACAGGGTCAGCAACAAGGCAGCCAGGGCGGGACCCAGCCAACAGCAGTTCTGGACTCCACATATGTCATCTACTTCTGCAGTGTTTGTGAACTATTTACAAATGTCAGCATGCTGGAGGTACGGGAGGCAATGAGTGGACCCAGGGCATTACTGATCAGCATACCCAATGGCTGGCCTGCACACAGTTGTCAAACCACTACCCAACCTTTATCAAGAGATCTTCTATGGGGAAATAGCAAATGTTTCTTTCTTAAGTGAACAGTCGGTATATAATACGATCACCACATGTAGATACGAACCACATAATTTCGCTATAAACCCAGAACTATCGGACGTTGAAAATTCACTACTTTATTCTTAACAGGCAAAGGACCCTTCTTAAGTTTCCTATTCAAACTGAATGTTATCAATGATCCAACATGTGAATGCCGCTTAGATGTTGAATCACCAGAGCATCTTCTTTTAACTTGCCCTCTGACTAATCAAATTGTATGTAGATACTTTGAAACATTACCAAATTCTCTTTGTGTATATACTCTATCTTATGAGAACTTTGTTAAGTTTAGAACTATTTGTACAATAATTTAAAAAACAATACTAATCCATCGTGTAAATAATTAATCATATACAGGGTGTACCAGGTAAATTGGGAATTTCAACAATGGTATTTTAATTGAAATTTTTTGCAAGTAAAAATTAAAATATCCGAATGAAATTTGACACAGTAGTAGATAAAAGGATATAGTTTTTATTTATTCAATGAAGTTTCCATTATTAGCTACAACAGTCTCGAGGCGAGTGCGGAATGAAGCACAGGCCTTGGCGACGATGACCTTGTCCATTTGGGTCATCACCGTGTGAACTGCTTTCTTGACAGACTGGATGGTGGTATGAGGAGCTTTGTTGACATCTCTCTCAACAACGCCCCATACATAGTAGTCGAGGGGATTGCAATCTGGAGAATTAGGGGGCCAAATATCAGGACCCCAGTGACTAGGGACGTTAAGTGTCAGCCACGATTGTGTCTTTTTTGCCTTATGGGCTGGAGCTGAGTCCTGTTGGAAGACATACTTCCTTCCTGCGGCCACCATGTCCATCCAAGGCTTCACAACGGTCTCCAGAACATTGATGTAGGTGTCAGCGTTCATCCTAAGGCCCTTCTCAAAGAAATGGGGAGGCATGACATCACCTTCACTGCTGATAACGCCAAGGACCATTACGGAGGCAGGAAATTTCGTGTGCATCACGACAGGTATCTCTGAGGGGTCTTTACAGATCCAGCGATCATTCCTGGGATTTACCTTTTGGTCCACGTCAAAGTTCTTTTCGTCAGAGAAGAACCTTAGCATGCCAAAAGAGTCGTGTTTCAGGTTGTTGAGGAAGGCAGCAGCCTTTCCTTTTCTGTTATTCTTCATATTCTCAGTCAGCAACTGACATTTCCGAAGGGCATAAGACTTGAGACCAAGGTCCTCATGGATAGTTCTGACAATTGTCATAGAGCCAACGTCCATTTCCTTGGCTATGGCCCTCATGCTCTTCCCAGGGTTTCCATCAATCTTCTCCTTGACATTTTTGACAAATTCTTCGCCTCTTACCCTGTCCGATCGACGCGAGTGCTTTTTCCTTGTAGCTATCCCCTCTTTGTTACTGTCGGCCTCATCAAACTGCTTCTTGACACGATAAATAGTGGTTTTGGGCAACTTAAGAAAATCCACTATCTCTTTGGGGCTCCTTCCGGCGCGCAGAGCAACGATGATGGCAGCTCGATTTTCAAATTCTCGGTTACTGTTCATCACTACACTGCGCACACATGTACTGTTGCATTTTACGTGAATATGGCTACGTAATGAAAAAAAAACAAGTTTTTAATCTCAAGTAGTTTTTGTTTTATGGACTGTCAAAGTTAGTCCCAATTTACCTGGTACACCCTGTATATGTAAATAATACTAGCACAGCACAATAGTCCTTTGGACTTCGTGCTTTTGTAACAATAAATAAATAAAATAAAATGGAACCAATTACACAAAAACTTATCGCTGTAGTCCTATGGAGCAGGAGATTATACAGACCAGGCCTTCTGTAGAAGACCAGGATAAAGAAATGTGTGAGAAAGGGGAAATTCACTTCTCCGAAGGTTAGCCCAGTTGTTTTGGTTGAAAAGTCAGATGGATCATATAGATTTTGCATCGACTATAGGAAAGTTAACAATGTAAACAAAACATTTTCTATTCATTACTAGATATCACCAATTGTCTAAAACGTCTAGCAGGTATGTAACATTTCTCCCACATGGATTTGGTCAGTTGGAGTGTCTGCTGAACAAAACAAGCAAACTAATTACAGACAACAGGTTTTGTGAGTTAGAAATTTTACCTTTGGTTTAACCAGGGAACCCTGGTGTGGTTACACTGTATGGATGTATTCCTATCCGAACTGAAATGGGTTACATGGTTTACTTAAATGACATCATCGAGTATGGTGAAACATATGTGAACACAATGAACATTAACTGCTTCTGCGAAGCATGCCTATTTCTTAAGCCATCCAAAGAAGTAGCACATGGGACAACCTCCTTGGGGAGTGTAGTAGAAAGAGGTACCCATGGAGGCAACTGTGGTGGCCAGGGTCCGCTGGTGGTCCGGGAACCAGCTCTCTGCAACCTCCGTGGGAAGGAAGAATATGAAGGGCTGGCCGCAAGCTGCCATGGTCTGACCGAGCAGAGCGATCCAGAAACCATTAGTCTGCGGCTTGAGGAGAGGCAGTGTGCTCAGCACTCTTAGTAAGGCACCCAGCGCATTGAGGAAAGCTCCAATGAAGATCTGAGCAGCCAAAATAAACATCTATTTGAGATTATGTTTTGGAGTAAATATTGAAAATGTTTTTGTGTCCAATATACCATTCTACTCTGGATGAATGCTGTGCCAAATATACCATTCTACTCTGGATGAATGCTGTGCCCAATATACCATTCTACTCTGGATGAATGCTGTGCCCAATATACCATTCTACTCTGGATGAATGCTGTGCCCAATATACCATTCTACTCTGGATGAATGCTGTGCCCAATATACCATTCTACTCTGGATGAATGCTGTGCCCAATATACCATTCTACTCTGGATGAATGCTGTGCCCAATATACCATTCTACTCTGGATGAATGCTGTGTGCCTGGTATCTACCTAGTGTATCTACTTAGACCTAGTGTAACAACAATATGACTTCTCTACATCAATGTCTTACCTGTCTGCAGCAGTAATAAGATGTAATCAAATGCAGTCAAACCTGCCCTTATAACAGAAGAAAAAGGTGTTTCTGTCATACTTATTATTTCAGCTATTTATAAATCTCTAAATACACGGCAAACAGATCAAAGCACTGTAATTAACCTTTCAAGTCACACTTTCTTTCCAGAAACAACAAACCTCCTATCAAAAGGTCTAAACTTTGTACCTTCCCAAAAGATCAACACTCCCAAGACTTTAGCCGCAATAGAAAATGCAATAAAAAAACTCCCAGACGACCAAAAGACAAGAATTAGAACAGAAATAACCCCGATCATTAAGAAATTGGAAACGCAAAACAAGACAAATTTAAATAGAGATGAAAGAAACACTATAAAGTCTTTAAAAGAAAACAAACAAATCATCATAACTCCTTCAGATAAAGGCAGACATACTGTAATCATGGACGTAATAGAATACAACAACAAAATCGAACAGTTACTTCAAAATCTGGAAATATATCAACCACTGACAAAAAACCCTCTACCCAACTTCATAAAAGATTTCAATAGACATTTCAACAGAATAAAACGGCAATACAAACTAGATAGCAAAACCTTTGAAGCCTTCAAAGCAACAAACCAGAATCTTCCGAATTTATATGGTCTACCAAAAATCCACAAAGCTAATACCCCATTGCGTCCCATAATATCATACTCAGGCTCTCCCTTATACCCTATAGCGAAATATTTGTCCTCAATCATCTCACCATTCCAGAAAAAACTCCCTTACACAGTCCCCAATCCAGTAGCAGCTATTGAAACCATCAATAATATTCCAATTCCACATGACAGCTATATGGTATCCTTTGATATAGAATCTCTTTATACATCAATCCCGCATGATGAAGCTATCCTGGCACTTCAAGAATTCTTACACAACCATCCGGAAATCATCCTTCCTATCCCTAAAGAAGCCCTTATAGATCTGATTGAACTTTGTCTAGCACTTAATTATTTTGGATATAAAGACAGATATTTCAAACAAGAAAAAGGTTTACCAATGGGGAATCCTGTTTCATCAGCATTAGCTAACATCTACATGGACAAAATTGATAAAATAATTGCAGACACAGCACAACTACAAGTAATAATCTGGAAACGCTATATTGATGATATACTATGCATCACAAAAGTTGATCTTTCCACCATTCTGAATTTTTTGAATAATCTCAAACCCTTTCTAAAATTCACCTTTGAAATAGAAGAAAATAACTCCCTACCGTTTCTAGACATACAACTAACCAGAAACCAAGATAGAATTGAAACTCGAATATACCGAAAACCAACCCATACTGGAAGCTATCTGAACTTCAATTCATTTGGTCCCATCCACCATAAAATTTCCGTGGTAAAAACTCTTTCAAAAAGACTAATCACACACTTTTCAACAAACAATAACGACACAAAAAAAGAAAGAACCAAAATATTTCAAGAACTACTTAGCAATAATTACCCTAAACCGTTTATCAAAAAGCATTTCTACAGACCGAGAATATCATCCACAAACAATAGACAGACTTCATCCCAAAACATTTTTTGCTCCCTACCATACAGCTATGGCTGTGAAAGAATAGCTAGAAAACTAAAATACTACAATATCACAACAAGATTCCAATCTACCTCGAATCTTAACAACATCCTCCGCCATCCTGATACAAAAAAGATCACTGAACCAAACAATAGAACCAATGTCATATACAAAATACCATGCAAGTCTTGCCAAGCCGTCTACATAGGAGAAACCGGTAAACAATTAATAGAAAGAATCAACCAGCACAAATCAGCCCTAAAACACCATAACCCGACCTCCTTATTAGTAGATCATGCTCTCATCAATAGCCACATTCCAGACTTTGAACAAACATCAATAATATACCAAGATATAAAAGAAAAGCACAGCAGGCTATTCTTGGAGAGTTGGAGTTCTTTGGAAGACAGAAATAGTATAAACCGAAAGATCGATATACCGGACATGTACACACAATTTAGATGCTCCTAGAATAGGAACCTTTATGTATATATGAACTTCAGTGAAATGTCTTCATTCATAATGCAATAGCCGAATATTTATTTTGTATATATAGATATTTACTTTTCACTCTATTTATTCATTTATTTTAATTAGTATTGTACGATATTTATTTGCATACATTACATTTTCATTTGGATGATTTTCGCCCGAGAGATTGTGAGACGCCCGTGTCTCAAGTGTAACGCGCGGCTTGCCGCGAAAAGGGATGAGATCCTAGAAAAAGATGGTCGTTTAGCCCATCAAAATATCGGAAATAAAAAGATTATTTATTGAATCCAAGATGTGCCCTTTATGAACAAATCTCTAAATGTACAAAAAAGGTGGTGCCAGTGGTTTCAGAAGCGTGTACCCCAAACCTATTTGTCTATGTAGAGACCTAAGGCTGTACCGGATAGCAAAAAGTTTCAAGGAGGAATTAACCACATTTTTAGATAAACAAATTTTATTAAGCGACTAAAGAAATCTTTAATTTACACAAAATATATATAGAAGCACAAAAGATTCATAATAAAACTGGTAGAAAAAATTTTAGGTATGAAATTTTTTAATCACAGAATCATGGGGAAAATGAATGATTTCTATTAGTGATTTCTAGGAAATATGACATTGGTGCCAAGCCTCCCCTGTCCCCCACCCCTTGTTTACACAGAAGCCATTGATAGTGGCTTGCAGCCGAGTAGCGAACCCTTACATAAAGCCACTGACAGTGGCTTGAGGACTGGTAAGGGTTAAACACTCTCTTGGTGCTAGTGCCATAAGCAGGTTGTCCGTGGTACTAGTCTAAGTGAATAAATGTAATGGGAAAAAAGCAAATATGTTTAGAAAATAACATTTGTTATTTAATAGGCTAGAAGTTGGGGTATGCAAACAGGGTCAAATTATTGTGTTTTGCATTAAGGAGGTTATACTGTATTCACAAAAATATTTTACTTACACAAAATTCAAACTAAGATATTGTCAAAATACCAATAGCCACCTGGGTTTCAGTTGATTTAGAATTATGGGATATTTCTGGATGCTCAAATAAAAGGTGAATTAGCTTAATACTGCCTCATTTTAGAAACAAAAATACCAAATTATTGAATATTTTATATGCAAACATTTCAATAATTTGGCCTTGTTACCTCTTGTTAATATCTTGAATCAAATTGTACCTTATCACTGTCTTTGTTAAGATAACTTGGTGTTAAGATAACTTGGTGAGTCTTTTGTTGTTATTTCATTGATGCCATTCTTTGTTACAATCTCCATCTATCTACAACACCAAGGTTATTTGTTTGGTTAGTTGAACATTGATTACATTCAAACACAACTCACATGGACTAGAAATTAAACTTTTGTTTTTCCAAGTAAGAGAAAAAAAAAGAGCTAAATACCATAGTTCAATTTCTTAATTAAATTTGTGATAATAGGATGCAATAACATCTACAAAATGAAGGACCATGTCAAATGATCCCATATTGTGGACTGTTCAAATATAATGAATATCCTATAAAGGGTACATATTATGTAAGTTGCAGAGACAAAAAGAGCTACAATTGAATGCAACAAAAGGTGAAACATTTGGCTGGAGACCAACAGATAAAAGTGTTGAGGCAAGGTTATCAGCAATGTTATCCTAGATAAGAGGGGATTTTATCGGCTGAAGCCACGTGGGTGGCTGGCTACAGGTGAAACCCAACTGCAGGATAATCTGATCAGAGACTGCCGACTTCCCTGCTTGATAGTTCCTCGGGTCATTTCCTGTTCAAAATTTGATTCACCAAAACAAAAAAAATGTTTCTATTATATAAGGTTGGTTTTTTTGAGACACATTTGAAAGGCTCAAGATTTTTAATTTATTTTTATTTCCTACATCTGTTAATATATTTTAGTAAATGGCAATTTTTTAAATGGTTTATTCCTTTCAACTTCCTCAAATCAACATTCCAAGGGACTGTGTTGAATTAATAATCCCAACTTAAATGATTCATCAAACATTCATTGCAACTGATTATTTTTTAGAACATATTGTTGTTGGTGTTGAATTAAAGTCTGTGATGAATTGCACATGCTTTTCAAACATTTCTTTAAAAAAGTCAAATTATTCGATAAAGATTTACACGTAACATGATTCATTATGTGATACAGCATATTCTGTAACTATATAATGTAAATTGAAAGTAGTAAGTACAAAATGTAAATTCAATGGACTATAATTCAAAACTTCAATCCAACCAATTTTCAAATCCCAAACAATCCTCCCCATTGTGAAATATTTCCATTCTGTGCTCAGCAGAGAATTCTTGATATGTAGGTGATTGGCGTTTGTTTATTTTCTTTTAGTTGGATCAGTACTGTTCCAATCCTGTGTGCAGATGTTTCAGAATTGAAATGACCAGAAATGACCAAGCACATGATCTTTGTTGTTGTTTCTTATCCCCTTGTGTAAAGATTACACGAATTCCATGAGTCTTGAGTGTTATCTTTAATTATCTCATATTTCGATATCTGGAATGATTCTTCCTGTTTACACCTAAAAAGAATGTTGTTTTTCAGAATAATAATAATAAATAAATAAATGGCTTGCGACATTTCATTAACAGTGTTGTTACCAAAATTTCACACAATATTTATTTATTATTCAGAACTTTTGTCTGTGATGATGGTAACAATGCTGTTATCGAAATGTCAAACATTATTTATTTATTTGGACATGTGTATTTCTAATCTATGTGTTGTACCAAACCAACTACAGAAGTAGTGTATACACAAATATTTTCTAAATTTCAAATTTTCAACAATGACAATATACCTGACTGAAACAAATGAGGAATAGAGTGAACCTTCCCTTATAAAAAAAAATGAACCTAATGTAATCCCCAATTCCATTCCATTGAAAAATACCATTGTTGTAATGAAATTTTGAGAGTATTTTTTTTTTAATATACAGTTAAACCCGTCTATAGCACCCCCTCTTGGGAATCACCAAAATAGGGTGCTATAGAGAGGGGGTGCTATAGACAGGTCACTTTTAATGTAAAATATTTACCTTTTAATGTTTAAAATCGGGCGTTATAGAGAGGAAGGCGCTATTTAGAGGGGGCGCTATAGACAGGTTTAACTTTAATAAACTACCCCTATAATGAATCTAATTTTAAGTCCCAAAATGAAAAATTCTAATTAAAATATTGGGAATATAACAACCAAAATTTTACCATAAACATTTTTTAAAAGGTGCAAAGTTTTGAGCAATTTCAGCTCACAGATAATAAATTTGAACAATATTTGTGTACATACATGTTCTATTTATATATGGTCATTTCATATAATAATTGATTAAATAAATATTCTTAACTAGCGGACGTACCCGGCTTCGCCCGGGTTTTACCCGAGTAAAAGTTTGTCTAACGAATCTCTCGATAAAGTGAACATTTTTTTCCCGGTCCCTTGAAAAATACTCGATAAGTTGAATAAAATCAATATTAATTGGTTCCCTCGGTAATTGGAAGTTAAAGGAATAGTATCTTGCCTTGGAATTGTATCATTATTCTTGTATGGATGTACCCGGCTTCGCCCGGGTTTTACCCGAGTAAAGGTTTGTTTAACGAATCTCTCGATAAAGTGAACATTTTTTCCCGGTCCCTTGAAAAATACTCGATAAGTTGAATAAAATCAATATTAATTGGTTCCCTCGGTAATTGGAAGTTAAAGGAATAGTATCTTGCCTTTGAATTGTATCATTATTCTTGTCTCAAATAAATTGCCGTGTCATCCTGAATTTTGTCTTTCCTAATTTTCTACATTACAAAATCATCGTATCATCATGATAATATTTAGAGCAGATTGTTGAATTATAACAGATAAATTAGAATATTTATCTTTTGATTATTTTTAGGCGAAAAGTTATTTCAAAAATTTTATTTGCTAGAAACCTTCCCAGTACTATACTAAATAACTTCCCAAAGTTTCATGGCGATCCAATGAGTGGTTTGGTCAGGCATAAAGGACAAACAAACAAACAAACAGACACACATACATTCATTTTTATATATATAGATAATACTCCTATTTTTTAAATATAAATAATCAAAACTATTTCTACAGCCCTCATGCTGTAATGAATAAAAATTGAGAGGGAGGGCATGGCTCATCAGTGGTGAACCCTCCAAGTGGTTTCACCATTTCAATCTCCAAACCACTCCATTATTGCAGGGAACATAAGAAATTCAGCCCAACACAATAATAGAGCGGTCTGAAGATTAAAACCACTTGGAGGGGTTCACCACTGATGAGCCATGCCCCCCCCCCTCTTTCAATTTGTATTCATTGTAGTATAAGTGCTGTAGAAATAGTTTTTGAATATATGTATACATTTAAAAATGAAAAGTAACTTTAAAAAATACTTAGACAGAGGTAGAGAGCACTAAATTGGTGATAAAATGTTCTGTTGACTTGGAACCACATCACATTCTAACCATCACAGGCACTGTGACTCCTCCAATAGAAGTGGTGGATGGTCTGGTGGAGATATCACTACCACAGCAAGTCTCATGTACAGTTGGTCTGAGAGGTGACATTGGAGGCCATTATATTGGACTCAGCTAAATGACAATCCTGGAGAAAGTTGTGCTGGGACTCACGGCAGAGAGGATGGAGAGCTTCTGGTCCAGTAGCCACATGGCCAGAAGGCCCACGGGCAGGGACACCACCAAGAACACCAAGGAGAACCAGTCCACAGCATCCTCTATCACCCCGTAGAACATCGCCATCTGATCGGCCACTGCAGCCGGGGAGATCCAGAGCTGCACAATGGATGATTATTGTCCCTGGGAATATTATAGGATATGAAAGGTCCATGGGTGAAACACAACAATATGTGATACTTGTCTAACTTTGTCTCTTAGCCCCTCTGTAAAATGCAAATGAAGAACAATGTAGAAGTAAGCTTTTCAAGCTGTTGGGTAAATGACCCAGCTGGAATTGGGTGAACCTTTCCTTGGCTCCTAGAGGTAGTCCTTGAAATAAGGGGCCGGCCTCCTCTGCCAACTTAATTAAAAGCTGGTGGTTGCATTAGCCAAGTACATAATGGCCGATATCACTGTGAAATATATGTTGTTACAACTCGCACAGAGGGTCCTATGTCGTTGCCCGTTGTCACACATGTACCCCCTAATACTTCCACTACAGGATCTCATTATGGATTATTTGAAACTGAAATTGTACTGCAATCCTCTTAAATTTTGGGATTCCTTCCTTCACATTTTGCAATTTGTATTAACACCATCAGCGGGGTACACACAATTCTTGCGAGTCAGCATCCACACTGCCTGGCCATATGCTGGACCGTCCGCACCTGCCTGCCCATTACCTAGCTCCTGCAAAGGTGGACGACTCATCTGGACCTCCCCAACACCATAGGCTGGACATCACTCTGGCACTGTACCTTCTCCAGCCAATGCAGACCAGACTGTGAAACTTGCAATGCATGCTATGACCCATCCTGCTCACCTGACTTTGGCCTGACAGTCCTGCATTGCCTGTGGGTCCCCTGTTGCTGGCCTCGCATCAGACCTCTCATCCATGATCCCTGACCTGCAGGGCTGGGTCTTTGGGCAAGGCATGGGTGGCGAAGCCTTGGCCATCCTGGCGTCTGCCAAGGCGTGCATATACAAGTATCTCCTCAGCCTGGAACTAGGGAACATTCAGGAAAACCCCTCCCAGTCTGGAGGAGGAATCTCTCAAGGTGGGGAGGCCTTCCTCGATGGAGAAAATTGTATATATTACTGTATATATATAATCTCATATCATTTGTTTTTTTTTTTGCTTATCCCTAGTACACGTGGTACAGGCCATGATAATCATGGTGGGTAGTTAGCGACTGCTTTTTTATTGTAAGCGCACCACATGTCTACACATGTGAAAAGCAGTTCGACTTTGCACTTACAAATGTGCCAGAGCCTCGTTTGGTTACTTGCACTCGCTGGTGGGGTTGGACTTTTGCAAGAATCGGGGGGCCATTGGAGCATTTTTTTTATTTTATTTTTTTAAACAGAAAAAAGTGTCCAATGCGGGATTCGAACCCGGGTCGTAGTGGTCGAAAACTAAACAGTTTAACCAGCCTTCCACCGACCCCCCTATATCATTTGTTATTTACTTAAATATAATAATTAAATAAAATATTTTATTTACCATTGACTGAGAGTTAATTATTTTAAATTGTGAAGTGTCTACGAAAACAAGGATATGCAATAATTTCATATCTTGAGCTTCATGCCATTGAAGACACCCTCATTATCTCCCCCATTGGGTCAAAGATAATTAATTAAACTACTGATAAGGCACAATTTGGATTATAGATTATAAACACAAGGTAATAAGACCAAATCCAAATAAATAGTGTGTGACGTTTCGGTAACAGCGTTGTTACCATCTTCAGACAAAAGTACTGAATGAGAAAGGAGAAATGAAGATGGTACAACGCTGTTACCGAAACGTCACACACTATTTATTTATTTGGATTTGGTCTTATTACCTTGTGTTTATAATTAAACCATCTGTTCTCTAATACTATACAGGAAAATTCCCATAAGTCACTCTCCACTGAGAGATATTTTGAAGAAAAAATTATCTACTCTCTCTTATCTTTGGTGTTGGGCATTTTGAGTTTGCCAAAGCTGGTTTTGTGGCTTTGACACCTACCCCGATTCTGCTTGGTTGCCTAGACAGTCAATACATGGTGTACTGATTTTGTGTGTGTCTTTTAGAGGCTACATCAATATCTTTCCAGAAACATTCCAATAGATTGTCTAGAACATTAATAATTGCATATACTATCTCTTTGATTTCTCTTCCTCTTGTATATCACCAAATGAAAAAAAAACAGAATTTATGTGATTCAATGAAATAAATACATAAGACTGCAGGTAGGATGGCAATCAGGTGTCCTTTACAGGGAGGAGGTTCTACTGTATCATGGAATATCAGATAGATGGCCAACTGTTGTTGTTGTTGTGTTCAATGAAGAGCCTCAGACATTCCTTCATCTCTATCACAGGCCATCTGTTGTTGTTGTCATGGCAAATGAAGAGCCTCAGATGTCTCTATGCATCACAGCAGTTGGAAAGATGGCTATCTGTTGTTGTTGTTGTCTTGTCCAATGGAGAACCTAAGATATCTCCATGCAGAACAGTAGTCGGAAAGATGCCATCTGTTGTTGTTGTCTTGTTCAATGGAGAGCCTCAGATGTCTCTATGCATCACAGCAGTTGGAAAGATGGCTATCTGTTGTTGTTGTCTTGTTCAATGGAGAGCCTCAGATGTCTCTATGCATCACAGCAGTTGGAAAGATGGCTATCTGTTGTTGTTGTCTTGTTCAATGGAGAGCCTCAGATGTCTCTATGCAGAACAACAGTTGGAAAGATGGCTATCTGTTGTTGTTGTTGTCTTGTCAAATGAAGGGCCTCAGATGTCTCTATGCAGAACAGCAGTCGGAAAGATGGCCATCTAAAATGCTCATTTGGACAACAGCCTGCCTTTTTTTTTTTTCATTTTAGTGGCTGACCATCACATTTTTGCATATGGTTGTGATGCATTTCCAACTTATCCTAAATAGTTGACCATCATAATCTTGCCATAGAGTGGGTGAACAGTTGTCGGGAACTGGCTGATAACCCAGAAGAGACGATCAGTAGGACTAGCAGGGGCTCTGCCTGGATGGCTGTGACCTAAAAAAAAAAAAAAACCCAAGCAAACCTCTTCCCTGTATCAAGTTCCCAATAAAACCATGGCAGCTTTCTTTCACAGCATTATTTAAAAGTAGCACATTTTTTATTTGATTTTTAAAAGTTAACAATGAGCAGTACCTTCATTGGGGCTTCAGTTTGTTTTTAAATTATTTGCTTCGTTATGGGCTGCTCAAAATCCTCAGGATGCCTCAAAGGCCAACTTTTTTGGTCGTTAAGGTTGCACTATGCAGATGTGGGCCAACAGCTTGAAATGTGATTAGCTTTTCTTGAATAATCAAGAATGGGGTCAATTCTGGAATAATTCAATGATTAGTCTATATTTATTCTGACAGATGCAACTCTCAGTTGCATGATAAACCTTTTTCTCTCCGCATTATCCCAGGAGAATTTCACTTTTGTACTCTATTTTTTAAATAATATATATTGCGGCATTTACTGTTATATATGTAAATATTTCCTCCTATATCTCGTTTCTTTTATTTTTGTTTTATGCAAAGCAGGCTACATACTTGTTGTTTGTACTGAGCTATTTATTCTATCGCCTCGGCTGAGTGGATCGAGACTCTCTTACTAAGAATAAAACTTTACTTAATTTTAACATTGACTTCCCTTCTTTAATTTATTTTCTACGCAACATTTTTGGTGGAGATTCCGGGTAAATCCAAGACGGCACTTAGAAGGAGCTTCCGATTGCAAGGCCTACAACCCCAATATGGATTTGAGGATCTGCCAAGCAGCACAAGGATGGTGAAAACTGAAGCTTCTGGAACTCCCGAAGTTTTCGGAACAAATGCTGGACCACAATCTTACGCCTGTCATATCCCAAGGAATCCTCCGACTTTCTCTGGCGAGAGTGCTCAAGATCCCCAGAAATGGATCAAAATGTTTGAAAGGGTCGCAAAATACAACAAATGGGATGAGACTCAAAGCCTTGCCAATGTTGTATTCTACCTCGAGGGAACAGCCGCCCAGTGGTTCGATAACAATGAGGACATTATTGATTCATGGACTCAATTCAAGACTGATCTTTGTGAAGTGTTTGGGCAAAAAGAGGAGCTTACTCGACGAGCCCAATTGACACTAAAGACCAGAGCTCAAAGGCCTGGAGAGGCAACCGAATCTTACATTCAAGAAATCCTATCACTGTGCTCATGAGTTAACCCCGAAATGGAGGAGGAAGAAAAAGTTGGACATTTGATGAAGGGGATTGCCGAAGATTTCTACCAAGCTCTAATTGTCAAAGATCCCACAACTGTTGACGAGCTGGTGAAATTTTGTTGTTGTTGTTGTTTCTTATCCCCTTGTGTAAAGATTACACAAGCATTCGCGGACCAACAGCAGCATTGTTAGAAGAGGAGTAGACCTCTTTAAAAATCCTGACTTCGACTGACCCAGTTGATAGACCTCAGCAAGGGTCCCACTCCAGGGATACGGAGGAGCTGCGTCTGTACTCATGTTAGAGTCGGCAGCAAAGGCGTCTGCTTCCATGTTAGGAACGGCCTCAAACTACAGGCAAAGTCAGACTTTCACCAAAGTGTGTCTGGATCATGATGCCATGATCAACGAAAGCTGCACCCCTATACCCCATTCCATGAGGTGAAATTTTGCCGACAGCTAGAGAACATGAAACAACGCCGCATTAAAAGAACACGTTATGAAAGATTACCAAACGTGACTCCGATCTCGTCGGACTTTGAAGAAGATTTGACCCTAAAGATTTGACGGATTGTCAAGGAGGAGTTGCAAAAGATTATGCCTAAAATGACCGAGGTGGAACCCTTTGGGACAAGTGACGTGAATTCATTGGAGGCCATAGTTAAAGAGGAGGTGCAACAAGTACTCGCCCCAATTACAAGGCAAAATAGTCAATCTCAAAGAAGGAGAACGTTTGTACCAAGATTTCGACGAGAAGATGACTACACTCCATATGCCCCCAGAACATCTGACCAATGGCGAACGGTTGATAACCAACCTATCTGTTTCCATTGCAGGAAGCCAGGACATGTCGTACGTTACTGTCGAGAAAGAAGATGTACTTTTGAGGAAGCCAGATCAAGAAGAACATTTCCATCAGCCGACAATGCAACCACACAAAGACCCTACGATTTAAATGACGATTTTCCAACTCTCCCTAGACCCGGAGGTTTTGGCCGCAGCGCATCACCATATCCAGGCAGAGGAAGAATGCCAAGAAGAAGAAGCCAATCACCAGGGGCAGGTCGTTTGTCAAGCCGCTCACCCCAACGCCAAAATGAGGAAAACTAGGATGCGCGACCTATATGGGGGGTGAGGCCGCAGGTTTTGAAAATCCTCCATCATCGACGTCTGCTAAATTAAAACGGAATTGTATAAAAGGGAACATTAATGGACTGGAAACTACAATATTGATAGACTCGGGCGCAGATTATTCCGTGGTTTCAGAAAAGTTTAGAAGACGTCTGAGAACTCCATTTTTTGTTGAATCTGGACCAGTCATTAAAGTCGCCAATGGAAAGCTTGTTAAAACTTTGGGAAAATGTTGACTAAAGGTCCATATCAATGATCTCGCCACAACCTTTGAATTCATCGTGATTCCTGATTGCAGCCACGACATAATTTTGGGGTGGGATTTCTTCAAAGCAACGAGAGCGGTTATTGATTGTGGTCATCAAGAATTGTATTTGGAAGAAACACTACCAATAAATGATGACCAAATTAATCTTGATGTATACTCTGCTGATAATTATGCAATTCCACCTAAGTCAAGTTGTAAGATATCAGTAGTGGGTACACCACTTCAAGAAAATAGAGATGTTTTAATCTGCCCAAATTGGGAACTATCAATAAGGAAGGAATTTATTATACCTTCCCTTCTAACAACATTTCAGCAAGGGAAAGCAGATTTGTGGATAGCAAACGGAAACTCGAAACCACTGATTATCCCTTCGCGTATGGCCCTTGGCACCATGAGCGATGTTGATGTTGGCTCCATATGCTCCTTGAAATGCGATGAATTAATCCAAGAAGAAGAGATGTGGACTACCAAATTGGACCGGAAGATAGAAGCAATGATCAACTCGAATCTTACTGAGGATCAGCAAAATAAGATGATGAATGTTCTTAAGAAATTTTCGAATGTCTTTGCTTTTTCTGGCAAGTCCCAACCTGCCCGAAGTAAAATAAGGCATAAGATTGACACAGAGGCCTTACCGAGTGTCTGGAATGGAGAGGAAAATCATACAGCAGGAAGTTGACAGAATGATGAAACAAGATATAATTCAATTTTCTGAAAGTCCTTGGTCTTCGCCATGGGTCTTGGAGGTTTTGCGTTGAATATCGATGACTTAATAAGTTCACCAAGAAATATGTTTATCCATTACCACGGGTTGATGATGCTTTGGATAATTTATCAGGGGCCAGGTATTACTCAAGTATGGATCTAAGAACCGGCTATTGGCAAATTGAAGTGGATGAGCATGATAGAGATAAGACGGCATTCATTACACCTGATGGTCTCTACGAATTTAGGGTAATGCCATTTGGCCTCTGTAACGCCCCAGCTACATTTGAGAGGATGATGGATACCGTTTTGAAAGGGCTAAAATGGAACATGTCTTTGCTATTTGGATGATATAGTGGTTTATGGTCCTTCATTTGAAGAACATATAAAAAGGTTAGAAGTTGTTCGAGAATGCCTTCAACAAGTGGATTGAATGTGAACCATGAAAAATGTCTTTTTGGCTCAAGACAATTGAAGATATTAGGACACGTTGTCAATGAAAATGGAATACATCCAGACACTGAAAAGGTTGAAGCCATTTTGAAGTTTCCATCTCCTAAAAGTATAACTGATATCAGAAGTTTCTTAGGACTGTGCTCTTATTATAGACGATTTGTTGAAAACTTTTCCTGCAAAGCTAAACCCCTGAATGACCTTTTAAAAAACAATGCCAAATTCTGTTGGAATAAAGAACAAGAAAATGCCTTCGAGATTCTTAAAGAAGCTTTAACCTCTGAACCTGTTCTTGGGCACTTTATTGAAGACGCCGAGACCCATATACACACCGACGCCAGTGGATACGGCATTGGAGCAGTGTTGATCCAAATACAAGGAGGTGCTGAAAGACCAATAGCTTATGCATCCAGGACCCTTACAAAGGCTGAAAAGAATTACTCTACCACTGAGAAAGAACTGCTTGCGGTTGTTTGGGCCACATCCAAATTTAGACCCTATCTTTTTGGCCGAAATTTCACAGTTGTTACAGATCATCATTCACTGTGCTGGCTTGCAGGACTTAAAGATCCTTCTGGACGATTCGCTAGATGGGCGCTCAGACTGGAAGAGTTCGACATCACCGTAGTCTATAAGAGTGGGCGCAAACATAAAGACGCCGACTGTTTATCAAGGAACCCTGTGCCAGAAGAGCAAGAAGACTTCCCCAATATAATATCGATCATTGATATTCGTGCAGAACAAAGTCGAGACCCCAATTTAGCAAAGATCATAGACAAAATAGAACAAACTGGACCTTTTAAAGACTTCGAAGTTATGGACGGAGTACTTTATAAAAGAAACTACGAGCCATATGGAAAGCAACGGCATCTTGTACTTCCAAAGCAAATGCGGCTGGAAATCCTCAAAAATATTCACGATGCACCTAATGCTGGTCACTTGGGTTTTGCCAAAACTTATGATCGGGCACGTAAACGATTCTTTTGGGGAGGAATGTATAAGACCATTCGTCAGTATATAGCGCATTGCAGAGAATGCCAGTGCAGGAAGAGTGTTCCACAACAACCGCCTGGACAACTTATGCCTATCCCACCGGAAAATTTTCCTTTCCAAAAGATAGGAATGGATTTATTAGGGAGATTTCCTGTTACGAATCAGGGCAACAAATGGATTATTGTATGCACTGAATATGACGCGATTTGCAACTACAAAGGCGATTCCAGAGGCAGGAGCCATGGAAATTGCTAAGTTTATTGTCGAAGAAATTATTCTCCGACACGGAGCTCCTCAGCAGATCACCGACCGTGTACAAACTTTATGTCCCAAATAATTAAAGAAATAAATAATTTAAGTGGAATAAGTCACCTCAAGACTACAGCCTATCATCCGCAGACTAATGGTTTAACTGAAAGATTAAACAAAACATTGACCGACATGTTGTGCATGTACGTTGACGTGGAACAGAAAAACTGGGACAAAGTTCTGCCATTTGTAACATTTGCTTATAACACCGCTAAGCAAGAAACTACAGGCTTCAGCCCCTTCTTCCTAGTGCATGGCCGCGAGGCCGAAACAACTTTAGATTCACTCCTTCCATATCACGACAATGATGATGTTGGTGATTATGTTCAACATCTCATTACCACAGCTGAAGAAGCCCGACACCTTGCACAACTACATCTCTATCGAGGTCAAGAAAAAGACAGAAAATACTATGACAGGAAACATCGACCTGTGGATTATAATGTGGGAGACCTCGTATGGCTCTTCATTCTAGTGAGAAAAGTTGGACTCTCAGAAAAGCTAATTAAGAAATACTTCGGTCCCTACCGAATTACAAGAAAATTGTCCCCCGTCAATTACGAAATTGAGGCCATTTCTGACTCTCCAAAACGTCGTAAAACAAGGGACACAGTACATGTACTTAGAATGAAGCCATATTTGGATCCACTACTTCAAGAAGAAATATCTGACTCAACTCCAAACAAGGAACCTGTTCTGAAACAAAGATTCTCCGACACAGAACCGATATCAGGCCCTGTGACAAGATCAAGAGCTAGACGGATGCAAATTGGTCAATAACCTTCAATTGAACAGCGGGACGCTGTTTCTTTTCAAAGGAGGGAAAAGTGCGGCATTTACTGTTATATATGTAAATATTTCCTCCTATATCTCGTTTCTTTTATTTTTGTTTTATGCAAAGCAGGCTACATACTTGTTGTTTGTACTGAGCTATTTATTCTATCGCCTCGGCTGAGTGGATCGAGACTCTCTTACTAAGAATAAAACTTTACTTAATTTTAACATTGACTTCCCTTCTTTAATTTATTTTCTACACGACAATATATACACCAATACCTCGCTTTGCGTCGTTTCATTTTGCTTTTTTCCGAAGTTGCGTCGCTGCTTAATTTTTGCTGATTTTCACTGTGCGTCATTAGATTTTCGAAGTTGCGTTGTTTTAGATTCGAGTCTTTAATTTTTTTTTCGAATTTTTTTTCCTAAAATATGGCAACACCTTTGTTTTTGATTGCGCCTTCACATATTTCCACTTTGCGTCGTTTCAATTTGCGTCGTGTTTTTTTGGAACGTAACCCCGACGCAAAGCGAGGTATGGGTGTATATACAGTTAAACCTGTCTATAGCGCCCCCTTTTGGGACTCACCAAAATAGGGTGCTATAGAGAGGGAGTGCTATAGACAGATCACTTTTAATGTAAATCGCATCATACTACAGAATTTAAAATCGAGCGCTATAGAGAGGGAGGCGCTATTTAGAGGTGGCGCTATAGACAAGTTTAACTGTATATATATATAATTTAAATGAATTTGAAACTAATATTGACGCTTATGATTCTTTTAAAAATTAAACAATTTTCTATTTTATTTTTAAAAGAATCATACGCGTCTATAATAGTTTCGAATTCACATAACTGATGGCGCGCACTTTCCTTCACTATACGTCAAGAATTTTGTTTATATTTTCCAAATATTCAACAATTAATAATACGATTAGAATTCTGTCCATTATTTACTGCAACGTTATGGCTGAATTGGCTTGGTTAAACTAGATTAACCTATAACCTAAAGGAGGGCCTAAAAATATAATTAATGTGCATGGTATAGTTTGAATCTCTGTGTGTGGATCTTTTTTTTCTTTCTATACATTTATCATATTGGCAAAAATAACAGCTTACGCTTAATCAGCGACCTAAACAATAAGGTTTGCTTTAAAGGCTTATTCTACCAAAAAAGCTAAGGATTGTTTTAATGACGTAAAAATGTTTACTTACTATCGCGTTTGATGCATTTAAAAGCGAAACCACTAAAAGAATAATCCATCGCCTACGATAAACACGTATTTCGGGAATATTTGTCATCTTATAATCTTTGATTATCTTTTTTTGTTACAAAAATATATATAGGCGAGAAACTTTCTTATTTAGCTTCTCGAGATCGTCCAAGTACAAAAACAAAAGGAGGAAAGCACTATTTTGAACAGCATTTGTTTCAAAAGATTTTTATTGTTTTATAATTGAAAGCTTTATTATAATTTCTATTTTTATATAATTATTTTAAAAGCTACATATTATTCTTAAATTTATGAATAATAACTCTCTCTATTTATATTTCTATTTATTTATATTTTACTTTATATAACCTTATATGTGATAGGATATGTTGTATATATATTAATTAATTGTTACCACAGAGTGTGTGTAAGCTCACAGGTAAATAGGCGCTAACCAAAACAAAAAAAGTTCCTTTGTTTAATATTAGTTTACCTTTTATATTTTGTTCTCTCTCTTGTAAATCAATAAATATAATGTTTAATTAATAATTATTGGAATCAGTTTCATTAATAATTCTAAGCTAAGTCAACAGGATACCTCAGGGCCACAGTATGCCAAAATCACTCCAGAACCCCACCTAACCTAACCATGTCCCACCTGAGGCCACCTTCACCCTTGACAACTGTAAAATCTTTGTTTACGTAATATAATTAGCAAACGTATTAGAAGATTTGTTTATTGGGGTATTAGATATATTTATTTACTTACAGGATTGTTGTTAGTATTAGATAGCGTTAGTTATTTTACTTACATTCTATATCGAACTGAACTGTGTTGCCGAGTATGATATTAACTATATTACAACAACAACGAGCTAGAGTCCAAGATGGACTCAGACGCCCCTTCCCTGTGGTCAAGCCACCTGACCTATGGTGGATGACCTGGCCCTACCAAGTTAGTCTGAGATGACTCAAATACCCCTTCCCGGTTCGAGCCACATGTCCCATTGTGACTAACTTGAACCCAAGCAAGAGTCCAAGATGGACTCAAACACCCCTTTCCTGTAGTCGAGCCATTGACCTATGGTGCTTGACTTGACTCCATCAGTACCAAGCCAGACTCCAGTATGCCTATGGGCAAGCCACAAGCCCATGGTGGATGTTATAATCACCATCTCCAGGCACAACACCTGCTTCTTCACCACGAGCCCTGAACCTTTTCCAAGCTGACCCCAAGATGCCCAGATCCTACCATATTAATTATATGTTTTTAAATTCAATATTTACTAATCTTTATTTATTCATTTTTGTGAATTTTTCTTTAATAATTGTCATACTTAATTTATTTTTATTATTTCTTAAAGATACATTTTTTTTACTGAGAGAGAAGGGTGATGATAACCTGGGGGGGGGGGTGAGTCCAGCAACACTGGGGGCAAGGAAGCGGGATATTTTGAGATTAACAACAGTTTGATTTTTCTTCCTGCGAAGCTGAGGACTGGGAGTTGCTGAAAGCTCATGCCTAAAGTATAACAGCAAAGTAAAACCTATAAAATCATCACGATTTTAACTATGAACATTATAATAAAGAAGTTTCAATCTCAATCTCTCTCTCTCTCTCTTAATAAAGTCAATTCATTCTAGCTGAACAACATGCCGCCCGATGCATCTGGAAAAGCCACCAAGCCACCACCGACAAAAAGAAGCGCAGGAAGAAGGGAAAGCAGAGCTTCTTCATTTACATCTACAAGGTGATGAAGCAGGTTCACCCGACACTGAAATCTCCAGTAAGGCCATGTCCATCATGAATTCCTTCGTGAACGATATCTCGAGCGCATTGCTGGCGAGTCCTCTCGCCTGGCCCACTACAACAAGCGCCACATCATCACCAGCAGGGAGATACATATTGCCTGGAGAGCTCGCTAAGCACGCCGTTTCGGAGGGAACTAATGCTGTGACCAAATACACCTCCTCTCTGAAAAATCTTTTGATTTAAAATATTTGATGTGATGATGATGATTGGGTAACTTGTCAAAATATAGGGGTTCTAGATACTTATTTATTTAAATAGAATAGTTAAGTCATTATTAGCGCTATTTTTAAAATTATTTTAAGGCTCCTCCGATTCTCCAAGTCCCCACTCGGTCATCCATTGTTATGTGTACTTTGAAAACTGTTTTATTAGTCTCTAAATAAAGTATGTTTAGTAGAAAGAAGGTATTTAATTATCCTTCAACATTTATTTGATTTTCTTCCTGAGAAACTGAGGACTGGGAGTTGCTGAAAGCTCAGCCGGCCTGGTTGCGGTCTTTGCAGCCCTTTTTTTGAATCCTGGACTTGGGTGGCTGGATCCAGAGGTAGGTGGGGATATAAGGGATTTTGGCCTGATAGACCTTTTTTAAGTTTATCCTTATATATCTATGAAATTGAAATCCAAAATCGATGTTTGTTATCGCGTAGCGCAAAATCTACTGAATCAATCATTATGAAATTTCGCATGTAGGTAGCTGAAGATTTCGTTTAATATATAGGCTATTCAAAAAAACTAAAAAAGTTAATGTGCTTTTTTAAAAAATAAAAAACCAACAAGCGATAGTTCCAGCCTTTTACCACTTGAGCGCAGCACTGGTCGCGACGATAAATGAATTTGATTGGTTAATAATTAACACGTGGTTTGTTTACACGTTGAATGTTAGTTTGTTCACACGATGAATGTTTTTAAAAGGTAAGATTATCCAATCGCCATGAAACTTTAGGAAGTTATTAACTATGATACTGGGAAGATTTCTGGTTTGAAATAAATATTCTTTGCAATTTTATTTGCAAATTTTCTACTTTCACTCGCAAGCAGCGCCTCTCGCGGTCTCTGGTGAAATT